>CM064545.1:35915683-36115083 GCA_032716605.1 Paralithodes platypus | reverse complement strand
ATACCTAAATGAGGAAAGCAACAACTATGCGATATGAATGGCACTCAGCGAAGGAATGTAAACAGGAAGAGAGAAAACCGAATCGGGAGCATAGGGGAGTAACATATCGGTAAGTAACCTAAAAACCGAGGGGGGAAAGGAGGTGTCAACAATGTTCAGAAGTTGGTTTTAAGAAGGCAATACAAAATAATTGGGCGTTTATAGGCAGGTCCATTTGAGCATAAAGTCCAACAGAGAAGTTATCCTAACCGTTAACAAGTTCCTTAGTCCGCCCTCTTCTGGAATACTGCGTTCAATCCTGGTTGCCCTTATATACCCAAAAAGCTATTAATAAACAAGCTAGAACGAAGTTCAACGTTAGGAGTTACCAAAATGGTACCTAGCCTCTAAAGGAACAAAACCATACGAAAAGAGCGTTCTTATGGAGAATATAAATCTAGATTTCCTTTAACCCAGCGAGATTACCAGATTAAGAGTTGGACTTCAATTCAAGTGTTTCAAAATCATCAAAGGCCCCATCGACAATATGAATCTGTAGGTAAGTACTTCACTATCGGACACACAATCTAATTACAGAGGGGAGAAACGGTTGCAAAAATTATTGGTAAATCTTTTTTTAAACTCGCACGATATCTAGGGAATTTCTTCTTCAATCGAGTTGTCAACTTGTGGAATGGGCTTCCCCGCAACGTTTCTTATAGACTGACCCCAGAGCACCGTTTGATTCATTTTAAAAAACTCCGAGTAGACAAAATATCGTCGCATCAAACCCGCGACTGACTGGCGTTTGTAAATGAATATAACTTTATTTTATTACCCCCCCCCCCTCAGTTACCTAACCCATATTGTCCTCTAATAACTTCCTAATCTGCCACGGACATTAGTTTTCCAGGGCAGTAGTAAAAGTAGAGTATTCCCTTTCCCAACGTTCCCTTACCACAATCATAAAACACTGTTTGGACGACTTGATCCTCAGTGTTTGTTAGTGGAGGACAAGCAACCTAGAAGGGTCACTAGATTTGTTGTTGCTTGATTTCCTTTGTACTCCTTTGTACTCTCTCACACACACACACACACACACGTCTGTTACTGTTTTATACACACTGTTTATGTCTCTCTCTACTAAACAAACACAGACTCCACCATTACACAACCTTCACCATCAAACCCCCCCCCCCCCCACCACCACCACAGGCAGAAGACCTACAATCTCTACTTGGGGTTCATTAGGCTTATTTCGAGTTCCCTTAGCTTTACACACATAACAAATACACGTTCATTCACCACATACACAAACCAAACACACCACAAGCATTAAAACACATACTAAAACAAACAAACAAACATACATACTCTATACTCAAACTACCACACTAACACAATAGGATAGGATAAAATAGAAAACAGACCCACAACAATACACCACCCAACCCATTCCACCCAGACAAACATCAACAGGAAGCACGAGGGAGAAGAACCCACCCCCCCCCCCCCCCCCACCCCCCACCCCCCCCCCCCCCCCCACCCCCCCCCCCCCCCCCCCCCCCCCCCCCCCCCCCCCAACACCACCCCCCCCCCCACACACCCCCACCCCCCCCCCCCCCCCCCCCCCCCCCCCACCCCCCCCCCCCCCCCCCCCCACAACCCCCCCCCCCCCCCCCCCCCCCCCCCCGCACCCCACCCCCACCACCCCCAACCCCCCCCACACCCCCCCCCCCCCCCCCCCCCAACCCCCCCCCCCCCCCCACCCCCCAGACAGAAGACCTACAATCTTTACTTGGAGTTTTCCTTCCTGTCAACTCTTGTGCGACACACACACACACACACACACACACACACACACACACACACTACTATAAAAATCCCTAATAACAGAAGACCCACAAATCATCCCTCCATGTTTGTGTTCCCTTAGGTCAACTTTTATGCAACACAGATTTAGTGAAACATTCCAGGGCTATTAGAGTTTTTATACTATCCATTTTACTCAGATTTCGCAGTTATTTGCTTATTCTAACTACTCACTACTATCCATTTTACTCAGATCTCATAGTTACTTGCATATTTTAACTATTCTCTGTCGATTTCACTCAGCTTATGAAGGATATCTCGTGTTCCAAGTTAACAATATGTACAATCGCCAAATTCCATAAAAAGAATCTGACACAGAAAATATAAATAACTGAATCAGCCAAGAAAGTATAAACAAAAGAACTAACACCACGAAACCCAATAGACCCCAAACCAGACTCAACACAAAACAACCCACCTACACAGAGACCAACTGGCGTGTTTACAGGCAGTTCTATAAATGCACATGGGATAATCATCGCCGCAAACATTGTAAACTTAACTCAACCCGAAAGATATAACATAGCAAACATGGTCGCCTTAACTGAACACGGAAGATAAAATATAGTAACCATGGTCACCTAAACTGAACACAAACGATATAACATAGCAAACATGGTCGCCTTAACTGAACACAAAGGATAAAACATAGTAAACATGGTCACCTTTCCGAACACAAATGATAAAAAACGCAAATATCGTAAACTTGACTAAGCATAATATTAAAAATGAAAATAACAATATATATTTATATATATACAGTATACTGTATATGTCATTACAACCTACATAAACAACATATAAAATAGACAATACAAATATCATAACTAAACAAAATATATAAACAAACTGGCGAATATCATAAACTAAAAATATATGAAAAAACACAGCAAACATGGTATCTTCTACAAACTTCCATATTACTTTACTTACCGATAGTTGTAGACATCTTGACGGAGATTCTTCAACTTCCAAAGAAAACTTCAATCTTCTTAAACTTCAAACCACGCTCAGTCACAGAGATATATATTTTGTCAATATTGCCGTCGTTCACAGATTTAAATATTTTCAGTAATATTTGTTTACGAGTTCCTTAGTAAATACACTTCAGGATTTACTAGTTTCAAAATGTCACTGCTATCTATATTTGACTGAAAACTGAAAACTATTTGTTATCTCTACTAGCTATCAGGAATAAGGCCCCAGGGATTTAAATGTGTGTTTGTTTGTTTTTTAAAGTGCACTGTACTGTTCGTCTTATATATACCGGTATGTAAACTATGATAATTTAAAACAAATTAGTACACACACGCACGAACAATCGCTTTCATGAACACACACACACACACACACTTCACAGAATACATAAACATCATGTATACCCCACCCACCCTTCTCTCTCTCTCTCTCTCTCTCTCTCTCTCTCTCTCTCTCTCTCTCTCTCTCTCTCTCTCTCTCTCTCTCTCTCTTAAATTAACACAGACTACACCATTACACCCACGTTCACCAACAAGCACAAGCACAAACACACAAACACACACACACACACCACATCTCACCTTACACACACTTCAAACTGGCCTACACGATCAGTTTCTAGGCATGGGATCGTATTACTTGTGTACAGAACGATCTACCGGTTTTGTTTAGGATAGCCTAGTTATGCACAGTTAAAAATATATGTAATTGACTACCAAAACTGACAGATAGAACGTGTGACAATCAGTTTATAAGTTCATTACTTTTGCCCTGTGGGAACTCAAAGCGAGCTTTAAAACTCTAAACCAGCTCCTCACACTCTAACACTCACTCTAAACTGGCTCCCCACACACTAACTCCCCAACACTTTCACTGCCTAGATCACACCTCCTATGCTCTTATCACAACCAATATACCCCTGGCCTTATCATAGTAAACACGACACCCATTAATAACCTTATCTCCATCAAGGTCTACATGCAGATACTCTATATACTGTATATCTCTAGACCTTGAGTTATATTCTGGTTGCCCCAAATAGTGCGTCGGTAAGCACTTTGAGTTTATATACAATGTAAATATTTTTGTTGATATACAATGTAAATATTTTTGTTTATATACAATGTAAATCTTTTTGTTTATATACAATGTAAATCTTTTTGTTTATATACAATGTAAATCTTTTTGTTGATATACAATGTAAATCTTTTTGTTTATATACAATGTAAATCTTTTTGTTTATATACAATGTAAATCTTTTTGTTGATATACAATGTAAATCTTTTTGTTTATATACAATGTAAATCTTTTTGTTGATATACAATGTAAATCTTTTTGTTTATATACAATGTAAATCTTTGTTTATATACAATGTAAATCTTTTTGTTTATATACAATGTAAATCTTTTTATTTATATACAATGTAAATCTTTTTGTTTATATACAATGTAAATCTTAACCAAGCGACAAAATGGCATGTCCTTATTAACTGTTGAGCGGTACTTGAAAATAGACAGAATGGATAAAAAAACACTATCTGAGGAAAAGCACTTTATCGACAACGTTTCGCAGATATCTGCGAAACGTTGTCAATAAAGTGCTCTTCCTCAGATGGTGTTTTTTATCCTTATGAACTCCTGAGTATCATGACGCATCTTGAAAGTTTATTATGGCTTTCATTAGACGATTCTATGCAGTTTAGGAAGGATTTGTGGGAATTCTAAGGATGTAGATGATCTCAATTAACCCTCTGACATCTATATACCCTTCGTGATCTGAATATACTCGTCTAATAATAGCCACAAAACAGATAAAGACATGCGTACCGGAGCTTCCGTGGGTTAATATTATTGAACGGGCGGTTAGATTTGTGCTCCACAACACTGTAATAATTAATAGAAACCTAATTGAAAGAGCAAATGGGCTGTAAATATCCACACATGTTACCTGGCTGACTCTTCCTAGATGGTACAAATATTAGCTGGATTACTCTAGTCGTTTGGGAGTTATAGAGGTTAATGTTCAAGAATTATGGCCTACGTATTTGGAACAGGGTATAGGATAATCAATAACTAGTTCATCACCCCATTTCTGTATATTCTTTTTTAGCATATTAGATTAAAAAAAGAATGATTAGATATATATATATATACTGTATAGTGTATATATATATGTCAAAAATAAAGAAAATCAATGTTCTGAAAGGTTGGAACGGCTGTGAAGGTAGAGGAGGTGAAAAGTTATACTATATATAAACACAAATTAAATACATTTTCTTTTATATATATATAATTATATACTTCCGGAATGATACTTAGAATATATAAATCACCTCATCTGCCTCCCTTTGGCCCCCCCCCCCTCTCCCTCTCTCTCTCTCTCTCCCCTTCCACTCCCCCTACCCCCCCTTCCCTCTCTCTCTCTCTCTCTCATAAAATATATAGCTACCATAAACATTAATAATATCCACCATGATATATCAAAATGCAGCTCTGACCTTTTCCTCACTGCATTTCCCCCTCCACACACACACACACACACACCCCTCTCTCTCTCTCTCTCTCTCTCTATAGGAGTCGCATTAATTTCTTCCCTTAGGCCATTTAGCAGAAGGACATACATAAATTATATACGTTAGAAACACACACTCACATTCACTTACATATATATATATATATATACGCACATAAATTCACTTACCACCACACACGCACACACACACACACACACGAACGCGTTTATACATTCCCAACTCACGTACCGATCACACAAAGTGGGTTCTTGAGGATAATAAATTTAGCTTGATGGAGGGCGAGGGACGAAACTAAATCAATAATAAATACATGATCTAAAAAACAAACCCCAGCCCCTCAAGGACATATTATTATTATCCCTGTGAAGGCGACCATTGACTCACCCATCCATTCATCCACTCACTTTTTCACTCCTTTAAGGGGAGGATTTTTAGTGTGTTTCCTAGACTTCCATCAAGCTTGAAATTACACCCCCTTGACCCCCTTTCAAGATAAATTTGTACATTTTTCGGTAGAAAAATGTCCTGGCCGAAGGCCGATTCCTCTTAAATTGCAGGGTCGCTATCGCTCGCCAGGACAAAATTGACACCTAAATGGGACGAAAAATCTTAAAAGTGACATAAATTGGGTTAAAGGTCTTAAAATTGCCAAACTAATGGGGCGAACGTCTTACAATTTCAAAAGCAATGGGGCTAAACATGAGGGAGAAGGGGGTAAAGAAAAAAGTCCCTCAAGTGGATATCTCCCCTTAAGTATACTCACTCACTTATCCAACCATCCATTGAACCACTCACCCAGCCATTCCCTCACTCACTCAGCCACCCATCCACTGAAGGCCCCCACCATCCATTCATAAACTCCCGTTGTCACTCATCTAGGTATATTCACTCACTTATCCATCCATCCTTTGAACCACTCACCCAGCCATTCCCTAACCCACTCAGCCATCCATTCATCCACTCCCTTTCTCACCCATCAAAGTCTACCCACCCACTTGTCCATCCATCCATCCATACATTGAATCACTCACACAGCTATTCCCTAGCCCACTCAGCCACCCATCGATTCCCACACCCCTACCCACCTCCAGACAGACCATTCACCCACCCACGCAAGCGACGGTAGCAGTATATATCATTTAAGGGGAGGTTTTTAGTTTGTTTTCTACTCCTCCAGCAATCATAAAATTTCACCCCCTTGACCCTCTTTCAAGATAAATTTGTACATTTTTCGGTAGAAAATGTCCCGGCTGAAAGCCGGTTCCTCTTATATTACAGGCTCGCTATCGCTCGCCAGGATAAAATCGACACCTAAATGGCACGAAAGGTCTTAAAATTGACAGAAATGGGTCGAAAGTTCTTAAAATCGTCAAAATAATGGGGCGAACGTCTTAAAATTAGAAAAGCAATGGGGCTAAACATGAGGGAGAAAGGAGTCCAGAACAAAATCCCTCAAGTGGAAATGTCCCCTTAAGAATACATACAGTATAATGGAATGCTGACCGTCTGGCGTTATTCTTAGCTGTTTCACCACCATTACGTAATTTCTATCATATACATTGGTTACCGTAAGACGATATTTCCTTGAGTTTGTAATCTACCTAAACGACTCAAATGGGTAACTACCATCTCGATAAGCCCTCTTAGTAACTTATAGGTCCTTCATAAAATCTGCATAACATCATCTATTGTTAGCCAGAATCGAAGGTAAAAAGGCGCCATGGTGGTGCAGGGGTGAACCAAGCACCTATCTGGTCACGCATCAACTCGCTCATCCTTCCACTCTCCTAGTCATCCATACACTCAACCATCTTGTAGTTCATTCATCATCCATCCACTCACCTACACAGCTAGCATTCATCCACCCATCCACCCACATCCGCCTAGCTTCTTCATCATCCCACACACATCCAGCCACATTTAATAATACATATTATTATGTTCTCTCCACTAACCAACTTTACTCCTAAACTCGATTAATGCAATTAACAAACACATGTGGCAGTCCGGGGATTCGAACCCAGGACGCTCACACCGAAAATCAACACACTTATGCATTGCACCACGAAGACAGTTATATTAGAATTTCAGATTGACTCGAGATTCTCAACCAACCATCAATTCATCCATCCAGTCATTCAATTACCTGCCCATCATCTAGTCAGTCAAGTTATCCGCGTATTCATCCACATTTACCCATCCACTCATTCACTCACCCATCCATTTATCCATCCATCCATCCATTTATTCATCTATCCACCCACCCATTCATTCATCCATCCATTTATTCATCCAACCATCCACCCACACATCCATCCATTCATTTATTCATCCACCCATCCATTTGTCCATCCATCCATCCACCCACACAATCCACCCAGCCTCTTCATCCTCCCACACACCGCCCGCCACATCCAAAAATACATATAATCGATTTTGGGAGCCACTCCAGAATCCCTCAATAATTCCACTAGAGCCTAGGATAATATCGAATTTAATTAAACTATCACGAATTTGGGGGCACACTGGCTGAAAATTCGAGGTCTTATATATTTATTTATATAGTGGGATGATTAAATTAAATCTTTATAATTGTATACCCATCTGTCCCCTACTAACTTCCTAATCCTGCCACGGACATTAGTTCCAGGGCAGTAGTTCCCTTTCCAATGTTCCCTTACCCACTCTAAACCACTGTTTGGACACTTGATCCTCAGTGTTTTGGAGGACAAGCAACCTAGAAGGGTCACTAGATTTGTTGTTACTTGATTTACTTTGTACTCCTTTGTACTCAATTATTGCATATTTCACGTCAAATAAGAGAGCTATTAGGTAAATGAGTTCTATGTTTATAAACCAGTAACAATGCTAATATAACCAATAACTAATAATAACACAAATAATAATAATAATAATAATAATATTGTTGCTGAAGGCCATATGAAAAGGGGACAACGATTCACCTACTGTACTTAAGTCTACCCTTGATCCCTGAACGAACGGTGTCACATGTTCTCTTATCTGTTGTATCAGCAACCTATTCATTACTATCACTTCTATCAGCAACAACCGGGTTATCTTGTTTACATAGGTATATCCCCTTCAGTACCGGTCACGTATTTGTTCAATGTTGATTTCAGCTACATTTAGACGATTTTATGAAGTTTAGGAAGAATATATGGTAGCTAAAAGGATTAATGGAGTCGAAAAATAAAAATCCAGATAAATTGTTTACTTCGTACGTTGAATAAAATCGTGGGCATTTTATTAAAAGCTAAACTATTTTGACCATTTGTTTGCCCCTAAACGATTGTGAAAAAATATAACCTTTACACACCCATTAGAATCCCCCTTGACTCTCCACATTGATATGCAGATCCTTAAATTTCATTACGCCGCCCCCAAATTAACAATTCTTCATTTTTCATTGCAAACTCTAATTTTACACTAGGTACTCTCTTTACAATTTACAGTTATTTCGCAATCTTCATGTGCCTACAAATTGACTCATTTGTATCACGACTTGCATACGGTGACGCCATAGAAATTATTAAATTTTAGTAAGAACAGGTGAATGGCAGAACAAAATACTCTAACATCAGTCTAAATGTCCATACCCTTGCTCAAGATCCCAAAAATATTGCCAGAATAAAGTTTCCCGTATAAAATTGCCGCAAACTCGCCCGTGTGACAAGCCTAGCGGTGACATTGACAACGATAATAGCGCTCCTGTGACGTGGGATGGTCACTTATCACACAGTGGGAGGGGAGATTGTGGGGGGGGGGGGGGAGAGGGGGGGGGGGGGGGGGGGGAGATTATGATGTAGGTTAGGAGGTTGGCACTATATCATGACATACTTAGTGAGAACGTTATATTGTTGTCATATACAGTATATGAACTATCTATCTATCTATCTATACAGTATATAATTATAAAGAACGGAACAAAATTAAATACTCTATAATTTGCGAATTCAACAAGCTACATCGCATTTAACTGTAATGAAATTTGCATCAAGAATATAACCAAAATTTGAAATAAATACTGCTGCTGCTACTACTACTAATAATAATTGTACTGTATTGGCATTAAATTAAACGAATAACTTATACCTATTCTATTATAGTCCTAGCCACCTAGCACATTTAAAGTACGGTAGGTTAATTAAATTGTGTTTTGGGCTAATTTTATACTGCTAAAAAACCTATCGTAAATAATGTTGATTTTGTTTAACGATAAATATAAATTATATATATATATATATATCACTTAACAATTCTCCCGGAGTAATATTATATTATTCACAGTACAACCAACAGACATCCATTCTTCATAAACACTCACGTCAAATTTCCGGTTTAGTTTCCGCTACAAGCACTCAAAAATGTGAAATGTAATTATATACTGTATATGTAGTTATATATATGTAGTTATATATATGTAGTTATATATATGTAGTTATATATATGTAGTTATATATATGTAGTTATATATATGTATTTGTGTATTATGTTGTTTTATCACCCGTAGGTAGTTCGGGTCATATAAAATAGATCCTAAACATATTTGTTCTCATGAATGAATGGAGTTACATAAGGGAAGAGGTAAAGTGATTTGCTTAGAAATTGTGGTCAAATTCGTATAAACTACAAGAAAGTACAGTATATAGAAACAAATGCAGCAAACGAGTGACTATTTATAACTAACCCTAAAGTAAGTTATTGTTATTAAATACCCAAGGTTATTTTGGGGTTAACATTTATTATCTTTGTCTTTTTAAGTTACAGAATCGCCAAAAAATAAGGCATATTAAAGTTAATGTTAAGTGCATTCTTCTCATATTAAAGTTAATGTTAAGTGCATTGCTTCTCATATTCATATCTCTATGTCTTTTGAAGTTAGACAATAGCCAAAATAAATACGTACTGTATATACATTGATTTTCCTGCATTCTTTCTCTTAGTCATTCTAGATGTAAACCCAATTGTCCCGGACTCAATCCCTGAATATTGACCTAAATCCTGAGGTTGAAATGGAAATTTTACAAAGTTTCATATCTTCCAAAACTTGAGCTACCACAGATCCTTCCTAAGCTGAATAAAATCGTCTGCTAGTGTCCAGAATATGATGAAAAGGACGTCGCCGGTACTGGATAGGTTAACAACACGCTCACATGACACTTAAATGTACAGCCACTCATACAAATTCGTGGACGTATGACTATCTGGATTCATACTTGGATGGAACTTGCTTTTCAATAAATAGTAAATATAGTTTTGCAGTTGATGTATAGAAACACATATTCATAAATTAGTTTCCAGAGACATATTTCCATAATCAGAAACAGGCGAGGTCTACGAATCTTTATGAGTGATGTCTAGGCACCAAGTATGTTTTGATAAATAATTGGTATCAGCAATATCTAAGCTTCATTTCTTCATATCGATTGAAATATACAAACATATTCCTACACTTCCCCACCCAATTCAACATCTGACAGACAGTGATACAGCACTGAGCAAGCCAAACGTAATGACAGCTGGGACATGACTTAATAGCGCGACTGTACCTTCGTCCAACTTCGTACAGAACCAACACCCTCCCCCACAAACCACACCTATAGACTGACTAACACACACTGGCTTTACCGCTCAGCTGACTACAAGACGTTGACTCATCCCCCACCACCACATGACTGACAGTCACTGTTTCAAACAAGAATTTCGCCATTTGATGAAATACGATGGTGTGACTGTAGAAATAAATCACTACATATTTATTGTTTTCTCTCCACCAACCAATTTTACTCCTAAACTCGATTAGTCAAGTTAGGCTAAATTAGGTAACCAAGGAGTGCCACATTTATCTGTCGGCTATTGTACTGTTTCTAACCACAAACACACACATATTATCATAAAGCAGCCTCGTACGGACTAAATCCACCACCCATACAACAAAGCCTGTAGAGCGACCAACCCGCACCGAACTGCTCTCTCAACTGGGTATATTATGACGCCCCTAACACACCCACCTCTAACCCTCTTCTTCTTCTTCTTCCCCTCCCCCTCCTCTCTCCCTCTAACCCTCCTGCTCTTCTTTCTCCCCTCCTCTCTTCCTCTAACCCTCATTCTCTTCTTCCTCCCCTCGTCTCTCCCTCTAACCCTCCTTCTCTTCTTCCCCTCCCCCTCCTCTCTCCCTCTAACCCTCCTCTTCTTCCACTTCCTCCTCCTCCCTTCTTCCCCTCCACCTCCTCCCTTTCCCCTATCACCACCAACCCAAGACAGATTCCCTTGTTTCAATCACTGCTTCGTTCTTTAAACACCTTGTTTCAATCACTGCTTCGTTCTTTAAACACCTTGTTTCAATCACTGCTTCGTTCTTTAAACACCTTGTTTCAATCACTGCTTCGTTCTTTAAACACCCACTAAATTATGCTACGGTAAAGGATAACATCAAGGAAATATATACACAGTTTATTACACACACTCATTATTTCAGTATATATATATATATATATATATAATCATAAACGAATCCCAGTAGTAAATCACATAATAGAGTGCTCAACAACGTCCTTTCTTATAAACTTGTCTTGTAGAGATGGACCCACTATTACTGACCATACTCCACAACCAAAGTAAATGCATTGAACTAAACTCTTCTAAGCTACCCTAACTGGCAATGACGTCGACAACACCTACACCATCACTCGCTGGTCTCGTATACTTCGTTATCCTGTATTAGGGTCGCATTCAGGTGGGCGTTGTCTATACCATCCCGAACAAAGAATGAGGAAATGAGTGCTAATATACGACACACAATTGGAGATCATCTAGTTTCATACAGATTGACGTTTTTTCTCTCCTTATTTCGTCCATCAAATTGAGATCACCCAGTTTCATAAGGATTGAAATTTATATATAGGCCTACTTATTTTGTCCACCATTAACTATCACCCGTGGAGCAACACACACACACACACACACACACAACGAATACACACTAAACTAAACCTCTCGTAGCTGGCAATGACTTATCTCTCCTCTCTCTTCTTCACCTCCTCCTCCTTCCCCCCTTCTTCTTCTTCTTCTGTTACCACCACAAGGCACTCATATATTGTATTACACACTTGGTTATATAAATACAGTTTGTTGTAACTCTTAGCTAAACAAAAACATAAACATCCTCAAGATCCCCCTTCAAGATTAGTTGGTACCGAAACATGTCCAACATTAGCAACTATACGGTCTAGACTCTATACCAACACCTGTGAAGCGAACAACACTCGCTGAACTCTACCAAACTCTCTCAATTAGTTAGTTAATTAACATGGGACTTCAGAGGCTATCAACCCTACCGGATTATTTTTAGCCAGCACACTGTAAGTCAAGCATAGCGTCAGGAGGGTTGATAGCCTCTGAAGTATTATTTTAACTAACTAACCAAACATAAACTCCTGCCAAATCACAGCCACTATGAACACTTGTGGAGGGTACACTGAGCTAAACTCTTCCTTGCTATCTAACTGGCAATGACGTCGACCATCCACTCCACCACCACCATAACACTGACACTCACTTGTTTCAAAATACTGCTACTGAGGTAATAACAGGAAATGACTGTTGTATGCATAATGTATGTCCTTGTTGTAATTCATACTAAATCTTATTCTCCTAACACTTATCTATCACACTAAATTTGCACTGTACTTATATTTTAGTCGATGGGTTTCATATCTTCTATAACATGTCTATAAAAGATATGGTCATTAGCTTACAATATGTAGTGATTCTAACAGATTATCTATACAGTTAATTAAGACATTCGGAGTGTTCGCCATAGGTACAGGAAGTATCTGTACAAATGATATACCGGTACACCAGATTATTATAACTTGTACGTATATTCATCTCTCCTTTCACGTGCTTCGTACACAGACTAATGTACGAGATCCTTGGATAACAAAGGACTTGACAACTCTCCATCGAAATACCATACCCTGTAGGCTACTAGGGCCATTGACTCAAACCAATAAGGTACCCTAGTGAATAGATCTATATATAGTTGTTGTTGTTGTTCCCCAAGCTGCCTGGCCGAACAGCCCCAAGGCCCCGAGTAAGGCCAAGGCCATAAACGAGCGCCCCCACAGAACCCTCCCTGCCGACCACAATAAAGCCTGGGTGACCGAAGCCACTCCATGGCGGGGAGCTGAGGAGGGTGCGTAAACGCCTGGGAAACCAAAGCCCCACCCAGGGCCCTGTGCCCCTCAGCAATTATGAAGAGAAAGTTGAGGGGCAAAGGAATAATGTGACGCTTTAGCTTCCAATCTCTATATATAGTTGATATAATCGGCATTGATAAGCAACGGTGGTCAATTAACTATATCAAACACAACTTGATATTAGTCCCTGTTGGTAAATCGAGGTATAGATTCACATTTAAAAACGAGTCTCTCTCTCTCACTTCCGGTAGTTGTGCAACCTCGAATAATTCAATTCCCTTTAAGGTTAAAAGCACTTCTATACCTGTTCCCTTTAACCCACACCCTCAAGTTATTCCCTACCGTCTCTCTGTGACCTTTGAGGGGCTATCATATCTGCTCTGGTATCGAATTCACATAATCCGATCCCAAAATAAACGTCAATTCACCGATATGGCTTAACCCGTTCAGTACCGGTGATATCAGTTTAATTATATTCTGGCAATTATTAGACTGTTGTATTCAGCTTAGGAAGGACCTTTAGCAATGATAAAGCTTCAAAGTATCTCAACCGACCCTTTTAACTACCACAGATCCTTCTAAAGTTGCATAATATCGTCTAAATACAGCTAGAATAAAATATAACGCACGTCGCTGGTACTCAAAGGGTTAACCGGATCTAGGGATGATACTATTACATGGACCAATTGAGTCATCTAGCGGTGCCTGGCAACTGGACTATCAAGTGGTACATATGGGTACAAAGGTTTTATAATAATTATTATGTTCCTTCCAACAACCAACCATACTCCTAAAATCGATTAATGAAATTTACAAACACATGTGGCAGTCCGTGGACTCGAACCCAGGATGCTCACACCGAAAATCAACACCTTATACATCGCACCACGAAGACAGTTAAAGGTTGGTGGACACTGCCTACGATTTATTATGCAACTTCGAATCCTGCATATCAATCTAAGCATGTACACACATCCCAACTGCAACTCACGTAGGCTACGCATATGTGAATGGAAAGAGCAATTAATGGGGCCTTAACCACTTAGGGAAGTCCTCTCGATAAATTACTCCTGAACCAATATCAATTATTATGTTCCAGCATACTTTAATCACGAACTATCTGAGACCGATAGTAAGTCATAGCTTACGTATACATGTTTAACTTTAAATCAACTTCTAGAGCAAACACGAACAAACGAAAATTATTCTAGCACACACCCATATAATATTTATTAAAACAAAATAATAATGCTAATAGTTTTAACACAATCTCAGCCATAGGTAAATTTTCAGGAAATAATCTACTTTGAGTTCGAAGGTACCGGGGAAGGACTACATAAAAGCAGAGAATTTGCATATATACAGTATATACTGTATAAAGTATATACAATATATACAATATATACAGTATATATACTGTATATATATATATATATATATATATATATATATATATATATATATTATATAGCTTAATTGTATGCATGTATGGCAGACATGCATACATATACGAGTAGTCTCGGCCACCCAAACGTGGCACTCTAGGAGCGAATTCACTACAATAGGTCTACACCAGTTTTTCACTTAACAATTTCATTCTACAACCACCTATTTTAATGTATGCAATGTATGACGAAGCTTGCATTGAAAACAGGGTAAAGTTGAGGAAAGTTGCGCACATATGACTATTGGCACCAGCGACAAATGATGTGCAATATACAAGATGTTTGTGATTGGCACTCAGCAAGATGTATACACTTTTGCAACATTAACAAATTTACAAAAAAGTTCAATGTGCTGAAAAGGTATTAATCCCTCTCTCTCTCTCTTGGTCTTTCATTTTCGATGTACATATGCCATGATTCTATGGTGCATAATAAATATATTGCACGAACTATCTTTCCTTTCATCCCCCCCCCCCCTCTCTCTCTCACCTGCCACTTTAATGAGTAAATACAGGAAGTAGGGTAAGCCGAAGTATGACTCATCTGGCAGCTCTTGGCAACTCACCTCACTACCCACCATACCCTTCTATAGGGGGAATGACACCTATTTATGTTTACAGTTGAAACCATGTTGCCCCACTTTACTTTGTCATAGTGAATTTTTAACACTGGTTCTCTGTTTGACATATCTGTTTATATAATAGTTGTCTAGTTTAATTAATTATATATCTTGTTGTGTACAGTATGTAAGGATGCCTGTATATGTTGTGTCTATAAAATATGTTTAGTTTGATAACAACATGATTTCTTTTGTACAATGTGTGTATTATTTCACATATGCCTTTATCGCACACACAAAGGAATCAAAACTCTCCCTATATAAAAAAAAAATCCCTCTACCCCAGCATACACACACACACACATGACGTCTGAACTAAACATTTTGAAACACCCGAGTTCCTCGATTTCAACGTTACCGTATTTCAATAACCAAATGACTTAGCTAAATACGACGCTCAAATACCGAATATATAGCTAAATAAGGTTGCAATGATCCTATGGAGTTATTAATATGAAGGGGTTGAGAAATTCTCTTAATGAACGAAGTGTTAAAGATATTGGAGGAGTGTTGTTAGTTAGTGGAAATGTGTATGTGTGTGGGTAGGGATTTAAATGTGTATGTGTGTGGGTAGGGATTTAAATGTGTATGTGTGTGGGTAGGGATTTAAATGTAGGGGGGCGTGAACGGATTCTTAAGCACACACACACACATATACATACATATATATATACATACATACATAAATACTTACATAAATACATACATACATACTTAAACACCACTTAAACGCATATACTCCCCTCCCTCCCTCTTCCTGTCAGCTATCTCCTCACACATACACACACAAACATTCATATAATATACATAGGGCTGAACACACACACACACACACACACACACACACACACACATATATATATATATTTACCCCTCTCCTCTTCCTCTCTGTATCTCACAAAACTTACATGCACCGTCACATACAGCATACATAAATATCGAAGGTACACACATATACCTGTATATTTAAACGCACATATCCCTCACTATATCTCGTCATCCAGCTCTTCCACACACACACACACACACACACACACACCCACATATCTTTGAAACTTCCGGTGAAATAATACAATATGTCACCAAGTCACCTGCTACTGTTCTTCAATACTCTCTCTCTCTCTCTCTCTCTCTCCATCTATTCGTCCTTTCATCTCATTTTCTATTTACGTGTAGGGCAGTGAACTTTAAATGTAGACAAAATAAGCTATTAACTTGCTCTCTCTATCTCTCTCTCTCTCTCTCTCTCTCTCTCTCTCTCTCTCTCTCTCTCACACACACACACACACACACACTTTTAAACAGATAGATAGAAAGGGAGATTAGTTGGTATATATATAATAT
The DNA here is from genome assembly GCA_032716605.1 of Paralithodes platypus. Lineage (NCBI taxonomy): Eukaryota > Metazoa > Arthropoda > Malacostraca > Decapoda > Lithodidae > Paralithodes > Paralithodes platypus. The sequence continues at coordinate 36,098,091 of CM064545.1, read as the reverse complement.
TTTCGATTGTCTGTCTGTCTGTCTGTTTGTTCTTTATAGGCGGCCGCAGTTTTTAAGCTAGAGCGTTCATACTTGGTATGCATAGTAAGGGGGTCCCTAGGCAGGTTTTAGTGAAAAATAGAATTCCCCAGGGTGAAAGGGACGGAGAAAATGGGCGCGAAATCGGAAAAAGGGCCGTTTGGGGCAGAAGGAGGCCTCCGATCGAAAAGGTGTATGGAACGAAAGTTGTTCGCAGCCCCCCAAAATGGGGGTACGGATGAGGTCAGATCCAAAATCGGAGGTCATTTAGCGGCCGAAATCGAGGTCGCCGTTTAATGAGGCACAGGGAGGTCGAGGCCGGTGATTGTGGTAGTAGTGATTGATGATGGTGATTATGGTAGTAGTAGTGGTGGTAGTAATGATGGTGATTATGGTGATTACCCGGGCAACGCCGGGTACCCCTGCTAGTCACTAATACTTCCGTTGATGATTGTCACCTGTTAATAATCCTAAAGCCCTACTTAACTTACCTGACTAATGAATCTCACCTTCTCTACCCCCACCCTCCTTTCTCTCTCTTTTGTTGTCATATACTACTTAATTTATGTAGATGTGTAGGCTGTTGAACTTTTAACTGTAGGCTATACGATAATGATTAATTCAGTTCTTTGTTCTCTCTCTCTCTCTCTCTCTCTCTCTCTCTCTCTCTCTCTCTCTCTCTCTCTCTCTCACACACACACGAGATCGTGTATATTAAACTTCCGCCAATGGTTGTCACCTATTCAGTTACTAAGCCTAAAGCCCCTACTTAACTTAATCACGTAGCTAATGAAAAATCTCTCCGTCTCTCTCCTCACACCCCCCCCCCCCCCCCCCCCACAAACACCTACACAATCTCCCTCTTCCCTCCCCCCCTTCTCTCTCTCTCTCACACACACACACAACCCCCCCCCCCCCCAACACACACACACACACACTCTCTCTCTCACACACACACGTCGCTAACCTCCCTAAAATTATGGCGACTCTAATCAATATTGTGCAATTTTGTCTACCCTCTGTATTCTAAAGTTCCCTTGCTTAGAGCAAACGATACATTTCAGTCAAGCCAACATTTTGGCCGATTGATAGTAAATAAACAATATTATATATTTAACAAAGATAACCTGGGAGCCCAGGTGATAGAGCACATCTTATTATTATGGTACAGTCAAAATTATCAGTTCTCTGACAGTCTTGTTAGCCCCTTCAACACCATGACGTAATTTTCGTCATATTCTGGTTACCATTAGACGATTTTCTTTAACTTATAATCAACCTCTAGGGCTCAAAAGGGTAAATACGATCTCAATATACCCTCTGAATGTCATAAGTCCTTCTTAAACTGCATAAAATCGTCTAATTTTAGCCACAAGTTACACCCTAGGCCCTAGCACTGTCAATCAAGGGAGTGCATGGCGTTTAAAACTGCATCAATGTTACTGTTTATACTTGTAACAGTTACAAAATTAACTAAACATCACAAACTTTAAACAATAAGGATCATTGGTAGTCTTGCGGCCATCTTGAATCCTCTAAAATTTGCTTGCTGCGCTTGCCCCAATTCCAATGGGCTCTGTTTGGGTATGTTGTGACGGACGACCCCTCCACTGTATTCTAGTCGGTGTTGATGACAATAATGTTGGACAAGGACAGAGTATTAGGACTCACTCTTTGTACTAATGCGGTGCCACATAGAACTAAAGGCCCTAAGCAGTGATGATGATACATATGACTTTGAAGATGACAATGATGGAAGATGACAACAATGAAGATGACAGTGATAAAGATGACAAAAATTAAGATGATGGAAATTAAAATTATGGAAATGAAGATGGTGGAAATAAGATGATGAAAATGATGACAATGAAGATAACCAAAACTACAAACACGACCACAATCAAGTTTAACGATGATGAGAACAGTAATAGAACCGGGACCTACCCATCTTACTGGTGCGACGCCTCCTGAGACTGAAGGCCCCGAGGAGTGGGGTCCTGACATCGGGGGCGGACTGACTATTGGGCAGGAACCCTCGGGCCTCCTTCAGAGAGTTCACCAGGGTCTCTTTCACGGAGGAACGACGGCTCGGCATCGGCTGGCTGGCTCGCCGTTTGGTCTCCATGGCTTAAGGAGGGGGTCTCGAGTACGGCTGATCACAAAATACTACTTTCCACAACGTCACAGGACAAATGTCGCACCGAAAGTATTTTGTTTCCACGGTATGGCGCTTCTTTTAAACCAGTTGTATTACGTTCCTCGATTGGCTACTACAGCACAAATTAAATCACCATTAGTTACTTTTCACTGTGGATTGATTGGTGGGGATATTTTTCATGTTATGGTCCTGGGTGTAATGACATAACCACCAAATAAATGTTGCTTTCACAAGTAATTTACCGGCAAGTAATGAACACACTCAAAATACTAACAGCAATACAACATGTACTTTTTCAATGCCTGGCCTCCAAAAGTACCTCTCAACCACAGTGCCACAAAACTAACAGTGCCTTGATTATAGGGCCACACCTCCTTTTAAAGCACTCTATCAGTACCACCCCACCCTTAACAACAAAAAACTGCTTGAGGGGAACGTCCTCTTATCGGAGAGTGCCCCATTTGTCAAGAGGGTCACGCTGAGTAAAAGGAGATGGACAAACACCAGAGGAGGGTTGGGGTGATGGTCTCTTATCTGCATCCACTGGGTCAATCGCCTTGGGGTCGTTTTAAAGTCACACGTATGGTTTATTTAGTGATATTTTACTGTGATTATCTATTTTATTTATTTCACTCCAGCACCAAACACCTCCCAACGAAATTAATGAAAGCATGTGATCCACCGGGATTTGAACCTGGGTTACACACAGATTTTAAACACTCTAACCATTACACCATCAAGACAGTTACAAAATACAATATACATTCGCACTAGCATAGCCAATGACATACCACATCACAGTCTCACTACCACACAAGAACAGCACATCAGTATCTGTCATTAGCTAATACTGGGACACATTCCTTAGGGTATGTGCTCATCAGTGACATGGCTTATATAGTGCCATACAGTGCCATACATCCTGAGTACTGTGATAATGCCTCTCCACTCTAGCACCGTACAGCACTAACATATTATCATAGTACCACACCATCACACTACCATACAACCACATTATCACACCATCACATTACCCCTAATACCTCATAACCACTCAACCATACCTCTATATCATCCCACCCCTTCACTACCACAACAGACAAAGAACCTATCGTGGGGTGACACTACCTTATCATCACCTACTGAAACACTCCTTACGGGATCATTTGAAGTCAGTGACACGGTTTATATAAGCCCTATATATAGTGTCATGCATCCTGAGTACTATGACTCCTCACACTACCACAGTACCACAATACCTTGCTATCATACCCTCACACTGTCACACTATCCCCACACAACCACACCACTAAATGTATGTATGTATATACAGTACTCAGTATACTGTACACAGGCACATACCCCCACAGCTGGGGATGGCCGACTCGAGACAGAGCCCGAACAGGGACATCACAAGACAAAAAAAAAAATACAAATCTACACACATCTAGGTCACCCAGGAGAAGACTCAGAGACCCAGGATCACTAGGGGCCTCCAGCATTTCCCCGGCCCCAGACCTCCACTATATAACTACACAAATACATCACCACACCTACTACTGTATGGACTACGGACTACCACATCATACTACCACATCATACTACCACACAATCATATAACCACCACACTATCACACCTAACTTACTCACTATTCATCAATCATATAACCACCACACTATCACACCTAACTTACTCACAAATAAACTTAGCCTCCTATGCAGATGACATAACACGCACACGCACACACCATGACCCAAAAAGAGCAACAGATCTCCTTCAACCCTATCTCAACACACTACATGGCTGGTGCACTACAAACAGACTTAATCTAGCCTCAGCCAAATCCACCGCAACCCTGCTCACAAGTTGGACAGGAGAACACGAATACATCCCTCAACTCACCATAAACAACACACCCCTAACACATACACATACACCCAAAATCCTAGGAGTAACATATGATACTCATATGACATTCAAACAGCACACCACAAACATTAAAAAGAAACTGACACCCAGACTTAACGCCCTTAGGTCACTTGCTCACACAAAATTTGGACACAACAAAGAAACTACCACCACAGTATATAAACAATACATAAGATCAGTGATGGAATACGCAAGCCCAGCCTGGGCTTCTAACCTAGCTGAAACACATCATAAGACTTTACAGACTATTCAAAACAAAGCCCTGAAGATCATTACAGGCTGCACAGCTACTGCACCCACAGATCACCTACATCAAGAAACCAAAATCCTCAAAGTCAAAGACCATCTGGACATGAGAGGCACTCAATTCCTGGCAGCAGCCTCCACGAACCAAGACCACCCACTAAACTACATGGCAACACACCCACAGACACCAAGAAATATCAAAACAACACCCAGCACACGGTATCACACACAATTATTGTCCTCCCTCCCTCCCTGCCCACCCCGAACCAACTTCCAGAAGCACATCCATACTCCTATCTCTAACCGATCCATCCACTCACTCACAGACAACACGCAGCTGCATGCACGACCTCCCGAAATCCATCCTTCCGAATCCTCCCTTCCTCGCGAGGACAGAGTCCACCTGGCCAGGCTGAGATGCGGACACCATCCAGCTCTCCTGAGCTATCAGAAGAGACTGGATGACTCCGTTGTCGACTCCTGCCCGGGATGTAACACAGCACCCCATACCATTAAACACATCATAGAAGACTGCATTTCACACAACCACTTACGCCAACAACACAATCTACACTCAATGAGAGCTCTGTGGGAAAGCCCGATCGTGGCCATGGCCTTCCTCAGGGACTCGGGGCTGTTTGGCCAGGCAGCTTAGGGAACAACAACAACAACAACTTACTCACTATTCATCAATCATATAACCACCACACTATCACACCTAACTTACTCACTATTCATCAATCATATAACCACCACACTATCACACCTAACTTACTCACTATTCATCAATCATATAACCAACACACTATCACACCTAACTTACTCACTATTCATCAATCATATAACCACCACACTATCACACCTAACTTACTCACTATTCATCAATCATATAACCAACACACTATCACACCTAACTTACTCACTATTCATCAATCATATAACCAACACACTATCACACCTAACTTACTCACTATTCATCAATCATATAACCACCACACTATCACACCTAACTTACTCACTATTCATCAATCATATAACCACCACACTATCACACCTAACTTACTCACTATTCATCAATCATATAACCACCACACTATCACACCTAACTTACTCACTATTCATCAATCATATAACCACCACACTATCACACCTAACTTACTCACTATTCATCAATCATATAACCACCACACTATCACACCTAACTTACTCACTATTCATCAATCATATAACCACCACACTATCACACCTAACTTACTCACTATTCATCAATCATATAACCACCACACTATCACACCTAACTTACTCACTATTCATCAATCTAATGAAAACAGTATCATGTCTTTTTTTCTTTTAAGTTGCCAGTAAGGTAGAATAGCTTATATAATTTTTACATTAGCTATATAATTAATATAGTTAATTCATTGTCCGGCTAAGCTCAAGTGGGAGGAACTAACTACCTTAATTTTTTCAAGTACCCCCTTCAACATAGGCGTATGATAAGGGAGTTTATCTTTAATGAATTTTATGTTTAAATATCAATTATAGAGTTAAAAAGATACACCTATATAATTCTAGGAAATGCAATCAAAAGTGATATAGCCTTTTAAAAACTAATTTTATCTTATTGTTTGAACTAATTATCATTATTTCTTTCATATGTAACTCTTCACATGTGTAGGTGAGGACAACAGATAATTGTATGTGTATTGTATGTTCTTAATATTTTTTCTAGAGCTAACTGTTATGTACTCCCACTTCGGAAAGTAGCAGGACCAAACTACCATACACCAGTCCTATCACTAAACAATCATACCACTACACAATCATACCACCACACCATCATACCAACACACTACCACACATTAACCTCATTAAAACAGTATCGCGGTAAGTGTATTGAACCCGCCGGGGAGATAGCAGTGCTTACATCGTATTTTAGACTCGCTATCTCTCCATTATTAATTGTCACTCCTAGACTTAGGATAGGCCATTCCCGGCTGACTCACGGTTATTTGATGTCCACTCCCCGCACTCCGCCCCCTACCTGCTCCTCCTGTCATTCCCCTCTAACTGTTCGCCACGTCTTTGACTGCCCAGATACTGCCCGTCTGCGTACGGTTTGTTTTGGTACTAAATCATTCACTGACCTTTTATCCGATTCTCCGTCATTTTCCTTCCCCCCTATCGTCCGTTTTTTGCGTCGCCTTAAGCTCCTTTCAGTAATCTGATCCAATCCTTCGGGCCAGACCTATGAGAGTTCCGTATGGAGCTCAGTGGTCTGGTTAATCTGCTCTACATAACTAACTAACTAACTAACTAACTAACTAACTAGCGCAAGGAGGATGACACAGCTGACTTCCTTTCCTCGAGTACCTCTTTTAACCCTTTCGAGATCCGATACACATTTCTTTTCTGTTTACCGGCTATTATTACACGATTCTAAGCACATTAGAAAGGGTGTATGGAAGCCTGAGGGTTGAGTGAGATCGTGTTTACCCTTATAATTCCCACAGATCCTCCCTAAGCTGCATAAAATTGTCTAATAATACCCAGAATAAACTAGTAACATGTGCCATGATCCTCAGACTTAACATAACTTTTTAATGAGGGCGTTTATTATTCTTTACACTACTTGATTACTTTGTTTATGAAGTGTGGGATGTAGGCAAGTTAATGAATATAGTCGACTTGATAACCATTACTATCTATTTACAGTAGGAGTTATATTAATGGGTGGGGGGGGACGGAGTTGAGATAATAAGACACACAGTACAGTACAGGTCTCCCTCGATTTATGATTGGGTTACGTTCCTAAAACCCCGATCATAAGTAGAAAAATTGCATAGCAAACCATAAAATTAGTAAGGTAAATGGGGATGCATTCTGGGGACAGCCAAAACCTATCATAATATGGTAAATCGGGGCATCGGATAGTGAGGGAGACCTGTATACAACTCTGGGATTTTTTTGTTTTAACTCTACACAGCCCTTTATCAGTATGTAGAGAGGAATTAATGGTGGTTATTGTTATTTACTTGACTGCTTTGCTTATGGAGTGCAGTACTGGGTTAACATAGTCGGCTTGACAAAAGTAATATATATTCATGTTGTTTTGATTAATAGGGAGGATGAAAAAAAGTTGACATAATATAAGATACAATTCTGGGTGATTTTTAAGGTTCAAATTCATGCTGTACTTGCATATATTCTTCCACATTTGCTCCAGACCTCTCATGTTCTAGAAATGTTTGTGGGGGGGAGCTTCGCATAGGGGTAGACCAAGAAAGACGCGGGATCAGATACTCCGGTCTGATCTCAAAATAAAGAACTTGACAACAGAGGCAGCCCTTGACAGGGTCGCCTGGAATTCCGCCATTTAGGACATGAAACTGTAACCACACTCTCTGTGGACAAAACGGTCTTTAAACTTGTATGTATGTATGCATGTATGTTTATCAGTATGTAGAGAGGAATTACTTGTTTGTGCACACCTTTATCTATGTTGGGAAGATACAAATGCTTATTACCACATCTAATCTATGTGAAGTAGTTATTGTTTTTCTGCCAGATGCTATGTACTCCCATTTCTGAAATTCGGAGGGTCTAAGGTGGCCTTTCATAAACAGTAATCTACCAAGGGGCCGGACACTTGAAACACCTACGACCCCTTATCTCCCTTTGATCGCTGTACCCTAAATGATGACATCATACTTCTAGTGCCATTAACACCGTACTCAAAACAAATCATAACTGGGTATTAGCAGAGGTATCAGCAGAGGTAAGTATTATGTATTATGCAGCAGACATGCACAACACATATAAACTAAGGCACCAGCACAAACTTTGCCAAAAATCACAATGTATTGTTTTTTTATATTGGCTATAATTTCAAACACTTCAAATTCAATAACTGCTTTACATACATACATACAATTTTAAGACTAAGTGTTCCACACATACATGCAGTTTTAGTTTCTTGTCCTTTCAATCACCTCTATCAATAATAACAGATAAGAGACTTTCTGAGCTTAATCATTACTGTTTTCAATAATTCCCAATAATACTGATATATGACAGACTTTCTGAGCAACACAAAATTATGGAAAATTCTCCTCAAAAATAAATGGGATATATTTATCAAAGGAAGTTATACCTTCACATAATAAATTACAAAACATTATTTTTAAGTATTTTCAGTTCTTCCTTCTCTGGCCATGAAGATTAGGCGTTTGTCATGAATTGCTAGGTCAAGTTGCCCGGGCTTGACATCTACCATATACATTTTGACAGAGAGGATTCGACCCGCCAACCCTTTGATCAGCAGCCGAAGCTCTACTGACTATGCCACGGTAAGTTATTGTTTCTCAAATTTTCAACTGGAGTAACTTTATGCTATATTATTTCACGATAATTTACGTCTTTTTCACACATATTCAAAATGAACATTATATGAAATTATACAAAGTAAGTTCATACCGCCCGAAGTTTCATATATAGAATACACTCGAACCTCCATTCAACGGACTAAAAGGGGGGGAGAGCCTTGTCTGTTAGCAGAAAAAGTTTGTTAGTTACAATACATACTTTTCCTTGCTAAGTGATTGCTATTTATATAAACAGCAAGAATGGGCAACAGCCAATGAACTTGTGAGGGTCGAGAATTGGACTGACTAGTGAGTGCATGTTTGTGGGTGGATGGGTGACTGTGGTAGGTTGGTAGGTTGGTGGGTGGGTTACTGTGGGGCTTCACTTCATTGCTCTTACCTCACCCATGCATCACTTTCTCACCTCTCTCTGTCTCTGTCTCTCTCTCTCCTTTGTTTAAGCTCTTTATGTAATTTAGCTCTTATCATATCTCACTCACTCACTCACCCACTCTCACTCTCTCTCTCTTTCTTGCCTATATTATTTTCTGTTTATCCTTTGCTTTATAACCTCCACACACAAAAACCAAAATACCTGTAGTACTGTAAACAATAAACAGACTACATTTATAAAGCAAGCAAAGACTGCCAGACATACATACCACAAGACAAGAGTAACTTCGCAGAGCATACAAGAAAATAACTCATAATCCATGTAAAGAAACTCTTCACATAACTCTCATATAAAGAATACTCTATATGCAAACAACACCCTCCATATAAAGAACACTCTACATAAAAAATTAAATGTAAAACTTGCAAACTAAACAAACCAAAACTGGGACAAAGACAATATAAAGTCAAATTAACTTATCAAAATCGCTATGTGGAAACAACGCTTACTAAAAACATACAGTGTACCATGCAAAGCACACTATCCAAATAACGTAAACACTTTGGTGTAAAGAACTTTCTCTAACCAAATAAAGTACCTTTTCCATGTAAAAATCACTTACCACAAAAAGAACATTCTCCACACACAGAACACTCTCCACATACATAACAGCCTCCACATACAAAACCCTCTCCACATAAAGAATCCCGTACCCATGCAAAGAACAAAGAACACTCTCACATAAAGCACACTATTCATTATCCACACAAAGTGCACTCTCATGAACTACAGGGAGAATGTCATGTTTAAGAACCTAAAGAATCATGTGAACAATTGTACAGATAATACAAAGTCACGGTCACAAAGAGGATAGATTAAGTAATATATTGTATCTCAACCAGTGCCCAATCAATCAGGACCAACAAACCAGTGCCAAAGAAGACCTTACCAGAACGTCCCCGACCACCCAAATTGACTAATTCCTTGAACGTGACGATAGTGCATTATTATGTGTGCGATTAGTTTGTTTGGGAAACAAATTAACTTGCTCATGTAGTAATGTACATCCTATGTGGTGGATTGTGTTCATTTATTTCATAAATTATATTTTAGTAAGCGTTGTTTCCACATAGCGATTTTGATGTTGTTCCCCAAGCTGCCTGGCCGAACAGCCCCAAGGCCCCGAGCAAGGCCAAGGCCATAACCGAGCGCCCCCACAGAACCTTCCCTGCCGACCACAATAAAGCCTGGGTGACCGAAGCCACTCCATGGCGGGGAGCTGAGGAGGGTGCGGAAACGCCAGGGAAACCAAAGACCCACCCAGGGCCCTGTGCCCCTCAGCAATTATGAAGAGAAAGTTGAGGGGCAAAGGAAAAATGTGACACTTTGGCTTCCAATCTTGGTAGATTGGGAGGTCAATCCACGGAAGAGACGCCGTCAATTTTTGATTTTGATTAGTTATTTTGCCTTTATATTATCTTTGTCCCAGTTTTGGTTTGTTTAGTTTGCAAGCTTTACATTTTAATTTGAGTTACTTATTTAAATGGCCACATACTAGAGTTATCTAATTACCACAAAGAATTAGTACGATAAGTATGATACAATAGAAACGACACAACAATCAATTCCCAAACAATTTTCCCTTTTATCCAAACACGTGGGTATGAACTGGTTACCTTTTGTGTTTCAGAACTATAGTCCGTTCATTCTAGGTTGGGCAGAAATCGTAAACTCTAACCTCTGTAACTCAAAAAGAGCTAGAGCAAATGAGCTGTCAATTTATACACATATTCCCTAGCCAAATCTTCCTATTTGGTAGAAATATTAGCTCGATTACTCTAGTCCTTTTTGAGTTATGAGAGGTTAGGGGTTATGATTTCTGCCCGACCTAGAATGAACGGACTATAGGTACAAATATATATATATATCAAAGGCGGTAAACTTTAACGCTAATCTTAGATGCTTTTATGTTAGCATGATAAAGTATTAATAAACAAACACTAATTGATGCATTTTTCCTTTTACGTTGCAATCTTAGGATAGGTGATTTAGTGAGAGGGAGAGAGTGTGAGGGTGTGGTAGTGAGAGAGGGAGGGTAGTTAAATAGAGACTTAGGAAAAGAGAAGAAACAAAGAAGAATGAAACCAAGAGATAAATTAGGAAAGAAACAGAAAGAAAGAGAAGGAGAGATAGAATGAGAGAGAGAGTGCGAGTGAGAGTGAGTGAGAGAGAGAGAGAGAGATGCAGAGATAATGAGAGAGAGAGAGATGCAGAGATAATGAGAGAGAGAGAGATAATGAGATAATGAGAGAGAGAGAGATGCAGAGATAATGAGAGACAGATAGAGAAAGAAGAGATACAGTGAGAGTGAAATATAAGAGTTTAAAATCATCAACGTCCCAACATCAAAAAAACTAAAAAAAATACACCATTTGTCCCTAGGAGGCATATCCAGATTAAAACAAACAAAAATAAGTACAGTCGACCCTCGCATGGGCGGACCCCAGTTGACCGGACTTCGGTTTGTGCGGACTCAACAGCCGATGCGGACAAGTCCCCAAAAGTCCGGACAAATCGGGCAAAAGACCGTTAATTTAAAAGTTGTCCGGTATTTGGCGGGTCGGGCGGTGACACGGGCAGGCAATTCCCGCCGAAATCGTCGAAATACGATAATGTAATCATAAGTACAGTACTATATATCTTTTATATACTGTACTTACCTTAATTCTTTATAATATTTCATAATAAACTTATATAAAACGAGTTATAAGTTCAAATGAAACATCAGTGTACCGGTACCATTACTGAAATACGTGTGTGTTATTGTTATGTCAGTTTGTGTGTGTGTGTGTGTGTGTGTGTGTGTGTGTGTGTGTGTGTGTGTGTGTGTGTGTGTGTGTGTGTGTGTGTGTGTGTGTGTGTGTGTGTGTGTTCTTGTTCTTGTTCTTGTGTGGCTATGTCGGCCGCATCAGTAGGGAGTCTAAACCCGAGTTATTTCTGCATGCAACAAAATGTTATTATAATTATACAGTTTAGGTTAGTACAGGTTAAAAATCATCGTATTTTTACTCTATTTCCAATGTCCGGACTTTTTCAATGTGCGGACAAGGGTCCCCCCCTATTAGTCCGCACATTCGAGGGTTGACTGTACAAGAGAAACAGAGAGTGAGAGAGATGCATAGATAGTGAGAGAGAGAAAAAAAAGGAGAAATAGTGAGAAAAAGTGAAAGATGAAAAGTCAGAGCAAAAAATAGTAATCATCAAGATCCCAACATAAAAAAATATAGCCTACACCATTTGTCCCCAAGAGGCATATCCAGTTTAAACAAAGAAACAGGTACGAGAGAAACTGTCCCACACCTCACAAAATATTCCCGATGCGGATACGAACACCTACTCACCTCCTCGGTATCTCAAAACGTCAACAACATCTTCCTGAAAAAATTAATATGGGGTCCAGTTGGCTTACATCGTCGCATATATTATATTTTCACCGGACAGGACGATACATTATCAAATACTTTTTTCATCAGGTACTTTCTATTTCTCTCTCTATCTATCTCACACACAAACATGCATATATATTATCTCTCTCTCTCTGTATCTCTCATTGAATGGTAAGGTCTACCTGCTATATATAAATTGCATATAGCTTTTACAAAATGATACATTAACAAACCAAAGTTCCTCCCTACCCTTACCCTATATAAACTAAAGTACAAGGCCTCATGAAAGCAAAGGTGCCTGAACAGCTGCATCAAAACAAAGAAGGCAAGCAGGAGGGCAGAAGGGCTACAGTTGTTGAAGTTGTCATGTTTAAATTACCGTAATTAGAAAAAACGGCTGATATGCTTCAATAAACTGATAAGAAAGCTTTGTAAAACTATATACAGTACTATACTATATCGTCACTTAATGGCATAATTAACTTTAAAAAGGAAAATACTACAGTACTTCATCAGCTAACCATTACTTACGGCATCACCATTCAAACGTACATAAAAAAGCACATGAGAATATTCCACCAAATAGAATATATTCAAGGAACTATAAAACAATAATGTTAAGTACTTTCTTGAGCTAAATGCTGTATGAATTTCTTGCATATTATATAAGATCACACAGGCATTCCTCAGCTAAGAGGAAAATACAGAGCATTTCATAGTCCGTTCATTCTAGGTTGGGCAGAAATAATAACCTCAAACCTCTGTAACTCAAAAAGGGCCAGAGAAAATGAGCCGTCAATTTATATACATATTCCCTAGCCAAGTCTTCCTATTTGGTAGCAATATTAGCTCGATTACTCAAGTCCCTTTTGAGTTATGAGAGGTTAGGGGTTACGATTTCTGCCCAACCTAGAATATAGAATGAAATGACTATAGAATTTATGAAGAAAAAGAAGAATTATCATAAAACACATAAAACATCACCTTAATCAAAACATAGAAATATAAAGGAAGGGAAACAAGCACACACAATAAAGAAAATGAGTAAAAGCATTAATTTGTACACAAGGGAAATGAAGAATCTCGTATGAGGTAAGCTGTGTTGCTGAATATAGAAAACCAAACCAGTTAAAATATAATATAAGTTTCATGCAAATTCAAACCATATGATAAAGAAAAAATGCTCAGTTTCTAGACTACTCAACTTTCCTTAATTATTTTGCACAAGAGGAACGTCCAAGATAATAAAATACAGTACCGTATTAGGTTTTTCTTGCCAAATACAATTAAAAACACCCCATTCTTAACATTAACCATCCATTACAAACCCCAATGTACTAGAATAAACTAATGAAAGCATATGGTCCTCCCGGGATTCGAACTCGGGACACCACACCCAGAACATAAGCATCTAATACCATACTTCTTCTTAAACAGTTTCCGTAAGATACCGCCACTCATATTCTTATTCTGGTTATCCTTAGACAATTTAATTCTGCTAAGGGAAAATCTGACTCGAGACATAGCCCGAACAAAAACATTTAAAGTTCCAATTCTCAAGGTCCGGGACCACTTTTGCGTTCCCTCGCCCCTTACTCTGTCTAGCAAGATGATAACCAGAATAAAATGATAATGACGCTATCATTTTGAAGGGGTTGACTTATGATATTTGTTGTACTGGTAGGTCAATTGTGCAGCATAATTGAAGGAAATGTGAATGCGTATTTTCATAAAATTAAGAACTACTTTAAAAAAATGAACAATAGTATCATAACAAACAAAAATTCTTAAACTTAGCATATTTCTCTTTACAAATTACTATTATAATTTTAATAACAAGCTGTCGGACTCACAAAATTATAAATATTTCTTCCATGCTATGTGTTTTTTGGGTACAAAAATTTAAAAGGGAGGGTATGGGGATAATTTCAAAGATATTCGAGAGTGAAAAAACTAAATTAAAAATAGGAATTTCATAGTTTCCTGGGAGATAAAAACCTTCAGGAATAAAATTACAAATGTTCAAATATATAAGAGATACCAAGAGATTGCACCAGTTACGTACAAAAATTATCAGCGCTATGAAAAAGTGAGATGGGAACGTGGGAATGAGGAATAAAACTGGATCGTATAAATTCAAAGCAAGATGAGGTTGATTGGCAGTTTCACATATTATGGACATTTCAAGTGACTTACTCCATAATGTTTTTGTTTGTATTACAGCTATATCCCGCCTAAGTGAGGTGGCCAGCTTGTGTATGATGTACTTGTTTAATGTTATTGTACTTGTAATGGCCTGTACCTGCAACCACAAAACTACCCGAGTTGAAATAAGGTGATAGTCTCGTGGTGATTCACGTGGTGGGTTTATTAGACTTCGCCACCAATGACTATTTTACGCTATCCCACACGTCAACTCGGGTAGTTATGCGGTTGCGGGATTTTGCAGGTACAGGGTATTACAGTACTGTTGGAGTGGCTGTGGTTGTGAGTGTTATGTGTAATCAGCTCTACAGTATATGCTGAACAGATGCAAGCATTCACATTGTAAATGCAACACCGGTCTACAGCACCTCTCATGTCCACCATTGCAGAGAGGGGTCGAAGCTGTACTGTATCATATTTAATAATAAAAAATGCATAAATTTAAGCAGTAAACGATGCGCCTCTGCCAATCAAGCCTACAGAGAGTTAGTTGGTTAGTTTGTCTCAAAGAGGGGGGGCTAGAGATCCATGCGCAAGACTAGTAAGTTGCCGCAGGGGACACATACCACTAGTTTACCGGCAACCGGGGGGGGAGGAGGGGGAGGAGGAAGCAACTCTCTCGCCACTCTAGGTAAAGTACTCTCTCTTTCTCTCTCTAGTACTCTCTCTCTTTCTCCGATCTAGTACTGTCTCTTTCTTCTCTCTAGGGGGGTGGGTGTCAATTAGTCTAGAAATAAAAGGATGTCTAAGAATGTGTGCATCGCCAACCAGTCAAATGTTGCGGTTACTGTAGTACACTTCCGGCAAAAAGATTTAATGCTAGGTAAGGTAGATGCACACAAGCGCTCTAACCAGAAAATTATAATTGGTAACTTTATAGGGGCTCTTTGTATTCGTGTCGGCATTTTTTTTTTTTTTTTTTCACCAAGCAGAAAATTCAATCACTAAGCAGCTGGGTTCTTGATACATAATATAAAAATAGAAAATTATGATGCTAAAACTACTATAATTTTGCATCATATCTATATAACAAGTTTCTATTACTTAACATAATTCACAAACAAATCTTTGTAATAGCGGAGAAATCAAGATGTTCGTATACGTTTTGGTTTGTTTATTTTGCAAGTTTTACATTATAACAATTTACCATCAGCTGAAAATAAATAAACTATAGTACTGCACTGCATAGCTTGGGGTAGAATTACTTTAGGTTTAAGTTTCTACAAAACTTTAATTCAGAAATTGCTAAATTAGAGTTACCAATAAAATTTACTGGATAAAGCGCTCATATGATTTTGTCTTTACTCATGCTTGAGGGCCGCTACGTGTGAGTTCATTATCACAAAATTTGATTATCTTATAAGTACAATTTCTGATAATTATGTACATTATAGACTACAGCATCTACTATAGTCTCTCCTAAAGATGCTGTAGTCTCTCCTAAACTAATATGTATAAGAAATATTCGAGTCTAAACACTATTATAATCAATAATAAAAACTATTTGTAAATCAATCTATACACTATGATCAACAGGTTTAATGTGATCAAAATGATCAAAACACTGTACAAAATTCAACTGGCCAAAGAAGTGTACAATACAGTAACCTTATACAGTGGTACCTTTAGCTCACAATTATTACGCATAATTATGTTTACATATATGTAATCTTATTTTATTAATTAATGTTATTTTGTAGTTATCAAGTCTATTGTCTATATTTACAGTATTTGTTTTATAATTACCTGTATAATATTTTTTACACAAACCAACTCCACATCTAAACTCAATTAATGAAATCAACAAATACATGTGGCACTCCGAGGACTCGAACCCAGGATACTCACATCGAAATTCCGCGCAATATGCATTACGCTATCAAGACAGTTATATATAATTTGTGTTGGGCTGGCTATATCAGAGAGAAGGTTGGTATCCTCTACTTCCCATAGTTGAGGAGTTTTTTTTACCACCATGCACTCCCTGCTCAAGAGCGGGGCTATGATGGGTACCGTGATGTTTCAGTGACTTAAGTGGACAGTTACAACAAATCGCTAGATCGCACCGTCTACCCCAGCATTGTTGTCTGCCAATAACACACACTGACTGGCCCAATCCTTGAACCTTCGCCCTCTCGGTTTGCAGGCGAGTGCTTTACCAACCATAGTGGGGAAGGTAAAAGGACTTAATATTGTGCCCTATATGCCCTACTGTCTCACTCTCACAGCCCACTGGGTGGCACCCATCATCCACTCACTTCTCTGTAAATCTGCCCTGCAAATCAGTGCAGCTCTGTTTTAAGTGACAGGCACTAACAGTTTCCAGTATATACCCTGGTAATAGTTCTATTTTGCTGGGTGGGAACCATATTAGGTGAAAGTATAAGCATAAATATTACTTAAACAATGGCCCCAAAGAGGAGACTACTGTTAACACCTTTTCTGCGGTGCTCGTCACCAGACGGACATAAAAATCTGGTAATTACCGATATGTGTCATGGGAGTGAGGCAAGCGAGTGCAAGCATCGCGGGACCCAATCCTCCGTCACCCACCATGGCTGGGCCTGGGTGTGCACTGACGTGCAAGAGAGACTTCTCCTACACCATTGCAGAGTTATATTTAGTGAAAACAGCCTAAAACCGCTGTTTTTTAGCAATTTTGGCCTATCTTTGTATGATCGTTGCAAGACAACCAGACGTCGTACATAGAAGATTAAGGTGTCATTGGAAAGCTCTATTACTGTACTTTCATGAATACATCATTGTATTATGTTCTGGCTCTTGTTTATACATGAAATTGTGAAGGGAATGGTCACTTAGGGCTAAAATCCCCGCAGACAGGGGGTTAACTATAGCCTCAAATTAACTAAGGGAGGTAAAGTAGTGCAGAAGCTGAGGGCATCCAAAATATTGCAGGTTTTATATACTTTTACCTAGTCTTAATTCATGAACTTTGAGCTACATTGGTCCCACTGTATTCCATTTGACTGTATTGATGCATAAAGGGCGGGTCTAGAAATTTTACATTACCTCTTTTCATTTGAACCAGGTCTGAAAATAGAGATTGGTAGGAGGGAGTTGATATCTTTGTATAAATATTAAAGGAGGGGGGTATTCATGATAAATTCATAATATAAGATAATTGAATATGAGTTACTGAACTTAATAAGTAACTATAAATCCCACATGACGAGAGGGAAAAGGAAAATTACGCATTAACATAAAATTGATGATGGTCCTGAATTGCTATAAATGGAAACTGAAACTTCTCATTCATATTATTATTATGCAACTCATCGGTAAGTTAAGAACTATAGAAATTTATAACATCTTTGTACATATATTTTGGGTGGAAATAATGGTTAAACCTTTTCATAAAATGAATAAATTGGAAAGTATTTTATTGATAAGCTACCGTATATACCAAATTAATTAAAGCATAAACTACTAGCTAATTACACACACAAGTAACACAAGTTAAAGCTCTTGATGTTATTGTATTTTACAGAGGCATTCATTTACATCGGTGACCTGTCAACTCAACCAGTAGACCATTTCAACCAGTAGCTCTCAACCAGTACCAAATCAACCAATACAGTTAGGTTAGGTTAGTACTATATTTTGGCACTGGTTTGGTTGGTCTGGGTTAATTTGGCACTGGTTGAGAGCTACTGGTTTAAATGGTCTACTGGTTGAGATGACATGGAACCATTTACATCCTGTGCTATACAATATTTCACGAGAGCATTAGATAAAATTCAATATTCATTAACCGAAAGACTTAGTAGTTTAGATGAAACCAATACCAGTCAAACTTCAAATTAGAAAACCATGATAGTAAAAAAAAATCCAACACTGTATTTATGAAAAAGAAAAATGCCTTCACACAAAAAATAATACTATAAATAAAGAAAACACCACAAATTAATCATCGGTACTGAAGGAAATATAAAACAAATACATTATACTATCGTAATCCCCAATTCCAATCCCACAAACAAAATAAAATACAATAAAAATAAAATACCAGATATTCTTACCTTGGTACTTGTGTTGTGGATTATCGGTGATGCGGATCTGTCTATCGGGAATCACCGGCTCGCCATTCTCGTCTCCCAGGTCGAACTGCACGGAAAACGGGGGGTTACTCTTACTTCACAGACAGGAAGAAATTATTATTTATTTTAATTGGTGAACAGTGTGCCGAGCGTGATGTGTAGTTTAGCAGTGGATTGTATCCGAGTTTGGAATCTGCTACAACTTATTACCGTACATCAAATCTAGTATACATTGTATTATTTCTAACATCGCTTTTAACACCAATAACCCCCAAATTAATTTAATGAAAGCATGTGATCCTCCCAGGATACCTCATACAGAACTTACACGCTCTAACCATTACACCATCAAAACACCACGCAAGCCAGAATACAACAGAATATTGTATTGGAGTTACTACAAATAGAATTTAGCCCAATGAATACAAGAACAATCAAATTATAATAATGCTAGGCCTATCTAATAATAGCCAATACACAGTAATATAAAAAGTCATTGTAGTGATGACATAATTACAGTGATTCCTTAAGGGGGGACGGGTAATTTGTCTGGACCCTTTTCTCCCTCGTGCATAGCTTAGTTCTGAGATTTTAAGACGATCGGCCCATTAGTTTGGCGGTTTTAACTCCTTTCACCCGACTTAGTTATTAATTTTAAGACCTTTCGTGCAATTTAGGTGTCGTTTTTTCCCTGGCAAGCGATAGCGAGCCTGAAAATTTAAGAGAAACCGGCCTTTGGCTGGGACAATTTTCTATAAAAAAAAGTACAAATTTATCTTGAAGGAGGGGGGGGGGGGTCTAGGGAATGTGTTTTTAAGTTTGATAGAGGTCTAGCGAGGAAACTAAAAAATAGATGAATATATAGGACCAAAAAAACAGCCACTGGCCCCTTGAGCGCTATTTATGCTACACCACCCTCATCAACAGGATTTAAGTAGTAAAGTTGAATACTGTATATACAACACTACAACTCACGGGCAGAAGATAAGAGCCGCACTGTTCCTCCTGGTCCGAGCGAGGGAAGTAGAGAGGCATGAGGAGGTGGTAGATACTGGTGTCTATACTCTGAGCGACCAGTACCACCCGTTCTATGTGCTTGCCCCACTGCTCCAGAAACCTCCGCACCGTGCCTGAGAGTAGAGGGAATTGTGTGAGCCCAGTTGAAGGTATAAAGGTGATATGACAAGTGATATAATTATAATGTAAAACTTGCAAAATAAACAAACCAAAACTGGGACGACACAATATAATAAAACAACAACAACAACAACGGTTTAACGTCATTTTTGAGGTGAGACACATTTATACAACAATCTATCAATGCATGCACTGCTATGTACAGTACTGTACGTTAACCCTCTCACATCCTGACGCAATTTTTGAGCCTATTAGGGATACTTTAAAGCCTTTGTTACCGTCAGGGATAATTATAAACCTTTAGTTTATTTACTTCAACCTCTGCAGTTGTCTTTGAGTTAGCTGTGGGCAGAAAACTAATTTTGGAGAGGTAATTATAAGAGTGAGAGTAATCTATTTCTTATTGCTAATCTGGCAACCTCTGCGTCAAAAGGATGTGAGAGGGTTAATATTTATTATACTGGTATATGGTGTAATGGTTAGTGTTTCAAAATCTGTATGTGGTAACCCAGGTTCCAATCCCGGTGGATCACATGCTTTTATTAATTGTATTGGAGGTGTTTGGTGTTGGGGTGAAATTAATAAAAATAGAATATCTCATTGGTTGTTGTTGTTGTTGTTGTTCCCCAAGCTGCCTGGCCGAACAGCCCCAAGGCCCCGAGTAAGGCCAAGGCCATAAACGAGCGCCCCCACAGAACCCTCCCTGCCGACCACAATAAAGCCTGGGTGACCGAAGCCACTCCAAGGCGGGGAGCTGAGAGGGTGCGTAAACGCCCGGGAAATCAAAGCCCCACCCAGGGCCCTGTGCCCCTCAGCAATTATGAAGAGAAAGTTAAGGGGCAAAGGAATAATGTGACGCTTTAGCTTCCAATCTTGGTAGATTGGAAGGTCAATCCACGGAAGAGACGCCGTCACATGAGATCTAGAAAATATATAAGTAAAAGGAACAGTCAGAGTAAGCTATGGGTATGGCAGAGATCGCTCAGGTCTCACTCTGATAGACCAGCCCATCACCATCTCATTGGTTATGTGTTTTTGTATTTCATAATATTATTTTGCTAAAACTCTTCAATGCATTATTTTGTTATTTCCACATAGTGATTTTGATAAGCTCTTTTGTCATTATATTGTGCAGTTCCTGTTTTTGTTTGTTTGTTATGCAAGTTTTACATTTTAATCAACCTGCTTTAGGATTAAATTTCATGATTTTCTATATCATAATTGAATATACACAGACCTAAAGTCATTCAGCCATGAATGAATTAGTGAGTTATATCATACGATGGAAGTACAAAGGTTTTAACTTTGAGGGTATATGTATAATAATATACTATATATCACACATGTACTTGTGCTTAAAATACAGGCATACATATCCATATTTAGAGAAATAAAAACAAATACATGTGATTAATACATTTCTTGTATGAAAGCTTGTAGCTCTGTGTTTCATTTTTCTAGCGAGTACAATAAACATATCCATATCTATGTACTCACGGAGAGCGATGTGTGCGCCTTGGTCTGGTGGGTAACCTCTCTTGACGGAGTTGATGACACAGAACGCCACAGTCTTCATACGCCTCTCCACACATGTCTGCAACACCCGCCTGCAAGTGCAACAGTATGACTTATGGGTTCTATGGCTATATGGTTAACTATGGTACCGTACTCTAGCATTGTCAAATAGTTACCAGGGGTACTGGAATCTGTTTGAGCTTGTCACTTTATATGTGTTGCACTAGATGGTCACAGTGGAGCTTCAAGGTTATGGTTGCTTCCTTTCTACCACACTAGATGACGAAACCTTATTTATACAAGCCACTTGATTTGGAGAGAGCAGCTATACGGTCGTTCACAGTATCTTCTATTCTATGAATTGGTGACGACATAGAAGGTACAGTATTTTCTTGACGTGTCGGTGTAGCCAGGATATTTGTAGAACAGCAGGAACGATCAGATCACTAAAGAAAAACCCTGATGTTTGGCGTGGACTCGATCTGAGGTCAATTAGCAATGTTTGGTTAAATTAAGTAGATTTAAACTAGATTAGGATAGGTTAGGTTAGAGGTTAGTTCAGGAAAAGATGCCACCCACCTGTAACAAGAGTGAAGGGAAGTATCGGCAGCCGTCTGGTATTTGATATTGTACTTGGGTCCCACTGTGTGTATGATGTACCGCGTCGCCAGCTTGTACCCATCAGTAACCACCGCCTCACCGGTCTTGCAGTCTGTGTGGAGATATCAAGAGGTACTCAAGTGGCCGTACAGGATGCCCTAAGCTGAGTCAGGTGAAGTGGGGAGAGCAAAGTTTAGGACAGCAATTTTAATTTTATTCACCTTTCAGCCTATTCCCAGTGCATACATCAATCACTCATCCTCAACCTATACCATGTCTTCAGTCAGGTTGCAGCAATAGCACTTTACATCCACGGGAAAGCCTGATGGCATTCCTTAGGGACTCGGGGCCAGCTCCATGCAGCCTAGAGAATGACAACAACAACACCATCCATAGTAGGCAATGTTTCTCATGTACCCAAGCTACATTCACTGGTACTGTGCATACAAAGCATATCAGGTAAATGAAAACAAGCATCAATAAGAGGCTACTAAACGATGTAAGCACATTATGGTATTATACGGGTGTTGATATTTTCTCCATGTATACCAATGGGAGGGAGTTGTAATGCTACTATCTGCTACTATCCTGCCATCAGATGGCCTTACCGGCTTCTTATTTCTTGTCACGATCATTTCCCCTGAGGGAGACGTCCTGATTGGAATCCTGGTTTTCTACTACCGGTATACTATTTTTGCTTAAACTACCATATTTCAACCCCATCACTTATCATGTTTACATGTCCATGGAATCTCATATTTCTGGCATTAAGCTAGCAAGGAAGAAATCGACACCTGGATGGGGATAAACTTCTTATAACAGTAAGCTGAATGGGGCCGAATGGATACAAGGCAGAGAAGAGAGAAAAGGAGAGACAAAAAAGCAGGTCACCTCCCTTAATAGTTTTATATCTGATATTTGCATTTCATAGCTTTGTTAATTAGTTGGAGGCTTCAAAATGTATCGGAATTAATGACTTCAACTGTACATAGCTAGCATGAATGGGCACAAAACTGGGTAGAAGGTAGATGGAGTAAAATAATCTGACCCATTGAAGACAAGAGGCTAAACCTTTGACCAAACTTACATCTGATATTATTGAAGAGTTCATTCTTTAGCTCAGGTCCAGCCTTAGCCAAGAGTCGTTCAGAGTTTGGGTTATGATCGTTGAGCGTCTCATTGGTGCTGTTGACGATGCCTTCAGCCGTCAGACAGGTGATGTCACCGTTCCTACGGATAAAGTACCAGGGTAACTTAGAATGCTAGGACTATAGCTATAAATAACTATTCTAGTAATAACAACCACAAACATAGAATATGGTAGGCTACTGTATTTGACTTGTATCAATAGCGACAAGTGTAGTACCTGTACAGGTATAACAGAAAATTTGTCTATCATATAGGCTAGGGAGACTACATTGAATTAATTTCAACTAAAAATGGATGGCAAGGATGTAGTATTCGGGCGTACCGCCTGCCTTGTTTACAATACACGTACGCTCGCGATCATGTTCCCGTCTATTTCGACTGCCGTGGGATACAGTAATGGGTTGAGAGGGGGCTTTGCCCCCTCCTATCCCTCCCATGACTTATTGTCATATCATATACAGTATAAATGTATACTGCCAGCAGGGGGGCAAATAAAAAAAAATAGCCGTCAAAATAAATGGGAACTTAACTGCGAGTGCACAACCTATGTAAACATGACGACCGTATGCCCGGATACTGCATCTTTCCCAAATGGACAGAATATAAGTAGTCCTAGTCATTAATAATATTATTTCCATCATTGGATTAATTTACATTGATACCGGTACGGTACCTCAGTGAACACTTTTTGGCAACCCCACATTTTTAAAAGGCAGTACCGGTACCGGTACTGTAGGCTATGTGCTTCCTGTCACCAACTGCAAGCAAAGATTTTCTTGCAACTATATATTGGGCTGATGACGAAGCTGAAGAATTCCATGTAATCTGGTTCAATGGTATAAAACATTTGCATGGGGTAAACAGCTTGTGTTTGTCACTTTATGATGGTTATCCATCAGCATTGCATTAAAACTCCATGTGAAGAAGAATCATATACAGTACCGGTATAATACTATGAAAATTACTACAAATGAAGATGATACATATTAGAATCTAGAATAGTTACATAATGGGAGCGCTGCTGAAAGTGCTGATGTGTAGAACAGGCGCTTATTGTAATAAAAAACAATTTTTTCTTATTTTTTAATATCAATACCTGTAATATACAGTAATATCTAAATTTATTAGGTTATGCCCTAGTGACTGACCAGAGACATAACTTGCTGTTGATGATCTTGTTGACCAAGAAGGGTGGTGTGGGGTGCGTGGGTGTATGCTGGGGCGGCAGGGTCGGAGGGGTCCCTGGCTCACACTTGGCCCACGATGGGAGGCTCCACACTTCAGTTTGATGGGGGTTGATTCCCAAGGGCTCCATACTCGCTCATAACGCGATATCTGGGGAGGATGAACAGAGTAAGAAATGCATAGACAGTATACCATTATAATCTACCGTAATCAAATTCAAACACAGTAGACCAGCATAAAAAATATCATACTCGCTCATAACTTGAAACATGGCAGGAAAGATGAACAGAAATAAAAAAGCATAAAGGCCACCCCTTTGGGGATCATGATGTCTGGCATTAGATAGATAAAGATAAACTATATCATAAGTATCTGGTGTGTGTGTGTAGGGGGGGGGGAGGCAAATAAGAAATGGATACTGGTACAATACAATTTCAGTCAATACAGTACTCCCTCGAATTTTGTGAGAATATGGTCGACATTGCAGGCAGCAAAATTCAAAATCGCAAATTTCAAATAACTAACCTTAAGGGATTAATTGAATATGGTCGACATCTCATCATCGAGGGCCTATTTTTTGGTGATTTTCGTCCTTGTTTGTACACACATTATGACACATACACTTAATTATACATCCTACAATAAAGAAAAACACAGAAATACAGATTCAGGGGACCCAGGGCACAGGTAACACTTCAATTTTGCCCAAGGAAGTCGATTATGCGAGAGCGTGAGGAGCGTGGGAGAATCTATAAACATTAAACAATGGGCGGCAGGGCAGCCTGACGTCACGATCCTGCTACTCCCCCCCGAAAACTAGTGCGGAAACACCGTATCATTTGGCGCCACCCGCAAAACTCAAGTAATATCGCACATATCAAGTCCCGCAAAAAAGGTAAATTCTTGGGTCCCGTTCGCAAAATCGAAATTTCGCAAATTTTAAAGACGCAAAATTCGAGGATGTATTTTAGGTCATGTACCGGTATGTGTTTTTTGTATTATAATATTTTTTCTCATCAGTTCCTTCATTGATTAGTGTGTTTTAAGGTGTTTTTCCAAAAACAATAAGGAAAAGGCTCACCACATTATTATAAAAACAAATATTAGGGACAATGCAGGTCTATGGAATCCTTATACAGTACCGTAGTGTACTCATGAATAATCCACTGGAAAAATAATTTTGATCGCATTTATAAAACCCGATATTACTGGAAAAAAACGCAGTCCCATCACTCCCAGAGCTCCCTCGGACGTCCTTATATTTTTACAAACGTCTTCATTATGGAGTATAATCGATATTTGCCCCCTCCTTGCAACATACTGTAGATGATGATTTCAATAAGTCATGGGTGGGTGAGGGGCCCCCTCAACCCATCTTGTATCCCACAGTGGAATTATAACGAAAACCATGAAAACACTCATTTCTCAGAATCTGGAGGAAAAAGCCTGAAAAATAAGGTGCGAGCCTTTTCCCTAATCCCTATAATTACCGTTTTTCCTTCTGCAAATGCATTTTTACTCATTAATTAGCAATATTAAAACATGCCCCCCAAAAACCTGAGCGTCCAAATTCTTGACGTTTATCAATGGCACAAGGTGGGATCGAACTGCAGACCCTACGATCAGCAGTGAGACGCGCTATTGATGATGACACGGCGTGCGGCATACAAATGTCCATATTTGCTCATTATTTGATATCTGAGGAGGACAAGTACCGGGATGGATGTAGTGTCCGGGCGTACGGTCGTGATGCTTACATAGGTCGATCGCCGCGGTTAAGTTCGTGTCTATTTTGACGGCGATTTTTTTCGGTTATTTGCCCCCTGCTGGCAATATATATGATGATGACAATATTTGGGTAGGTTATTATGTAGAATTCGAGCGTACCGCCAGCCTTGTTTACACTACATGGAGCGGCGGCAGACGCCTGCCATCATGTTCCCATCACGGTCTATTTTGACTGCCTTTGGATACAATAATATGTTGAGAGGGGGCTTTGCCCCCCTCACCCCCCATGACATATTGTCATCATCATATATATTGCCGGTCAATATACAGGGGGCGCTACAATATAGGTAGCAAAATTCTAATGGTAGTTTTGGGTTCCTATTATCATATGCTTCATTTCTATATACTTTTTATCCCCGGGAAAAAAAAAAAAAAAAAAATCTTGGGATTTTTCATTTATTTTCTTGGGATTTCTTGTTTTGGTCATTAACCTAACCAAAAAACCTAACCTAACCTAACCTAATAGCCCCCAAATACATTTAGGTTAGGTTAAGTTTTTTGGTTAGGTTAATAAAAAAAAATAAAAAAAAAATCCAAGAAAAAAATAAAAAACCCAAGATTTTTGTTTTTTCCCCCCCGAGGATAAAAAGTATATAGAAATGAAGCATATGATGATAGGAACCCAAAACTACCATTAGAATTTGCTACCTATATTGTAGCGCCTCCTGTATATTGACCATATTGCCAGTAGGGGGCAAATAACTGAAAAAATCGCCGTCAAAATAGACGCGAACTTAGCCACGGCGATCGACAAATGTAAACATGACGGCGTCGGCGTCGGACGCTTGCAATCATGTTCCCGTCTATTTAGAATGCCATTGGATACAATAATATGTTGAGGGACCCCCCCCCCCCATGACATATTGTCATTATCATATAGGCCTATATTGTCAGCAGGGGGCAAATAACCGAAAAAAATCGCCGTCAAAATAGACACGAACTTAACCGCAGCGATCGCTCTATGTAAACATTAACATGACGACCGTACGCCCGGAAACTACATCCATCCCCAATATTTCATGGGGGGAGGGGGGAGTTGTATCCAACGGCAGTCAAATTAGATGGGAACATGATGGCAAGCGTCCGCCGCCGCTCTGCGTAGTGTAAACAAGGCGGGCCGTACGCCCGAACTCTACATTCTTGCCCAAGTACCTAGGCCTAGGCTAAAACCAAAAGGAAAAACCATGACAAAATTTGGTTCAATGTTATTTTAATACCACAAATTTTGTTGATATAGGCTATTTGAAGATAAATATTGAATCTATATGCTCTAATGATCATAAGAAAATTTGTTTTAACCCTCGGCAAAACCTAATAAAAAAGTATGGTACTAATTTGTTTTTTTCGTAACAAGGTTGTCAATACGGTACTTTCAGTTATCGATAGCTCTAAAGATCATATGAAAATGTGTTAAACCCTCAGAAAAACCTAATATAAAAGTATGGTACTAAAATTTAATTTTCGTAACAAGGTTGTCAATACCGTACATTCCCGTTATCAATGTACAGTACAATCAAAGCTGAAGATTGCAGAGTAAACACCGTAGACTTCATCGACTTTTTTCACCTTCGTATAATCGACAGCCAATTTTTTGTTTTTATTTACTAAGGGATTAGTACTCAACCAGCGGGGGTGTGGGGGCAGCAGCCCCCACCCATAATACTAGGTTAGGTTAGGCTAATGTCTTTTCAAATCAATATGGGGGGGGGGGGGGGGGGGGGGGGGGGGGGGGGGGGTGGGGGGGGGGGGGGGGGGTGGGGGGGGGGGGGGGGGGGGGGGGGGGGGGGGGGGGGGGGGGGGGGGGTCTGGGGGGGGGGGGGGGGGGGGGGGGGGGGGGGGGGGGGGGGGGGTGCGTGTCTCAACATCGATCGATAGGCCTAATGGGGAAAATAAGTTTTCCCGAGATTTCTAATTAGCCTAATTACAAACACTATATATTGATGCAAGTGAACAATTTTGTTTATAAAAAACACTCTGAAAATTTGTGGTAGGCCTATTAAAATAACATTTTTCCCAAAATTTGTGGTCAGCTCGTAAATATTTTTGTATCCTAGGCCTATTCCACCAAAAATACCAAAACAAGATGGCACACTGTCCAGGACCAAGTACCTGACTGTAAAAACACTGCTCATCCCATTGTTCTGCAGGGGGCATAAAAAATACTGGATCTGTCAAGTGTCAAGGATGTCAACTTGAACTATCACCTAAAACAAGTCCCTAAATCCCTAAAACCCCTCTTGTATTCATTAGTTGACTCTATAAATCCACTAACTTGTTCCCCAGCTACACAAAACATACACAGAACACCTGTATTGTGTTAATTAGCAGGTAGGTAAGCCAACATAGACGACTTATTGCAGGAAGATCCTATCTGTCAGACGATCAATGATTCTCACCATCCCCAATATTTCACGAATTCCCACCTAGATCTCCATTAATACACACCCAGGCCGCTTCATACACCTCTTGGATAACCCAAATACTCACCAGGACAATGAGGACACTAGACACAAGCCATAAAACCCACCTTAAGGCCTAAAAATCACTAATATTTACACTGGCCACCTGACTCGTATTTACAGATGGCGTTGTGGTCGCTGTTTGGGAGGGGCGCCATTTTTAAATCCCCCTCAGGTGACATGTCCAGACCTTTAAATCGCGGAATGGGGGGTGGGGTAAGGGGAGATGATGGATTTTTGTTTAGATGTTGTTTCTGTTCGGGCTCTATCTCGAGTCGGCCACCCCCAGCCTGAGTATACTGTATATTTGCATGAGTATATACATGCATACATACAGTACATACAAGATGCAGCCACAACCTAAAATACTACACATATCAGGCAAGCACCGACATATTTAGTACTCATCTTTCTCCCACAGCATCCAAGAGTGGCACCATCTTCCATCCCATATAGTTAACAGCCCCACTCTTGATACTTTGAAAACTAGGATTGCCCAACTTGGAAATAATCTCTCTATCTCTCTCACTCACTCTCGCTCTCTCTCACACACACACACTCTCTCTAATCTATCTCTCACTCACTCCCACTCTCTCTCACACACACTCTCTCTCTCCTTCTCTTTCTTGCTAATTCAGTCGTGTCTATGAATCCATGAATACTTTATTTCCTGTTCCTAATTAAACACGAACATGTGCATGAACACCAGTCTGTTCATTACGGGGGTCACCGGCTTTTTTTTTTATCTTTCTCTCCTTTTCTCTCATTCACTGGCTTGTATCCATTCGACCCCATTCAGCCAACTGTTTTAAGACGTTTATTCCTATCCAGACGAGCGATAGCGAGCCAGCATTGTATGAAGAAATCCGGCTTCGCCGGAGTAATCTTTCTATCGAAAAATTTAAAAATTTAGCTTGCTGTCAAAACAAAAATATATATATGCTGGCTCGCTACCGCTCGCCAGGAAAATATTGGCACCTGGATGGGGGTAAACGTCTTAAAACAGTAGGCTGAATGGGGCCGAATGGATACAAACCAAAGAGAGAGGGAGAGAAAGAGAAAAACAGCTAGGTGGGCTCCCTTCAGAAGTCTAGAAATCCATACTCCCAACCTCACTCAATTTAGAAAGGACTTGAAGAATAATATGTCTACCATTTGAGAAGAGTCAACTATAACCTGTTTCGAATAGGTAGGCCAGACATCGTTAACCCTAACCTCTACGACTAAAAAAAGGGCTAGAGAAAATGGGCTATACTTTTCCATTCCTATTCCCTGGCTGACCTTTCCCAAATGATAGCAACTATTACTCTAGTCGTTTGTGAGTTATAGAGTTTAATGTTCAAGTGTTTTGGCCTACTTATTTGGAACAGGTTATAGTACTGACGACTGTACATACATACATACATACATACATACATGGTATAAAGACTAGTGTTAGTCTTTATACCATGCATACATAGGCCTACCTACATACATACATATATACATTCATATATACATACTATGGTTTACGTCCTTTTCTGTATGTATGTATTTATATACTCTGGCACTTACCCCATGTTATCAATAGATAAATAGATAGATATATAGATATATAGACAGATAGATAACATTAAGCTACTGCAATATGGGAATAAAGAAAACGACACATACATTTGGTACTTTTATCAAAATCAGCTTCCATGAAAACGACAATATAAAAAAGCTACTTAACACAATATGGTTTTCACGTTTCTCAACTATAGTCGGTTTTATTTCAGCGGGCGGTAAATTGAATCCCTCAGCAGCTGATTTCTCGATACTTGATGAGAAAATATGAAACTGCTATCCTTCTACGACATATTTATATCAAGTTATTATAATCAACAACGTATTTGGTTACAAAATGTTCACGATAGCTGTGTAATCCTAATGAGGACATGGATTTTTACCTTCAGCTGAAACCAAAGAGACTATGCCACACATTGTTCTCTCCTTAACTCTTTCAGTACCGGTGCCGTCCTTTTAACTTTAATCTGGCTACTATTAGACGATTTTACTGTTTAAAAAGGGCCTTCAGCAATGAATAGGCTTCAAAATATCTCACATAACCCTATTAACTATCACAGATCCTTCCTGAAATGCACAAAATCGTCTGAATAAAAGTAAAAAGACGGCACCGGGTTTAACCACAGTAGTTAATGTTAGCAGACCCAACTACCGGCCAACTAAGGCACTCCTCCAATGTATGGCAGCTCCACTGGATTACTTCCCTTCAGCAAGCACACACAGGGGACTCAACTTGGACAGACAGTCTTCGTCAGTCATGTAGAAGTAGTGCTCGTAGGAGATGGAGACGCAGCGGCCGGTGATGTAGGAGCGCGGGGCCTGGACGTAGTTGTAGCACTCATCGTTGGCGCTGCGGACCTCATCCAGCTCGGGGAAGGTTACGTTGCGCATCTGACAGTCCTCCTGGTACCTGGAATGCAATATTTACACGTGAAAATACAGTGTAACATATCATTAGGACTCTGCTTGTTGTACTTGTCTATTTTATATTATAATGCCAAAAGCCACTTCCCAAGAAAATACCCCCCCCCAAAAAAAAAAAAAAAAATAATAATATATATATATATGTGAAATAATAATAATAATAATAATAATAATAATAATAATAATACAAAATAAATAAGGTCGGCACCGGTACTGAATGGGTTAACCTCTTTTCTACTGACCTGACCGCCCAGAAAGGTGTTCCCAGTTCCATAGGTGACTCGTCCACCCAAGACCACCCGATGGTTTCATTCAGGTACCGACCGCCGATCCAAAAGTCTGCTGTCACCTCTGGGAAAATAATAATAATAACAATAAACATAACAACAAAAACAAAAACAACAACAACAATAATAATAATAACATAATAATAAAATATATAATAAGTAAATATAAAGAAAATATGATGAGGACATGACAATTTACCCTCAGCAGCAAAAAAAAAAAAAAAATACAAATACAAGAAAAGGAAAACAAATCAAACAAACAAACAATCAGATTCCAAATACTCACGTGCTTCCCTGAGGTGGCTGACGAGGGCGCTGAAGTGGCTGACGTTCCTGAAGGTGACCAGCTCTCCGTCAATCATCTCACAGAACGCCCGGGCCTCACCCCAACTCACCTGAAGGGGGGGAGGGGGGGGAAGTTAGGTAACGATAGGAGTGAATGGGGAGATAAAATATATATATATATATATATATATATATATATATATATATATATATATATATATATATATATACAGTATATAATCTGTATATATATTTTTTCTATGTGAGTGAGGGAGACAAAAGGCAGAAATGCCTGTAGCGAGTGCCTCCCTCATAGTTGAAAGAGTGACAGGGCCAAAATCAAGGGACGTTCTAGCCAAAATGCCTGGACACTCAAAGTTTGATACGATAATAATGTGTGTTTTATTAGTTTTTAGTTTTGATATTGATAAAGAAATGGGACGAAAGGTCTTCAAGTCGACAAACTAATGAGGTGAACTCCTTCAAATATCAAAACCAATAGGGCTAAACATTAGGGAGAAGGGAGTCCAGCAATAGGAACTACCTGCCCCTCATAACTTGGACCCCCCCCCCCACAAAAAAATAAAAATAAATAAAAAACACTATACTCCATTCATTATCATTAGGCCAGCTGGGTATGTGGACCCTGCTTAGCCCATTGAGGATCTAAGACGCATTTCTTTCATATTTTCTGGCAATTATCATGCGATTATATTTATTTATTAGACGATTTATGGAGAAGGGGGACCAAATAAATACAAACAAACAAGCAATCAAACCTCCCCTTAATTCATATATAAAGTTATATATAAGAAACACAAATCTACGGAATAACACACAAGGTTTCATAACGGTGCACAAATTACAAACCACAACTTTCCCGTATATAATCTGAAACCTAATGTACAACAGAGAGAGAGAGAGAGAGAGAGTTATACATATCGAAACATGACAATACAGACAAATCATGCAGACAAATCAACAACACATTTTAAAAATTACTCAATAAAGAATGGGTAATTATGCAGATTTATTCAACACTTACGGGCAGGAATAACCAAATTATATACGAAAGTAATCTACAAAAAAGGAGAACAGACAGAAATCTACGGGAAAAGCGTAATACAAGGAATTACAAAGAGAGGTATCTACAATCCAAGGTAATAAATGTAATGCAATAAGATAAATACATAACACATATATGCAGACTTCATACAACAAATACAGACATGACAAAGTGTGCAGACCCCTTGACTACATAGCAGAAGTATATAAAAAGGTGTTCAAAATCCTGCCCATTTTTTCTTAGATTGCACTATAATGTTGATATATACAAACTTCTAAGAAGTTTATGCATGTAAGAGTACATTATGTATATACTCAGGCACATACCCCATGGCTGGGGGTGGCCGACTCTAGACAGAGCCCGAACAGATACAACATTAACAGTTCTAGGGTCCGGAACTACTTTCGCGTTCCCTTGCCCTTTCTATGCAGCATGCTTACACAGCTCTTTGCATTGGATTCACAAGGAGGTTGAATATTTTTATGTAGTCCACAATGTCCTGCTCATTGGTACTTTAACGCATGCTTCGTGATTTAACTGAAAACGACCAAAAGCCCTAACATTTTGTAGACATCTTGGTCTCCTAATATTGTTGATAAGTTATGTAGCCCTAGTTTGAACTCCCTCTAATCGCGCTATACCGTTCTCGAGTGCAAATTATAATTTGATACCTTGATTTGCAAATAGTTAAGTTAGTGACTTACAAATATCAACCAAAAAATATACGAGCATTGACTTCACTTGCAAATAGGAACATCAATAATCTACAATTGACAACGAGAAACAAAAGTGCATCACCTTGACTAGCAAATAGTTAAGTTGGTGATTTACAGACACCTGACAAACCAAAAGAAGAGTGCATCACCTCACCTTGCCAATAGGAAAGTTAATGATTTACAGACGACAACAGAAAACAAAGGAGAATTGCCATAACTTGCAAATAGAAGAGTTAGTGATCTACAGATGACACCCAGAAACAAACGAGCATCGATTTGACTTGCAAATACGAAAGTTGGTGATAAAAGTGATAACCGAAACAAGAGAACATCCCCTCTACTTGCAAATAAAAACATTAGTGATTTACAGATGCCAACTCCAAACAATAGAACATCGCCTTAGGTTGCAAATAGTAGAGTTAGTGAATTACGAATACAACCAGGAACAAATGAGCATCACATTGACTTGCCTGATAATCCAAAGAGCTGACAAGAGACCCAAGCTGCAGGTGAGGATGGTAGAACATGGTGTCAACTTTTAACCCTTCCAGACGATTTTATTCAGTTTAAAAAGGGCCTACAGCAATTAAGAGGTTTCGAACTATCTCACTTAACCCTCTCTACTACCACAATCCTCTTTAAACTGCACAAAATGGTCTAAATATAGCTAGAATAAAATAAAAAAGACGTCGCTGGTCCAGAAGCTAAAATACTATAAATACATAACAACTTTAGACAATACAGAACTTCCAAAACTACAAAAAAAGTTAGTATTTGGAAATCTATTAGTCTCCAATCTGTAAACAAAACAATGTATATTAGTAAACATTAGGTTAAAAGAAAAGTGAATACAGAAAAAAAGACCGGTCAGTCGTAAGTGTACAGTATAAATCATATTATGCCAAAAAATACACACACACACACATATCCTGCATTTTTTTCCCCGTTTTACACAAACATAATATCATCATTACGAATGTCTCTTAGTTTGAATTGGAAAGAAAATTAGAAAATTAAGGAATTACGACTTCTAAAAACACATAATACCAAATAGAAAATCATAATACCTAGATCATAAAACAGGAAGCAACTACGGTACTAACAGTCGATGAAGTAGAATAGAGATAGTGGGTATAAGTATTTCTAAGATGCAAACAAAAGTCATAGAAAAGGAAAGAAGGAACAACTGGCTATAAATACACAACCACAGACAGCAAATCATAATGACAAGGTTATGAAACAGTTAGCAATTACCAACACCGCTGGTAAAGAGAGTAGTCTACAAGTATTTATGTAGTTAACAAGAAAACATAGAAGTGCGCAAACTACTACATGTAAGGACACACAAGTGTAAACAGCAAATCATAATTACGAAATTATGAAACAAAGTGATTACTAACACTATATATAGAGAAGGAAGACCTAAAAAGAGGTACAGAACAGTCACTAAAGCATTACAACACCTAAGCAAACATAACCCCAAACAGCAAATCATAATTATAAGATTATAGACTGGCAAAGAATTACTACCACTACCAACGAAGATGAGAGAGTTCTAGTATTTCTGAAGATAGCAAGAAAAACTAATAAAAAACTGGAATGAATTACACAATCATAAATAGCAGATCATAATTACGAGGTTATGAAACAGCGAGTGATTACTAAAAGGGAGAGATAGAGAAAAGTACAAGACACAAAAACATTGCAAGTTTGCAACGCTTAATCATAAATAACCATCAACAGCAAATCATAGTTACGACGAGGTTATTAATTAGCAAGGAAGTACTAAAAGAGCCAACAAAGATGAGAGAGAGCATTAATAATTCTAAAGTTAGCAAGAAGACTAAATATGGAACTGAATAGTTTTACATTACACAACCATAAACATAAAATTATTACGTGGTTAAGAAGCAGCAGGCGATTACTTACGCTTCATATGAATAAGGGAGAGAAGACACTAAAACATTACAACAGCTAAACATAAGCAACCACAAACAGTTAATCATTATCATGAGGTTATGAAATAAGGTAATACATAAACTACCGATTAAGAAGACGAGAAGGAGTACAAATAATTTTATCTTCACACATAAAGTATGAACATATAAAGGAATTGCAACACTTAAACATTCATAACCACAAACAGCAAAACATAATTACGAGGTTATCAATTAGCTAGGAAATACTAACACTGCCAATAGAGAAGGGAGAAGTAGAGCGAAGTACACGATCCTAAAAGAAATACAGCACCTATAATCTGTTTCTTTTCAACTGACGGTAAATTGCATAGTTCCCATCAAAATATATATTATTTTGAAGATATTATAGTGATAAATTAGCTGCTAAGAAATTCAACTTATCATCAGCTGAAAAGAAACCGAGTATAGACATACATAACCACAAACAGAAAAACATAATTACGAGGTAATTAATTAGCAAGGCATTACTAACACTGCCGATGAAGAACAAGGAGAGGCACTGGTCGCCGACGAGGGTGTACATGGGAGGGCAGCGTTCGTGTTCAATGGTTCGGTTCAGCAGCAGAGCGAACTCCTCACCCAGGCGTTCGCTCTTCTCCAGGTTGTTCTCTGCAAGGGGTAGAATAATTACTCTTGGGGTTGACTGAAATGGAGAGATGTAATAACTAAATAGGACTAAGAATTTTCCTATAGAGAAGATAGTAAGTTAAGTGACTAAAATTGATCATGCGAGGGATCAAGCAAATTTGGACCTACAGTATGAGCGCTCAAAATTGCACCATCTCCAAAAACACTCTGCCCCAAAAGGGTTAATTGAAGACCAGACCAAACATTTGAAGTTTATAAGTTATAATATAGCTTTCACAAAGAAGTGTCAGTATAAAGATTCTGATCTTCTTCATGCAAGCTGAGAGATTTTGAAAGGTAAAATATTATTACAGAGATAAATATTGATAGATTTAGTGGCTGCACACACTAGGCTTATTTGATCTAGATTTGAAAAATATATCTGAGTACATGATTAGATTGATATTCAGTATTCGATAAATGGATATAAAATCGTAGTCATGTACTTAACCTTTAACTGTCTTGATGGTGTAATGGTTAGAATGTTTAAGATCTGTATGTGGTAACCCAGGTTCGAATCCCAGGAGGAGCACATGCTTTCATTAATTTTATTGGGGGGTCTTTGGTGTTGGGAGTGAAATTATTTAATTAGATTATATCCAAATGCTACTAGCACTTCCAGCGGTGGATAACCTCAGAGTCGCAGAGTCAGAGTTTAAAATACCAGGTTTATATTATATTTGTATGATACTGTACTGGTGTTGAACTTACCCCAGCCTACGGAGGTCACGACGATGTCATTCAGTCGCTGTACTTCGTTGTTCTTCAACATCTGTTAGCAGAAAAAGGTACTTAGAATGTTGTTGTAATGTAAGCAAATTAATATAAAGTTCAATTATGTACTTCAGCTATTTCACATACACTTTACCTCTAAAGCACTCAACCTCAATCAATCTACTTTTCAAACTATATAACACACACACTAATGCACATACTCAACTCCTCACTCTACCTTTCAAGCCCTAAAGCTCAAACACTTTACCCTACCATTTGTTTCTACACTTACAACTATCATATTTTACCACCCACAATCTCACAGCGAGTTAAAAAATATAATAGTATAAATAATAAACATAATAATAATGTGGGACAAGTTGGGAGAGAGGCTTCCTGATCAGGATTCGAACTCACTCTCACCAGAAAGTTTTGTGAGAGTTGGGCAACGTATCCAATCAACCATCCGCTCATGGTCGAGTGGACACGGTGCCCAACTCTCACAAAAGTATCTGGTGAGAGTGGGTTCGAATCCTGATCAGGAAACTTGACAACAATTAATATAGGAATATAGACTTACCTGACAGATCTTAATGTCCAGATCTCCTTCGCATGGTGGGTCGGTGAAGGAACAGTAGTCTTGGATGGATATACAGGAGTTCGAATCCCCACGACGGCATTTGACACTCCCGCGGTCACAGTCTTCGTTCTTCCACACCTGAACGTACGTATTATCAGTCATTAGCAATATATATATACACTGTAATAAATATATCTAAACGGTTACGGACACAGGACTGGTGACCGTAATTTTATTTTCTACGTTATCTCCTTAGACTTCCATAAAAAAAAAAAATATATATATATATATATATATATATATATAATTGAGTTGACTAACTTATCTGATTGGTTAACTGATAGTAGCAATTATTCTTTCAGACATAAGATCACGACGAAGAACTACCAGAACTTATGCGGGCGACTGTACCTTGCAGAGATCTTCGTCCTCGTCAGAATCGTCGTTACAGTCGGTATCGGAGTCACATATGTAGCGCATCGGGATACAGCGTTCCTCGTTACGGCAGCCGATCTCGTCACTGTCCGGGCATTTCTGGCTGGCTGCGAACGGTCAAAATAACAAAAAGGGTAAACATAAAAATAAATATGGGTAAAATAAAAATAAAAAGGTAAAAACAATAAAGTAACAGAACACAAATGCGTCATTGTATATTCAAAGGGTTAACAGTTATATTCCAAAACGGTGTATTGTCGTCTAAGGTTTGCCAGAAATGAAAATTAATCGTGATAGTAGGCTACTGAAGGGTTTAGCGAATACAACCCTAATATACATACCTGCGAGTGCCACAGCCATCAATAACATCACAATTTTTAGTACGCCCGCCATCTTGAAACAACGAACGGAACTGAAAAGAAAAGAAAACAGAATATAAATTATCAACTTGCTTTCAGGATTTTTTTTTTTTTTTTTTATCAAATAAAAATAAGTTTTTCTCCTCACAGTCCTTAGAATACACCATGCTATTAATTTGGATAACTTTGTAATATCGTATTTGTATCTGCATGGTATTCAGCCACAACATTCTTGTAAGTGTCGGGGCTTGTAAATAGAGAAAAATGAAAATGTATAACTTGCAACATATACAAACCAAAACAGGAACAGCACAATATAAAGACAGAAGTATTTATCACAAAATCACTATGTGAAAATAACGATTTAGCAAAATAAATAGCAAACTTTTAGATACAAAAGTACATATAAAAAAAAAAAAAAAAAAAAAAAAAAAATATATATATATATATATACACCGTATATATATATATATATATATATATATATATATATATATATATATATATATATATATATATATATATATATATATATAGCGGGTATATATCTTTATATGTAATAAATTAGTCTCACGAGCGTACAAGAGCACAACACATTTTCTATAATTGCAATTGAGAAAAAAAATATATAAAAGCCAATCTATCACTATCCGGCTTACACGAAAGACGAATAAAATATATTATAAGAATTCCAAGGGACAAAACAAAAATATATTATAAAGAATTCCACAGGACAATCAGGGGACAATGGAGTAATGGGGAGGCTCTTTTGATCTCTCTTCCTCTGTACCCTTGATTTAAGTCCCAGGGGTAATTTAGTCTCTTTCTATTCTATATTTTTTTCTACTTCGCTCTTTTTTTTTTCCTCACATACACCTTCAATCACCCACCCACACACACCTGCAATCACTCTCACACACACACTCTCTCTCACTCTTTCTTTCTTTCTACTTCGCTCTCTCTCTCTCTCTCTCCAACACACACCTTCATTCACTCTCTCACACAGTCTTTTGTTTCCTTCTTTCTCTCTACATCGTTCTTTCTCTCCCCCCCCCACACACATTTTCTCACACACACACACACACACTATCTCTCTCTCTCTCTCTCTCTTCTTCATTTGTTGTTGTTTTATTTTGTTCAGCGCAGTTGTAAGTCTGTATGATCAAAGAGAGAGAGAGAGTGTGAGAGAGGCGGCCCATTGCGTGGATAAAGTAATAATAAATTTCCGCCCGCAGCTGTATAATATTCGAGAGAGAGAGAGAGAGAGAGAGAGAGAGAGAGAGAGAGAGAGAGAGAGAGAGAGAGGGGGGGTTTGGTAGTTTGTGTTTTCCTTTTTGCAAATTTCCTTCTCTTCTCTTCTTCTTCTTGTCCTCCTCCTCCTCTTCCTTCTTCTTCTTCTTCTTCTATATCTTCTCCTTCTCCTTCTTGCGTGCGTGAGTCTTGTTACACCTTAAGTAGCAAATGGAGGGCTGTTGAACCCCCCCCCCCCCCCCCCCCTCCAGCACTCAGACAGACAGACAATACGACCTTGAAACTTCCCGGGTTGACGGTCATAATGATACGGCAGATGCGATAGATAAACACAGAGGGCTCAGTGATAGATAGATACAGTAGGCAAATGGGTGGATGGATAGATAGATAGATAGATAGATAGATAAATAAATAGATAGATAGATAAATAGTTAGATAGACAGATAGATAGATAGATAGTCAGTCAGTCAGTCAATCGTATTTATATTTTATAAAAATATACACAGCGTATGATAGTACGCTAATTAAGTCCTGTGAAAGACATGATCAGATGTTATTCTCTCTCTCTCTCTCTTACTTTTACTATCTCTCTCTCTCTCTCTCTCTCTCTCTCTCTCTCTCTCTCTCTCTCTCACTCGTTACATAAACCAAGGTGTAGCACAGTTGATAATATATAGTTTTGGACAACAAATACCACATAAATTCAAGTGTCCACAGCCATCGAAGCATCCCAGCAACTATATCCTCTTTTCAGCCTCCAACCCACACCAGCATAGAGCATGACCAGCGATATTCTGAGTCGGTGAAAAACGCGCTAACTGTGGCAACCCTCCACCAACCAACGAGAAAAAGTGTGGCGTGTATATAAATAGTTCTGGTGTATCTACGAAGCAATAGTTGTGATTATTTAACTGACGAGATATAATTATTCAGCACAATGGTTTAGTATGAGACTGCTTCCAAACAAATACGCATTATATATACGAGAGAGAGAGAGAGAGAGAGAGAGAGAACAAGGTACATATATACACAGACTGCACAGACCTTGCGGCCCGGCCCCTACTAGGCAGTCCAGACTTATTTTTAAAAAAATCTGCTATTAAGTGGAAGGTAAGGATAGCAAAGCAGAGAGAGAGTGAGAGTGAGCGTGAGCGTGAGAGTGAGAGAAAGATAGAGATAGATAGATAGATAGATAGATAGATAGATAGAGATCCCCCCCCCCCACACACACACAGACACACCCTCTGTAGTTTACCCCCAAATCACAGGTTGAAGCTCAGTGATAAAAATTCGTCTTGTCCGGTTGGTGTCAAGGTTGCTATCGTCGTTAAGGAGAATATTTTTTCGCCCTGCCTCTTCTTCTTCTTCTTCTCCTGAATATTCTTCCTTTTTTTCCTCTTCCTCCTCCAGCCGTCTTCCTTTTCTTCTCCCTCCTCTTCTTGTATCCCTTCCCTTCTTTTTCCTCCTCCTCCTGAATATTCTTCCTTTTTTTCCTCTTCCTCCTCCAGCCATCTTCCTTTTCTTCTTCCTTTTCTTGTATCCCTTCCCTTCTTTTTCCTTCTCCTGAATATTCTTCCTTTTCTACTTCTTCTTCCTCCTGAACATTCTTCCCTTTCTTCTTCTTTCTCCTCCCCCTCCTCCTCCTCCTGAGCAATCTCCATGTTCTTCTCCCTCCTATCCTTCCCTATTATCTCCTTTTCATATTTGTTGACATACCCCAAACCAATGATCTTGCTCACACTCGTTCCTCCACTGTGTATCATTAAAGTAACCTTCTTCCTTCCGCTCCTCCTCCTCTTCCTTCTTACCCCTTCTCTCCTCCTCCTCCTTCTCTTCCACCTCCACCCCCTTTTCTTCTTCCTCCTCCTCTACCCCTTTCTCTCCTCTTCCACCTCCACCCCTTTTCTTCTTCCTCCTAATCCAATAATCTCCCTCACACTAGCCCCTCAAATTTGCATCTTAAACATAACCCTCCTCACCTTCTCTCTCTCCCCTCTTCCATTCATCTTCCTCATTTTCTGTCCCCCTATTCTCACACTTTGCATCCTAAACGTATAATCCTCCTCTTTCCCCTTACTTCTCTTTCCCCCTTACCCCCCTCCTCTTCCTCTTCTCTTCTCCAATTATCTCCTCCTCCTCCAATTATCTCTCCCTCTCCCTAGTCTCACACTCTGTAACCCATAAACGCAACCTTGACCAAAATGTCCTAAACAAAGTAGAAGAATACATTTAATACAGCTTCACACTATTGTATTGGGTGGGTTGGAGTGCTGATGGAGTTTTTTAAATGTATTTGTTTACTGTATAATATGTTCATATTTGTTAACTCGGACAGAATAAGAGATACCTACCTCAGAGAGAGAGAGAGAGAGAGAGAGAGTACACATTTATGAAGGGGGTAATCTTGCGGATGTTTTATTTAAGCTTGATGGATTATCTAGGTAAGAAACTAAAAAAAAAAAAAAAAAAAAATACACAAATAAATCGACCAATAAATATACCCTTCCCCCTTAAACAATGTCCTATCTTGATAAAACTCAACCCAGCCAGCTTGACAGCCCAGAGCTACGGTCCATGAACAAGGGGACGGGAGTTCAAGGTCCCGAGGGATATTTTTTTGAGGTGATTGCTACGTCTCGCAATTTTACGCTATTATAAAATCTTCTATCTGCATCGGTATACCTGGAGGAAATACCCTTCTTGCCTCTAAGTACTGATAGCGTACATATGTCTGGCTATAATTAGAATCTGCGAGGGCGATGTGGGAAAACATAAAATCAACATAAAATCTCTCTGTCTCTCTGTCTATCTGTCTGTGTGTCTGTTTCTCTCTCTCTCTCTCTCTCTCTCTCTCTCTCTCTCTCTCTCTCTCTCTCTCAGACATATTTCGCTTGTTCAGGAATTAGCAACTACCAAAGATCATTGTACTCTTGGACATAAAGTTGGTTAGAGTCAAACAACAAGACACCTAGATTATTCATGAGGTATTAAGGTTATAGTGTATCGAGATGACTATAGTTTTATTGCTATCTATGTCTGTATGTCTGTCTGTTTGTCTCACTCACACACTCTCTCTGTATGTCTGTCAGTCTCTCTCCAATACTGTCTTTCACTTTCTCACTCTCACTCTTCCTAAACTAGTAGGGTTAAAATTATACTCCAGATTACCTCGCCTGATCTTAAGGACTTGTGTAGTTCCTGTAGCTTAGCAGTAACTCTTTGTAACCCTTCTGTAGCTCCCGGTGTGAAGGAACTCTTGACCTTGGTGCAGTACTTTCTTTACGACTCTTATATTACGGGGGGATGGCCTGATTTATTTGATCTGTTATGTATCTTTTTATTATTTATTATTTACATGGCGAGTTTGATTAGTTATTTTACCTCTATCTTGTATCGTCCCAGTTTTGGTTTGTTTAGTTTGCAAGTTTTACATTTTAATTTTTCTAGTTTCTCCCCTAGACCTCCTTCAAACTTGCAAAAAAACATCCATTAGATTGCCCTTCTAGATTAATTTGTACATTTTTCGGTAGAAAAATTTCCCGGCCAAAGGCCGTTTCTTCCCAAATTATAGGCTCACTGTAGTTACCCAGGAAACAAATCGACACCTAAATAGCACGAAAGGTCTTACTATTGACAAAGAAATGAGGCGAAAGCTCTTAAAATCGACACACTAATGGGGCAAACATCTTAAAATCTGAAAACTAATGAGGTTAAAGTGTATCTAGAAAAACGACCCATCTTCCCTTACATTTACCGGCCAGGGAAAACCCGATTTTTTCTACCCAACTTTCTCTCTTTAGGTGGGCATTTTGAGCTGGCTTGACTCTCTCTCGCTGTCTCTCTCTCTCTCTCTTTATATGTATATATGTATATGTATATGTAATGTATATGTATATATATATATATATATATATATATATATACTGTATATGTATATATATACAATCAACCCCTAAGACGGAAATGCCAACACATTTACCCCCCTCCCCCACATACACATACAAACAAACAAGTGTACTGTATATATATGCAAACTAGTAAGCTTAATTTGACTAATGGTGATTAATGACATAAATAAAGTGACTATGAGAGAGAGAGAGAGAGAGAGAGAGAGAGAGAGAGAGAGAGAGAGAGAGAGAGAGAGAGAGTCTACCTGAACATACTAATTAGCCTCTAGCTCATGGGAAAACCCGACACTGATAACACTTGTTGCAGCAGGAACACTACTACTTGACTGCAGTACTAAGGCAACTTAAGGGGAGATGGGCGTTTTTCTGGTCCCTTTTCTTCCTCATGCTTATCCCCATTAGTTTGTCGAATTTAAGACCTTTCGCCCTATTTCGTTGTCAACATTAAGACCTTTTGAGCCCTTTAGGTGTCAATTTTCTTCCTGACGAGCGATACCGAGCCTGTAACTGTGGAGGAACCGGCCTTCGACCGGTTCTCAGTTATTTTGAAGATTTTGTAGTGAAATAGGGTGCTAATTATATAAACTTGGTCTTAATATGATGCAGAGACATGGTAGTTTCATATTTGTCCATTAAGTATCGAGGAATTAGCTGCTAAGGGATTCAATTTATCGTCAGCTGAAA
This sequence comes from Paralithodes platypus, assembly GCA_032716605.1. Classification (NCBI taxonomy): domain Eukaryota; kingdom Metazoa; phylum Arthropoda; class Malacostraca; order Decapoda; family Lithodidae; genus Paralithodes; species Paralithodes platypus. Next base: position 36,054,076 of record CM064545.1, on the reverse strand, counting down.
AGAGAGAGTATAATATATCCGAACATCGTCTGAGGGTAGGCGTGTATAATGGGTAGGTCGATGGTGGAATTATTATTATTATTATTATTAATTATTATTATTATTATTATTTATTATTATTTATTATTATTAATTATTATTATTATTATTTATTATTATTTTATGCAATTCTGGATTAGTAACTCCGGAATAGGCCTACTTGTGTTCTAATAATTTAGCAGCCTAGTATAAAGCCGCTGTCACACGAGTGGTTTTTCCGTCAATTATCCATGAGCAAGTTTTGTCTCGTATTATTTCGGGACATTTTCGCACTGGTATCGGTAACTAGACTGAAGGTAGATTATGTTACGCGGCTGAATTCTGTTAACGTGTAATTTTTAAAGCTTCCAGAACATAATTGCCCTTAAAAATTGCTCGAAAAAAGGCTCCTGTTATAGGTAGCGGCAGCGAACTGACAATAATTTGGACCCCTCAATTTCTTATAACTCGAAATGAATGATAGCAATCGGGCTGACGTTTCTATGAATTGGGAAGAGTCCACCAGGAACCAGGAAGTAAGTGTGGATATTTACAGCCCTTTTGAGTTACAGAGAAGTCAGGGATCAAGAGTTATGTCAAGTTCGTTGGCGCTACCTATAATGAAGGTTAGTTAGTAAGGCTGGGTATGTAGGTAGGTATGTAGGTAGGTAGGTAGGTAAGTAGGTAGGTAAGTATAGGTATTATGGAAGACTCATGATAAAGAATGGTTGTGGGGTAGGTAGGTAGGTAAGTAGGTAGGTAGGTAGGTAGGTAAGTAGGTAGGTATGTAGGTAGGACAGTAGGTAGATAAGTATAGGTATTATGGAAGACTCATGATAAAGAATGGTTGGGGGTAGGTAGGTAGGTAGGTAGGTAGGTAGGTAGGTAGGTTGGTAAGTAGGTAGGTATGTAGGTAGGACAGTAGGTAGATAAGTATAGGTATTATGGAAGACTCATGATAAAGAATGGTTGGGGTTGGGGTAGGTAGGTAGGTAGGTAGGTAGGTAAGTAGGTAGGTATGTAGGTAGGACAGTAGGTAGGTATGTAGGTAGGACAGTAGGTAGATAAGTATAGGTATTATGGAAGACTCATGATAAAGAATGGTTGGGGGTAGGTAGGACAGTAGGTAGGATGGTAGGTAGATAAAAAAAAAACACAAAATACAAAAATAACATACCGTACAAACAGAGAAGGGGAGATGGAAATACAAGGATACAAATAGATAAACAGACAAACAGACACATAAACAACAAAACCGACTGTACCTGAGGGTGCAGGAGGGAGAGGTCGTTTGGGGCAGGTAGATAAATAGATAGATAGATAGATAGATAGGTAGATAGATAGATAGACTGATAGATACATAGATAGATAGATAGACAGATAAAATGACAAACACACTGAAATAGCTAGATACAAGGATACAAAGATGGTTGGACGGGAAGATAAACAGAAATACAAACAAAAAACACATAACTAACAAAACCCACTCTACCTGACGGAGCAGGATGGAGAGGTCGTTTGGGGCAGGTAGATAAATATATAGATAGATAGACAGACAGACAAACTAACACACAATGAAATAACAAAACCGACTCTACCTGAGGGTGCAGGAGGTAGAGGTCGTTCAGGGGCAGGTAGATAGATAGATAGACAGATACACAGACAGACAAACTAACACACACTGAAATAACAAAACCGACTTTACCTGAGGGTGCAGGAGGTAGAGGTCGTTCTGCGGCAGGTGTTGGTGGTGGTGTTGTTGGTGTGGAGGCAGGACAGGGAATGATTGTCTTTCCTGAGGGAGATGACCAGGTTACCTACACTACACTGGTTGGCTGGCTATGACCGTGACCTTCTAGGACACACACACACACACACACACACGGGAAGGGTGGGTGGGGTGGGGTGGGTAGGTGGGGAAGGAATAGGTTGGGAAGGGAGGGATGGCTAAAGAGGGAGAGGAGCTAGGAGGGTGGGTGGGTTGGTTGGGAAGGAAGGGAGGGAATAGGAGAGGTAGGAGGGATGGAAGGAAGAGAAGGTGGGAGGTTGGGAAAGAAGGGAGGGTAGATGGATAAGAAGGAGAGAAGGTGGAAGGAATGGATAGGAAGGGAGGGTAGATGGATAAGAAGGAGAGAAGGTGGAAGGAATGGATAGGAAGGGAGGGTAGATGGATAAGAAGGAGAGCAGATGGAAGGTTGGGAAAGAAGGGAGGGTAGATGGATAAGAAGGAGAGAAGGTGGAAGGAATGGATAGGAAGGGAGGGTAGATGGATAAGAAGGAGAGCAGATGGAAGGTTGGGAAAGAAGGGAGGGTAGATGGATAAGAAGGAGAGAAGGTGGAAGGAATGGATAGGAAGGGAGGGTAGATGGGAGGGTGGGAAGGACAGAAGGGGAGATGGAGGTAATAGGAAAGGTAGCTGGGAAGGAAGGGAGGGAGGGATAAAAAGGGAGAGAAGATGGGAGGGTGTGTGGTGGGATGGGAAGGAAGGGAGGGGCGTTGGAGGGAATAGGAAAGGTAGGAGGGATGGAAGGGAGAGAAATTGGGAGGTTGGGAAGGAAGGGAGGGTAGATGGATAAGGAGGGAGAGAAGATAGGAAGGTGGGTGGGAGGGAAGGGAGGAAGGGGTGTTGGAGGGAATAGGATAGGTAGGAAGGGAGGGATGGAAAAGGAGGGAGAAAAGATGGGAGGAAGGGATAGGAAGGGTGGGGAGATAGATAAGGATGGAGAGAAGATGGGATGGGCTGGATAGGAAGGGAGGGAAGATGGGAGGGTGGGAAGGAAGGGGAGAAGGAGGGAATGGGAAAGGTAGGTGGGAAGGAAGGATAAGAAGGGAGAACAGATGGGAGGGGGGAGGTTGTTGGGTGGATAGAGTGGGTGGGTGGGGTGGGAAGGAATGAAGGGAGGGGCGGTGGAGGGAACCGGCCTTTTAAAATTACAGGCTCGCCAGAAAAAAAATCTTAATGGCACGAAAGGTCTTAATATTGACAAAGAAATGGGGCGAACAGTCTTAGGGAGATGTTTCAAAGGGAGGAAGGGTGACAGACAGATAGGGAGGAAGTAGGGATGTGAGTATACAGTATACAATATACAGTATACAATATACAGTATACAATATACAGTATACAGTATACAATATACAATATACAGTATACAATATACAGTATACAATATACAGTATACAATATACAGTATACAATATACAGTATACAATATACAATATACAGTATACAATATACAGTATACAGTATACAATATACAGTATACAATATACAATATACAGTATACAGTATACAATATACAGTATACAATATACAGTATACAGTATACAATATACAGTATACAATATACAGTATACAGTATACAATATACAGTATACAATATACAGTATACAGTATACAATATACAGTATACAGTATACAGTATACAATATACAGTATACAGTATACAATATACAGTATACAGTATACAGTATACAGTATACAATATACAGTATACAGTATATATATACAGTATACAGTATACAGTATACAATATACAGTATACAATATACAGTATACAGTATACAGTATACAGTATACAATATACAGTATACAATATACAGTATACAATATACAGTATACAGTATACAATATACAGTATACAATATACAATATACAGTATACAATATACAGTATACAATATACAGTATACAGTATACAATATACAGTATACAGTATACAATATACAGTATACAGTATACAATATACAATATACAGTATACAATATACAGTATACAGTATACAGTATACAATATACAGTATACAATATACAGTATACAATATACAGTATACAGTATACAATATACAGTATACAATATACAGTATACAATATAGATGTGGTTGCCATATACAGTATACAATATACAGTATACAATATACAGTATACAGTATACAATATACAGTATACAATATACAGTATACAGTATACAATATACAGTATACAATATACAGTATACAATATACAGTATACAATATACAGTATACAGTATACAATATACAGTATACAATATACAGTATACAATATACAGTATACAATATACAATATACAATATACAGTATACAATATACAGTATACAATATACAGTATACAGTATACAATATACAGTATACAATATACAGTATACAATATACAGTATACAATATACAGTATACAATATACAGTATACAGTATACAATATACAATATACAGTATACAATATACAGTATACAATATACAGTATACAGTATACAATATACAGTATACAATATACAGTATACAATATACAGTATACAATATACAGTATACAGTATACAATATACAGTATACAATATACAGTATACAGTATACAATATACAGTATACAATATACAGTATACAGTATACAATATACAATATACAGTATACATACAGTATACAGTATACAATATACAGTATACATATACAGTATACAATATACAGTATACAATATACAGTATACAATATACAATATACAGTATACAATATACAGTATACAGTATACAATATACAGTATACAATATACAGTATACAATATACAGTATACAATATACAGTATACAGTATACATTATACAATATACAGTATACAGTATACAATATACAGTATACAATATACAGTATACAATATACAGTATACAGTATACAATATACAGTATACAGTATACAGTATACAATATACAGTATACAATATACAGTATACAGTATACAATATACAGTATACAGTATACAGTATACAGTATACAATATACAGTATACAGTATACAGTATACAATATACAGTATACAATATACAGTATACAGTATACAATATACAGTATACAATATACAATATACAGTATACAATATACAGTATACAATATACAGTATACAATATACAGTATACAGTATACAATATACAGTATACAGTATACAGTATACAATATACAGTATACAGTATACAATATACAGTATACAGTATACAGTATACAATATACAGTATACAATATACAGTATACAATATACAGTATACAATATACAGTATACAATATACAGTATACAGTATACAGTATACAATATACAATATACAGTATACAATATACAGTATACAATATACAGTATACAATATACAGTATACAGTATACAATATACAGTATACAATATACAGTATACAGTATACAATATACAGTATACAATATACAGTATACAATATACAGTATACAATATACAGTATACAATATACAGTATACAATATACAGTATACAATATACAGTATACAGTATACAGTATACAGTATACAATATACAGTATACAATATACAGTATACAGTATACAGTATACAATATACAGTATACAGTATACAGTATACAGTATACAATACAGTATACAATATACAGTATACAATATACAGTATACAATATACAGTATACAGTATACAATATACAGTATACAGTATACAATATACAGTATACAGTATACAATATACAGTATACAGTATACAGTATACAATATACAGTATACAATATACAGTATACAATATACAGTATACAGTATACAGTATACAATATACAGTATACAGTATACAATATACAGTATACAGTATACAATATACAGTATACAGTATACAATATACAGTATACAATATACAGTATACAGTATACAATATACAATATACAATATACAGTATACAGTATACAATATACAGTATACAATATACAGTATACAATATACAGTATACAATATACAGTATACAGTATACAATATATACAGTATACAGTATACAATATACAGTATACAGTATACAATATACAGTATACAATATACAGTATACAATATACAGTATACAATATACAGTATACAGTATACAATATACAGTATACAATATACAGTATACAGTATACAATATACAATATACAGTATACAGTATACAATATACAGTATACAGTATACAATATACAGTATACAATATACAGTATATAGTATACAGTATACAGTATACAATATACAGTATACAGTATACAGTATACAGTATACAATATACAGTATACAATATACAGTATACAATATACAGTATACAGTATACAATATACAGTATACAATATACAGTATACAATATACAGTATACAGTATACAGTATACAATATACAGTATACAATATACAGTATACAATATACAGTATACAGTATACAATATACAGTATACAATATACAGTATACAGTATACAATATACAGTATACAGTATACAATATACAGTATACAATATACAGTATACAGTATACAATATACAGTATACAATATACAGTATACAATATACAGTATACAGTATACAATATACAGTATACAGTATACAGTATACAGTATACAGTATACAGTATACAATATACAGTATACAGTATACAGTATACAATATACAGTATACAGTATACAATATACAGTATACAATATACAGTATACAGTATACAGTATACAGTATACAATAGGCACCATAGATATTCTGATTCCCAACACTCATTAATTGACCACTTGCGAGTTTCGGTCTATAAGGAAGGTTGGAGCCTTAAACATCGATATTAAACAGAAATACAATAATAATGTAAGTTTCTGATGGCTAAAAGGTATGTTGAATTGGGTTTTATGTATTTATGAATGTACTACGACCACATTTTAGCTGGTAATTCTGCTAAAAATCTATGTCTACAGCTCCAACTTCCTTATAGAACAAAACTCGCAAGTCGGCAATTCCCCGAACCTCCTCTCTCTGAAATTCCAGATCTGACAGCAAAGTTTCACCATGTTGAAAGTTATAAGAAGCCAAATCCAGTTATTGCACATATTTTTTTGTTATTATTATTATTATTATTATTTATTTTTCAAGGATAGAGGACTCCCAATAGATATACGGATTAATATCTTAACCCTTTCAATATCGGTGCTGTCATTTAAATTTGATTTCAGCTAAAATTAACCCATTTTATGAAGCTTAGAAAATATATATGATAGCTTTAAGGGGAGATGGTTCACGTTTTGGCCGATTTTTGCATGTATTCATTATTTTTCTAGTTTCCTCCCTAGACCTCCATCAAATTAAAAAAAAAAAAAACATCCATTAGATCCCCCTTCTAGATTAATTTGTAAATTTTTCGGTAGAAAAATTTCCCGGCCTCGGCCGGTTCTTCCAACATTACAGGCTCACTATTGTTCGCCATGGAAAAAATCGACACCTAAATAGCACGAAAGGTCTAAATATTGACGAAGAAATGGGGCGAAAGGTCTTAAAATCGACTAACTAATGGGGAAAACATCTTAACATCTGAAAACTAATGGGGCTAAACATGAGGGAGCAAGTGGTCCAGAAAACCGGCCCATCCCCCCTTAATATTTAATTGGGAGAGTCTGCAACCTTTTAATATGTATACCTCCTTCCTAAGCTGAATAACAACCTCTAATAGTTGCCAGAATATAATGAAAAGGACGCCACCGGTAGTGAAAAGGACGCCACCGGTACTGAAAAGGACGCCACCGGTAGTGAAAAGGACGCCACCGGTAGTGAAAAGGACGCCACCGGTAGTGAAAAGGACGCCACCGGTAGTGAAAAGGACGCCACCGGTAGTGAAAAGGACGCCACCGGTACTGAAAAGGACGCCACCGGTACTGAAAAGGACGTCACCGGTACTGAAAAGGACGCCACCGGTACTGAAAAGGACGCCACCGGTACTGAAAAGGACGCCACCGGTACTGAAAAGGACGTCACCGGTACTGAAAAGGACGCCACCGGTACTGAATGATATATTACTACAATTATTGTCCTTGCTCCTGCATTAATATATGAAAATCCTGGTGAAACGTAGACGAGTGAGGGGGACTTGAGCAAGGTGATGGGTTAAGGGGGGATGGGCCGGGTTTTCTGGTCTGCTTTCTCCATCATGCTTAGCTCCATTAGTTTCGGATTTTAAGATGTTTGCCCCATTAGTTTTCGGATTTTAAGATGTTTGCCCCATTAGTTTGGCGATTTTAAGACCTTTCACCATCATTCTTTGTCAATATTATGAAATTTCGTACAATTTAGGTGTCTAATTTCCTGGCTAGTGTTAGCGAAATTTTACACATTTATCTTGAAGGGGGGAGGGGGGGGGGGGCGGTCTTGGGGTTTTTCTTTAAGCTTGATGAAGGTCTAGCGAGGAAACAAAAGAACACATGAATATATAAATATATATAGACCCCAAAAAATAACCACCGTCCGCTTAAAATCCTGGTGAAATGGAGGCGAATGAGGGGGACTTGAGCAATGTGATGGGTTAAGGTCAAGGCAGAGAATATAGGGATGGTGGTACTCGGAGAAAAGGCCGGTGGTAGCTAAGGGATGGAGTGGGATGTTAGACAGAGAGAAGAGGGAGGGAGAAATAGGGATTTGGTGGGAGGGAATGTGGTAGGGAGGGATGGAGTGGGATGGTAGACAGAGAGAAGAGGGAGGGGGAGGTAGGGATGGAGTGGGATGGAATATGATAGGGAGGGAGGGAGTGGAATGTTAGACAGAAAGAAGAGGGAGGGGGAGGTAGGGATGGAGTGGGATGGAATATGGTAGGGAGGGAGTAAAAGGTTGGGTTATAGGTTTAGGCATGCAGGAAAGGAGGAAGGGGTGGAATGTGGTGGGGGTTTCAGCAGAGAGAATAGGGAGGTAGAGGAAGGGATAGGGGTAGGGTGGAACAAAGGAGAGTGGGATGGGAGGGACAGAAGCGGTGGGATGTAATGGTGGCAAGGGGGTGGGAAGATAGTAGAGAATACAGGGCAAGAATATTAGTAGGGAAAACAATACTCAACAGGTAAAAATTAGCTGCTACAAGAGCTGTCGTTCCATATCACGATAGGATGTTTGGCGGGTGCCCGACTCCGAAAGGAGTTGAAGTAGGGGAGCTATCCCCCCGCCAAAGGCGGCTTTCTAGGGCCTTTCCTAGCTGATGCTGAGAGGATTGGGGTCTAGTCATGTGGTGATGGGCTGGTCTATCAGAGTGAGAGCTGAGCGATCTCTGCCATACCCATAGCTTACTCTGACTGTTCCTTTTACTTATATATCTTCTAGATCTCAAGTGACGGCGTCTTTTCCGTGGATCGACCTCCCTACTGCCAACCTAAAAGTTGGCAGATTGGGAGCCAAAGCGTCACATTTTTCCCTTACCCCTCAACTTTCCCTTCATAATTGCTGAGGGGCACAGGGCCTTGGGTGGGGCTTTGGTTTCTCGGGCGTTTCCGCGCCCTCCTCAGCTCCCTGCCTTAGAGTGGCTTCGGTCACCTGGGTTTTGTTAGTGGTAAGCAGGGACGGTTTTGTGGGGGCGCTCTATGGCCTTGGCCTTGCTCGGGACCTTGGGGCTGTTCGGCCAGGCAGCCTGGGGAACAACAACAACAACAACAACAATAGGATGCTTGATACAGGTTCCTATGCTGGTGTGTACAGGCAGATCAATATTTCGTCTACAATTATTTATTTTTTCTTGACAGTCTTCATGTGTTTCTAATAGCACGTGATTTGTACTAATAGTTTAACATCATATGTGTAACCCTCCTCCCTTCCCCCATCCCCTTAGCAAACCTCCCTCCCTCCTTCCCCCCATACCCTTAGCAACCCTCCCCCACCTCCCTACACCACCTTAGCAACCCTCCCCCACCTCCCCCACACCACTTTATCAACCCTCCCCCACCTCCCCCACACCACCTTAGCAACCCTCCCCCACCTCACCTTAGCGACCCTCCCTCCCTCCCCTTAGCAACCCTCCTCCACAACACCCCCTTAGCAACCCTCCCACCCCCCCTCCACCCCCTTCCAGCCCTCCAGACAAGGATACTATTGGAGGAAATGCCACAGATAGTTCATTAACAAAAAAGGAAACTTACAGGAAAGGCCAAATATTGGAATATATTATCCTGTTAATTCATGTGTATAACAAAATGTGTAACGCCCCATTACTTTCTCGATTTTTAGACCTTTCGTCTCATTTGTTTATCAATATCAAGACCTTTCGTGCCATTTAGGTCTCATTTTTTTCCTGGCGAACGTTAGGGAGCCTGTAATTTAGGAAGAACCGGCCTTTGGCCGGGATACGTTTCTACCAAAAAATGTACAAATTTACCTCGAAGGGGGGGGGGGGGGGGCCTTGGGGGCATTTTTAAAAAGCCTGATGAAGGTCTTGGGAGGAAATACAAATAATACATTATTCAATAAATACATAAATTAACTATTAATTACAAGACACTCGTAATTCAAGCAGCTGCATTTTCTTTCACGGAGAGGAACAGAACATATGTGGCCAACTGTACATCCTCCAAGACAGGATTCGAGCGTGTTGTTGCATCAGGTGAGTGTAATATACCTGTGTCTGTCTGTAAATGTACTGGGGGGGGGACAGGTAGGCTACACATTAATAAACATTATATATACACCTATACATATTTCTACATATACGCGTAATGCATATATACATACCAAACACTCATACGTACAAACGCTCAACCCACCCACTCACACACATCACTAATATACCACCCAAACACACACATATACATACGACACCAACACATACACACACACACATATCACCAACACACACACACACATATCACCAACACACACACACACACCAACTCACTCACCGATCCAAACAGCCACATCATCCACTCATCCCCCCCCCCCCCCACCTACACCCACACACACCAATAGGTAAATTGGACAGGTACTGCATATACATGTAGACAACAGGGAAGAAGGTGGGTAGGCAGGTAGGTAGGTAGGTAGGTAGGTAGGTAGGTAGGTAGATAAATATAGGTATTATGGGAGAGTAGTGAGAAAGGATAACTAGGGATGGGTAAGTAAGTAGGTAGGTAGGTTGGTAGGTAGGTAGGTAAGTAGGTAGATTGGTAAGTAGGCAGGTTGGTAAGTAGGCAGGTTGGTAAGTAGGCAGGTTGGTAAGTAGGTAGGTTAGTAAGTAGGTAGGTTAGTAAGTAGGTAGGTTGGTAAGTAGGTTGTCAGTAAGATGGTTGGTAAGTAAGTGAGTAGGTAGGTAGAAGAGCTGGGAAGGTAGAGAGGTAGGAAGGTAGTTAGGTAAGTAGGTAGGTAGGTAGGTAGGTAGAGAGGTAGGAAGGTAGTTAGGCAGGTAAGTAGGTAGGTAGGTAGGTAGACAGAACAGATAGGAAGGGAGACAGGTAAGCTAGGAAAGTAGATAAGTATAGGTACTATGGAAGAGTCGTGAGAAAGGATAGGTAAGGGGGTTAGGTGGGTGGGTCGGAGGGGTAGGTGGATAGGGGGATAGGTGGTTGGGAGGGATAGGTAAGTGGGTAGGTGGGTGGGAGGGATAAGGGGATAGGTAGGTGGATGGGAGGGATAGGTATGGGGGTAGGTGGGTGAGAGGGATAGGTGGGTGGAAAGGATAGGTAAGGGAAGATAGGAAAACAGGTGGGTGGAAAGGATAGGTGAATGGGTGGGAGGGATAGGACGGTTCATCAAGTACAGGCGTATTCCATAGTTCGCCAGACACATTATTTGTCATTATAGTCTATTGTTGTCATTATTCACCCCTTCGACACAGAGCGCCTTTACCTCAACCACCTTTGGGATTTGAGGGAGAAAAAAGGTAGAACTGCCTGTGGCGAGTATCTCCCCCTGAGTGGAAAGAGTGACAGGGCCAAAATCAACGGACGTTCGAGCCTAAATGCCTGGACACACGGAGTTTGAAACAATTTAAGTCATAAGAAGAGGGAAAGGCTGATTCTGGGAGAGAGTTCCAGAGCTCAGCTGTTGAATAGCAGAAAGATTGATAATAACTCTAAACAATCATGAGAACGCCCGTGCAGTAACTTGTAAATCTAGTAAAACTCTGCGGAAACTGCACATACAATACCAAGAAAAAGAAGAAGACGAAGAAGACGAAGAAGAAGAAGGGGGAGAAGAAGAAGAAGAAGGGGGAGAAGAAGAATTTGAAGAAGTAGAAGAATTTGGCGACAGATGAAAATATAACTATAGCCCTTTTCTTTCCAGCTGGCGGTAAATTGTATTGTTGCTGCTTACTCAGTTATAGACTTTGTAGCGAAATATGGTGTTAATCATGAACACTTGGCCTTAATATGAAGCAGTGACATAGTTATATATCCCCCCCCCCCCCTAAGGTAAGTATAAATCCACCTTGTACAGTATATTTATATCTTATCCTGTGGAAACTCCCAATTGGTGGACATAAAGGAAGAAGCATAGCATAGAAAACGGTGAGATAAAAGAAAATGGATGTCTGGAGCCAACAAAAAAATATTTAATGGAGTAAAACCTGGAGGAGGAGGAGGAGGAGGGTGGAAGGAGGAGGAGGAAGAAGACGCTAGGAAGATGGGTAGGAAGATATATTATTATGTTGGGGGAGGAAGAAGGAAGGGAGGGGAGGGGAAGGAAGAAGGGGGGTGGGGGGGAAGGAAGAAGGGGGGAGGGGGGGAAGGAAGAAGGGTGGGGGGTGGGGGAGGGAGAAGATGAGCAACAGGAAGGGGGGAGGGAGTAGAGAATAGCACGCAGACTAACAAGAAAGGAGAGGGAAAGATGAAGGCAGGAAGGAAGGAAGGAAGGAAGGGAGGAAGGGAGGAAGGAATAAATACAAAACAAAATAATATATAGATAATGGAAGGATGGAAGGGAAGAAGGAAGGAAGGTAAGGAGGGAGGAAGGAAAGAAGGAAGAAAGGAAGGAAGATAGGAAGGGAGGGAGGGAGGGAGGGAGGGAGGGAGGAAGGAAGGAAGGACGGGAGGGAGGGAGGGAGGAAGGAAGGAAGGACGGGAGGAAGGAAGGAAGAAAAATGAGATAAATGAACAAGATAGAGAGAGAGAGAGAGAGAGGCAGTGAGGACAGAAGATAATAGGATATACATGTTAGCAAGTGGTGTAATCATTTAAGGCACATACCTGGGCTAAACAATGCCTTCAGTACAGGTGTATCCAGACATTCATGATTCAGAGTAATTTGGTGCACAGGAAACCCATGACGATTTATATTAGTATAATTAACCACTTGAGAGTTTCAGGCTACAAGGAAGTTGGAGCTGTAGACATCGATAGTAAATAGAAATGCAATAATAATGTAGGTTTCTGATGGCTAAACAGTATGTTTAATTGTGTTTTATGTATAAATAGATGTATGTACTACAACCATATTATAGCTGGTAAATCTGCTCAATATCGATGTCTACAGCTCCAACTTCCTTATAGAACGAAACTCTCAAGTAGTCAATTCTAACTGAAGGTGAAGAATATTGTGTTAGTTGAAAAATCATGTTTTTCGTATCGTATGTTTTATTTACATTTAACTATATTACTACAAGTATTACGGCTACTACAATATTATAACAACTATCAATGTAAACATTACTAATACTATTACAATACTAATATACAGTACAGGTGCTATTACAATAACGATGACAACAACTGCTGCTACTACCACTACAATACTACTAAAATATCAACAGCAACAACAACTACTACTACTGCTACTACTAATACAAATACAACAATTCTACTACAACACCACCACCAACAACTACTACTACAAATACAATAATTCTACTACAACAGCAACAACAACTACTACTGCAACAAGTACTACAACAAATACAACAATGCTACTACAACACCAACAGCAACACTACAACAACAACAACACCAGCAACAACTACTACTATTATAACCATCATAATACCACTACTACTTTACCCTTTCAACAACCTCAGTAGTTTTCCCAGTATAATCTGTTTATGCTATAGTCCCTCGCATTACTCAGCAAGTTGCACACACGAAGGAGGAATGTAAATACAAAACAGTCTTTACACCTTGATTATGAGATACCGGTACCTCATGGTATTATCAAACGTTTGATGGAGGTCTTGGGAGGAAACTAAAAATAGTACATTAGTAAATAAATATAAGAACAGATACATACAAATCTCCCCATAACACAATCTACCTTCAGTCTAGCATCCGATGACAATGTGAAAACAAACTAAAATGTCACGAGAAAATACTTGCTCATCGAAAATTGTCGGAAGAATCGTCAGTGTGATACCTACCCCCTTTACTAACTAGGCTTGACTAATTATGGCTGCGCAGTGTCCAGAGGTAATGTGTATACTGTATAAGGTATTACAAGGATACAGTGAAAAAAAAAAAAAAAACAAAAAAAAATATATATATACTGTATATATATATATATATATATATATATATATATATATATATATATATATATATATATTTATATATATATATATATATATATATATACTGTATATATATTCCGGGAAGAATGTAACTTAACCACTTCTGTACCGGCGAAATCTTTTTAACTTTACTCTGGCTACTATTAGACGATTTTATTCAGTTTTAAAAAAGGCCTCCACCAACTAAAAGGCTTCGAACTACCTCACTTAACCGTTCTTACAACCATGGATCCTTCTTCAACTGCACAAAATCGTCTAAATTTAGCTAGCAAAAGATTCAAAAGACATCTCCGGTACAAAAGGGATTAAGAAGGGGGTTTCTTTGTTCATTTTGGCTCTGCGAAAGTGCACAATGTCGAGGAGGCAGCCGTTTAGGAGGAGTAGTGCGTCAAAGAGTCCGGAGAATTATATATTGGTGATATAATGGTTAAAGCGTGTAAGTTCTACATGTGGTGTCCTGGGTTCGAATCCCCGGAGGATCACATGCCTCCATTAATTTACTTGGTAGTTATTGGTGTTAAGAACGATAATAGTTATAATATGCATGAACCAAAATGGTGTTAATTCACATATACGGAAAGATCAAACTATGGGAAGCAGGATATGGTGAAGCCAGGTATTGAATGGCCCTATAAGCATGTACTTCCTCCAACACCCCTACTGGTTTATGGGGGAGGGAGAGTTACATAGAGTTACATATAGACACAGACTGCACAGGTCCCTACTAGGCAGTCCAGACTTAATTCTAACAAAATTTGCTACTAATTGGAAGATAAGGATAGAAAAGCAGAAGGCTCTCTCCCCACCCACCACTCCGGTCGACCAAGAGTCGGCATGAAATACAGTTGGGAAAAAGGCCCCCCAGTAGAATGAGAACATTTCGACCGGGAAATTTATACTAAAGATCGAATTTGGATAATTAACATTTGTTTTGGTTTTGTTAATTAACTTAAATTACTCCAACCTCCTCAAAATGAATGTCTAGATTCCTGTTGAATGCGTCGATTGTATTACATTGCACAATTTTCCCCGGCAAAAGAGAGAGAGAGAGAGAGAGAATACGCGTGTCGTGTGCTTATGCGTGTGCGTGTGTGTGACTATAGGGTCCAAAAGTCAGAGAGAAAGAAATAGGGAAAACGGTAATAAAACAGACATGATTTTCGTGTAGGTAAATGTGTGTGTGTGTGTGTGTGTGTGTGTGTGTGTGTGTGTGTGTGTGTGTATTTACCTTGACTAATTTTAACCCTTTCAAGATCCGAAAACGCATTTCTTTTCTGTGTTCTGGCTATTATTATAATATTTTATTCAGATTCAGAAGGGTATATGGAAGGCAGAGGGTTAATTGAGATAGTCTTCACCCTTATTATCCCCACAGATCCTTTCTAAACTGTATAAACTCGTCTAATGATATGTAGATAGTAAGTCAGACCTTACAGACTCAGTGGCACAAATTATCCAACTTTTGTAAATTCCACACTAGTGAAATGTAACCGTGAAATAAATATACCTCTTACAGCTGACTACGTGTTGTATTAGTTAAGTTGTTTATATTTTCGACAACCAAATGGCACGAAAGGTCTTAAAGTTGACAAAGAAAGGGGGCTAAAGGTTTTAAAATCGTCAAACTTATTGGGCGAACGTCTAAAAATTTCAAATTAGGATTAAACATGAGGGAGAAGGGGGTCCAGCTAAAAAAGACAACCTTAGTGAAAGAAAATATATTCTGAAATATGACGTCAATTAGATCAATGGATTCAGACATAAGCCAAGAATAAGGCGCTTAGTTCTTCTATTATCACAATTCTCTCAAAGTATTAACATCACAATCCTCAATCCTATCAAACTATCATTATCACAATCCTCAATCCTATCAAACTATCATTATCACAATCCTCAATCCTATCAAACTATCATTATCACAATCCTCAATCCTATCAAACTATTATTATCACAATCCTCAATCCTATCAAACTATCATTATCACAATCCTCAATCCTATCAAACTATCATTATCACAATCCTCAATCCTATCAAACTATTATTATCACAATCCTCAATCCTATCAAACTATTGTTATCAGTCACAATCATCTCAAAGTACTATTATCACAATCCTCAATCTTCTCAAAGTATTATCACAATCCTCAATCTTCTCAAAGTATTATCACAATCCTCAATCTTCTCAAAGTATTATCACAATCCTCAATCTTCTCAAAGTATTATTATAATAATCATAGGAGGTTCGGGATCAAACGAGCTGCTATAGAAGCGGATTTCCTTTAATACAAGGAAGTCGAAATAATAATGCGTGGAGTTCTTCTAGTAGTTTTGTTGCTGTTGTCGTTGTTGGAGTTGTTAATACTGTTGTTAATGTTGTTGTTGTTGTTGTTGTTGATTAATAATGTGTGGAGCAATTTTAGTATTATTGTTGTTGTCGTTGAAGTTGTTAATACTGTTGTTGTAGGTACTATGGAAGTTGTTGTTGTTGTTGTTGTTGTTGTTGTTGAATAATAATATATTGAGCTGTTTCAGTATTGTTGTTTTTGTTGTTATTTAATACCCGGACCCTTGCCACGACCGCTTGTTAATGTCGCTTTTTGTTGTTGTCACTATGAAATGTATTGTTGCTGTTGCTGTTGTTGTTGATGATTGATGTTGTTGTTGTTGTTGTTGATGATGATTGCTGTTGTTGTTGTTGTTGATGATGATGATTGTTGTTGTTGTTGTTGATTGCTGTTGTTGTTGTTGATGATGATTGCTGTTGTTGTTGTTTTTATTGTTGTTGTTGTTGTTGTTGGTTGCTGTTGTTGTTGTTGATGATGATTGCTGTTGTTGTTGTTTTTATTGTTGTTGTTGTTGTTGTTGTTGTTGTTGATGATGATTGCTTGGCCCCCTTTTGCCACGACTGCCGCCTAAAGCAACAGCCCAGCCGTCACGAAAGCACTCTCCAACACACCTTCCAATCAGGGCGGCTTCTTTAGGAGATTGATGCGGCGTGGCATTGGGGTTATGGGATAAAAAGAACTAACACCAACACACGCAATAACCTGTGTAGCCTATTTCCGACGCAGATAAAATTGTCAACAAGATACCTACCAATTGATGATTCAGGAAGAGAGAAAAACAAAATAATAATAATAATAATAGGCCAACGAAGTCGACCATCTGTTAGCCTCCAGCATTGCCAACATCCATAGGTAGACTACTCCTCGAACATTTTTGTATCCAGACGCAACATTCAATGCCTCATTTTGTGTTGCTTTATTCTATCCAAAAATAAAATAATAATTATAATAACAATAATAATAGGCTAATAATAAATTAATACTTTTAGTAATTCGCCTGATTGAATAATCTTGGGCACTTGTGAATCTGAAGGGAGAATACTGGCCGCCATATTGCTTAAGGGGAGATTTCCACTTGAGGGATTTTTTCTGGACCCGTTTCTCCCTCATGTTTAGCCCCATTGCTTTTGAGATTTTAAGACGTTCGCCCTAGTAGTTTTGACATTTTAAGACATTTTGCCCCATTTATATCAATTTTAAGACCTTTCGTTCCATTAAGGTGTCGATTTTTTCCTGCGAGCGATAGCGAGCCTGTAATTTAAGAGCAACCAGCCTCCGGCCGGGACATTTTTCTACCGAAAAATGTACACATTTATCTTGAAAGGGGGTCTAGGGGGTGTAATTTTAAGCTTGATGAAAACGTAGGGAACAAACTAAATACCTCCTCCTCATACCATGAGGATTATGACGCGTTTTGAAAGTTCGTTCTGGCTATCATTAGACGATGATTACATGTAGACTAGGAAGGGTATGTGGAAGTCGGCCGGTTATTTGATACAAGCTTAACCCTTTTATAGCCCCACAGATCCCGACTGTAAATCGGTTGGCCTGACTCTCCCTATAGTAGTGGTTGTGACGGATTGCGTGACTCCGTGCATTGCGTAACTTTGCCAGGAACCCCAACACACAATTGTTGTTGTGACCATAGAACCTCTGTTACAGTGAGTTACATGGATACACTAACCTTACAGGCCCTTTGTTCCCAACGAGATCCATCCGGCCTTAAAACCACCAACACAATTCTGTCACATATACTATGATAGAGAAAGAAAAGGACAGCAAACAAAAAAACTATTGTCCCACTAGTTTCCATGGGTAAAGTGGCCTGTACCCTGATATGAGTGGGTTCGAATCCCCTCTGGGCTGCTAGGGTTTAGGAGGTGGATTATCACCTGATTTAAAAGCCTAATCCAAAATCAAACCAAACAACCAACTGAGTAATACACATGCCCTGCAACTATCTTCTGTTCCACCTACTGTACTGTATCTCTGTCCATGCCCCCGAGACACATCCACCTAACCTTCATCACTCTCCTCTCTCCCCACCCCCCTCACCCTCCGGCATTAAGGGGAGACAGACCGTTTTTCTGGACACCCTTCTCCCTAATGCTTAGCCCCACTAGTTTTGTAATTTTAAGACGTTGGCTCCATTAGTTTGGGGATTTTATGACCTTTCACCCCATTTCTTTGTCAATAATAGGACCTTTCGTGCCATTTAGGTGTCGATTTTTTCCTGGCGAGCGATAGCGAGCCTGTAATTTTAGGAGGAATCGGCCTTTGGCCGGACATTTTTTCTACCGAAAAATGTACAAATCTATCTTGAAGGGGGGTCTAGGGGGTGTTTTTCTAAGTTTGATGGAGGTCTAGAGAGGAAACTAAAACACACTCTTTGAATAAATGAATTAATACACCAAACAAACAGCCAGTGTCACCTTAAGCTGTTCTGGGCATAACAGTCAGTGTCACCTTAAGCTGTTCTGGGCATAACAGGAAAACCACGAAGGAAATAAGATTGAAACGGGAAAACGAGAATGGCAGGTTTAAGGGGAAGTTTTTTATTTTGTTCCCTAGACCCCCATCAGTCTTTTAAAAATACCCATAGACCTCCCTTCGAGATGTATTTGTAATTTTTTTCGGTAGAGAGAGAGAGAGAGAGAGAGAGAGAGAGAGAGAGAGAGAGAGAGAGAGAGAGAGAGAGAGAGAGAGAGACTCCAATGTTCATAACGACAGCGTAATGGTCAAGGTCTTGGGTTGAAGGCCGCGTTCATTTGTGTGTGTGTGTGTGTGTGTGTGTGTATGTGTGTGAGAGGTGGTGAGCTCATCAGGATAGGCTATAATAGTAGATATGTATGTGTGCACGTGCATATACAGTATATATACCGGTATATATATATATATATATATATATATATATATATATATATATATATATATATATATATATATATATATATATATATATATTATATGAAAAGAAAGTAAATAGACGAATAGATAAATAAATAAGTTAGATAAGAAAAAACTCAATACAAATAAATACTAGGCATACCTACATTACCTGGTCAGGGCGAAGGACCACTAAGGTGAATACGGTTTGTGGTAAGGGATCGAGGAGGGGAAGAAGGCGGGTGCCATAAAGATGGAGGGGGTGGTAGGGGAGGGGGGGGGGGGGTCCATACAATTCTTTAATCCGGGGTCACAGGTGGTCATATCTTACGACGCGGGGAGATGAACGACTTATGACGTAACAGGTTATAGTTACGAGGTTTACAATGTCATAACTCGTCCATAGCGTAATACCTAGGGACTCTTATGTTACTATACCGAGAGAACTTATAGTCTAACATAATTATTAACTCCTTTATTATATTATAGCTAAATATAGACGTTCGTGTGCAGTTTAAGAAGGATCTGTGGTAGTAAAAAGGGTTAAGTGAGATAGTTGAAGTCCGATTAGTTGCAGAGGCCCTTTTAAAACTGAATACAATCGTCTAACAATAGCCAGAAGAAAGTTAAAAGGACGGTACCGGTAATGAAGGGGTTAATTTCACTCCCAATACCAAATACCTCCCATGAAAGTGTGTGATCCTACCGGGATTCGAACCTAGGTTACCACATACAGATCTTAAACACTCTAACCATTACACCATCAAGACAGTTATCGGTATACCTCTGGCATACTGACGACATAGTATAAACAATATAATATCACCTTGTTATTTGATAATCTCGACTCCAAAATGGCTTCCAAATACCGTAATGGGAGGAAAAGATGATGACGATGAAAAATAAAAGCCGAAGAAACAGGGAGAGAAGAAGAAGAAGAAGAATATAAAGACGGAGAAGAAGAAGAAGAAGAAGAAGAAGAAGACGGAGAAGAAGAAGAAGAAGAAGACGGAGAAGAAGAAGAAGAAGACGGAGAAGAAGAAGAAGAAGAAGAAGACGGAGAAGAAGAGGATGAAGATGAAGGAGAGGAAGAAGAAGAGTGAGAAGAAAAAGAATAATGATCATAATAGTAACAAGAGTGAGAAGAAGAAGAAGACAAAGGCATGATAAAGAGGATACAGCCCACTACAACGCCCAGGCCAAGAAGATAAACAATAGAAGACGAAAAACGTGAGAGAAGAAGAAGAGTAAACAGCCAACCCCAACCAAGCAGTGAAAGATCTCTGTCGTTAAGGGGAGAAGGGGCGTTTTTCTGGTCCCCCTTCGCCCTCGTGTTTAGCACCATTAGTTTTTACGTGTTTAGATGTTTGGCCCATTAGTTTTTCGATTTTAAAACGTTTCGCCCCATTTCTTTGTCAATAAGATCTTTCGTGTTATTTAGGTGTCGATTTTTTTCCTGGCGAACGAAAGTGAGCCTGTAATTTTTGAAGAATCGGCCTTCGGCCGTGACATTTTTCTATCGAAAAATGTACAAATTAATCCAGAAGGGAGATATAATGGATGTGTTTTTAAGTTTGACGGAGGTCTACTGTAGGAAACTAAAAAATATATACAAAGATCCATAAATGATCCAATAAATATATACAAAGATCCATAAATGATCCAATAAATATATACAAAGATCCATAAATGATCCAATAAATATATACAAAGATCCATAAATGATCCAATAAATATATACAAAGATCCATAATGATCCATAAATATATACAAAGATCCATAAATGATCCAATAAATATATACAAAGATCCATAAATGATCCAATAAATATATACAAAGATCCATAAATGATCCAATAAATATATACAAAGATCCATAAATGATGCAATAAATATATACAAAGATCCATAAATGATCCAATAAATATATACAAAGATCCATAAATGATCCAATAAATATATACAAAGATCCATAAATGATCCAATAAATATATACAAAGATCCATAAATGATCCAATAAATATATACAAAGATCCATAAATGATCCAATAAATACGCCCATCCCCCCCTTAAGGGTGACCTTGTCGGGATGACGCCATGTTATGCCTTATATGCTGGCAAACATTAGACAATTTTATGCAGTTAAGGGGAGATGGGCGTAATTATTTGTGTGTGTGTGTGTGTTTTTAAAGTTTCCTCTCTAGACCTCCATCAAGCTGTAGTGAACACCCCCTAGACCCCCCTTTAAGATATATGTGTACATTTTTCGGTAGAAAAATGTCCCGGCCGAAGGCCTGTTACTCTTAAAATTACAGGCTCGCTATCGCAGTCATAAAATCACCAAATTAATGGTCCGAAGAAGTAAAGGAACTCTGTCGTTGAGGGTGACCTTGCCTGGTGGTGGTATGGCCTTGAAGGTGGGCCTTGAAGGTGGGCCCATGGAATGTTCTTAGTTGGATTTTTTTTTTTTTCTTTTTCTTTTTTATCTCCTTCACGTTTCACTCCATTGGTTTGGTTATTTTCACCCCATTAGTTTGGCGATTCAAAGCAGCTTCATCAGTTTGGATATTATAAGACATTTCACCCCACGTATGTGTTGCGATTTACGTTAAACCGGCCTTTATTCGAGGGATTTTTCCTCCGAAAAATGTACAAATATAGTTTGAAGGAGGATATAGGAGCCGTTTTCGAGCTTTAAATGAAGGGTGCTTAGGGGTCAAATTAAGGGTGCTTAGGGGTCAAATTAAGGGTGCTTAAGGGTCAAATTAAGGGTGCTTAAGGGTGCTTAGGGGTCAAATTCAAAACTTAAAAATAAAGTTTGCTCGAAAAGTCAATAATAATAAAAACACTACAAATGGCCACTACAAGTAAATTACAAATGTCTGGGAGGCGTAGAGACCTTGATAATGGTGGTGGTGGTGGCTGGGGGCCTTGAAGCGAAGCCGGTGGAGTCATCTATTCTAGTGACCAGCCTAGCTATTTCTACTGTAATAATTATGGTGTTCAGGCCCACATACCTCGATAAATAATATGGAGTTCTGGTCGCTTACTTTTTGGTCGATGTTTTCATTTATTCAATATTATTTTAGTTTCCTCCCTAGACCTCCATCAAACTTAAAAACACATCCATTAGATCCCCCTTGTAGATTAATTTGTACATTTTTCGGTAGAAAAATGTCCCGGCCGAAGGCCGCTTCTTCCAAAATTACAGGCTCACTATTGTTCGCCAGGAAAAAAATCGACACCTAAATAGCACGAAAGGTTAATATTGACAACAAAATGGGATGAAAGGTCTTAAAATCGACAAACTAATGGGGCAAACCTCTTAAAATCTGAAAACTAATGGGGTTAATCATGAGGGAGAAAGGGGTATAGAAAAACAATCCATCTCCCTTTAAGGGGAGATATGTATACAGTATATAATTACCGGTATGTATTTGTGTTCATCCATTTATTTATTTTTATTATTATTGATAATTTCCTCTCTAGACCTCCATCAAGCTTTACAAAATATCCCCAAGATATTTGTGTACATTTTCCCATTCTTCTTCTGTGTGTCTCCTATCCTCCCTATCTCCCTTCTCCTCTCCTCTTTCACATTCTCGTCTTTGTCTCCTTCTCCTCTTCCTGCTTCTCAACCACTTCCTCATCTTCATCTTCCTCTTCCTCCTACTCCTCCTCCTCTTCTCCACTTCCGTTCCTTGACATCCGGCCGACCGGAAACCATGACGTCACAATCACGATGGCAGCCCACCCCGGCAGCCAATCGGTATCACGCTACCACATCCGGGGTCAAGGATGTTCGCTATTTTTTGTTATCGCTCTCTTTATCATAACTCGGGCCAATTTGTTGCGGCAGAACTTATAGCATTCCTACCTTCTGCCTCTGATTGTTACATTGTCTACCCCCCACCCTCCCCTCCAATATATATAGTGTATATAAATATATATATATATATATATATATATATATATATATATATATATATATATATATATATATTATATATATATATATATATATATATATATATATATATACAGTATATATAATCGTTGACCCATTCGACGTTGGGGGGAGAGAGTGTTAGTGTGGTGATTTCGTCATTACTATTGAGTCTTGATTGTTTCTGCCATTTTCGAGGAATGCAGATTTAGGATACACCACAGACGGACAAAAAATCTTCCCCAGATCCTCTTGAGCCTTAAAAAAAAAAAAAAAAAAAAAAAAAAAAAAAAAAAAAGCCTATATATATATATATATATATATATATATATATATATATATATATATATATATATATCACTGTGACCCTCATTTAAGTTGTACATTTTTTTCGGAATATTGTTTGAAGGCCGAATTAAATTGCAGGCTCACTAAATCGCATGCTATACGGGTAAAGACTATCTCAATTATATTAATAATAATAATAATAATAGTTCTTAAAGCTAGCGCATGCTAAGCTAGCTAAGGATAGCTCACAATAAGGCCGATTAGGCGTATTTCCATTGGGGTCCTGTACTACTACCCCATCCCTTTGCTCATGAGGGATGGTAACGACTCAGTGCTTGTGAAAAATCTTTAATGCGCCGAGCGTGGGCGCGAACCCGGGCCTTCTGGGTGGAAGTCCGAGATGCTAGTCACTACACCAAGCGAGCCGCTAAATTAACCGTCTGACTTCCATATGCCCTTCCTAATCTGAATAAAATCGTCTAATAACAGCCGGAAAACAAAACAAATGCGTATTGGATATCTATTTATATAATTATCCCTGTTCTCATTTTCTCTCTCTCTCTCTCACACTCACTACTACAATATGTGCTAGCTACAGAAATATCGACACATGACTTATAAAGATTTGTTGAAGGAGAGCAAGGGTGGAGAGTTCCGTGATGTCGTTTTTAAAGTCGCTTTAGTCGGTTACAGTCCAAAACAACTGCCTCAAGCAGGGCCGCCCGTTCCTGACAAACCTTGGTAGAGACAACTCAACATACTTACTATCCATCAGATCAGAAATCTAGGCCTACATTTCTATATATTTTTGTTTAATAGCGATTTTTACGGCTCCAACTTCCTTATAGCCTAAAACTCACATTATTTCCTCTCTGATCGTTGTAGGCTATCCTAAATGTAATAGCCTACCTTGTTTCAAATTAGTAGGACAAAACATATAGACTAGGCCTAATTTAATAGTAACCGGTTCTGAATGGGTTAACTATAGAGTAGTAAATACACGGAACAGCCTGCCCGACTATGGTGTAGCCTAAGCTCAGAAAAATGAGAAAATGTAAGGAAGTTAGAAATAAGCCTTGACCGGGGATGGAAAAGGCAAGATAAAATATGTTAAAGGTGAACTACAGGGATGAACGAAAAAACTAAGATTAATGCAGGGTCATAACTTGGCATGAATATACTGTAGGCTAATATGTATATGAGCAATATCGATATAATTCCATTAAATTCCAGAACAAAATACTAATATATATAGTCGTTGGTGACGAATTGGCATTTTCAGCCAGCTGGAGAGTGGAGTGACTCCATTGTGCAAAGAAGCCGTTTGTAAACACGATATGCGGTCCTGAACAGTGAGGTCTGTTTTTCGTAATTAATACCTTTCAATTCAATACTCAAGCTCTGCAAAAGATCGACCAACGTCCTGATGATGTGGTGCACATCCAGAAATAATCCCATCTCGCCAACAATAAACATATAGCCAGTGTTTGTGAGTGTTTTAGCCTGGTCCAAAGTTGAGGCAGGTCGGTTGTAAGGCCTATTTCGTAATGATAATATAGTTTTCTGTTCAATTTATATATCGCGGTCCCTTGACCAGACAGTGGTGAAGCCAAATGTTGAGCTGTAAACATGCATACAAATTATTAGTTTCTCACATAAAAAACACAGATTCACCCATTTCCCATGTCAAGAGTTCCCGCCATTTCACAAAATGACGTCATGGTAAACACGCCAGTTCGCGCCACATAAAATAACTTAGATAAGCTATATTTCTATGTTGTTAAAACAAATTGATGAAAGTTGTTCAGTATCATGTACCTAAAACCAAGCAGATCCCAATGGACATTGTAGTTTGAATAGGTTTCATCCCTGGAATTCACCTAAAGAACCGCTAGCTTTGTAAAAATTATACCTTAGTCTATGTTAAATTAACATAACATGCTAACCATTGTAAATTTCGCTCAAAAAATAATACTGGTCATTATTACTTACGTAGCAGCTTACAGGCGAGGATTACGGCAGGTTTTATGTGTACCCGGTACTTCACAAACAGATGGACCGCTCCCCCACATGGCCACATCACGTCCTCCCAGTAGGCAGTAGCAAGGAAAGGGGGGTCCTGGAGAGGCCTAGTGTAGACAAATCGGGTCCTTCAAGACGGTCTGTTCAGAATAGTGACGGGAGCAGATCAAGAAGACTATAGACATTTCACTGTCTCATCCCAGCCACACCGCCTTGAAATTGTTTACATCACGGCCCGCTAATCCCGATCGGAGGACGGTTTTCGATGTTCCAATAATCTTTCCTTTCCATACAATTAAAGTTGAATTACGGAAGCAAATCAGTGCTGCAATTATTATTTTACAATGTAGTAATGGTCAAGATATGTTGCATTGCTGAACGTTACGGTGCTATAAATAAACCTTTAATAATACAAATATGCAATATTTTTTTTTTGGCGCGTAGTTGAAGCTTGCTGACAGAGAAGGTGTGTGTTGATTGGCTATGCAGGCTCGTACGTAAACTGTGACCAGGAGAATTTGAAGACAGTAAACAAACCCATATAAGTAAAGATGGGATGATACCCTCTGTGACATTTATTCATTAATAATGGCGAACTGTGTGACTGTATGGTATAATCTTTCTAGGGCACCAGTGAATTATGCCAAAGTTCACTCAAAGCAATACAGTGAGAATATTTTGATTAATTTCGTTTTACTTGAAACCAGACCAGACGTATTTTTGAGAAGCATCCTGGATTGTTGTTGATGTGTTTATTTTATACTAGCCCTCTGGGGCCAGGGCCCTCACAAGGCTAGTGTTCGGTGAGGAGGTGCAAAGTGAAGTCATGTAACTGTCAGTAGTCAGATAGGCTATCATCATAAAGTTAGGTGGCTTTCAGGAATTGTCTAATTGGAGTGATATATCCTACATGAATTTGGTCTGAGCATCATAACCTGGTGCTAGTTTATACAACTACATATTTAAGTATTCCTTTGCAGGCTTTGCTTTGGGTATTAGAACTGTTCTTAAAAATAAATAAATAATAGGCCTAATAGCTTAACATATATAGGGCCTAGGCCTATTTACAAACTCCAAATAGGCCTACGTGACACATCTAGTTGAATAATCAGGTCTCCCCCCAATCCATTTAGTAGGCTAGATATTAACATAACCTAGAACTAATTTTGCCATTGGGTAATGTATTTTACCCTAATTTAATTTTGTAATACTATATTACCTCATAATGTGCCTAGGCTTAGTTCTGGTTGAACATTAAAATTAATATTTACTTCGACTGACAATTCTTCCAGTGGCACAGTTCTAATATCTACAGTCTACAGGATAAAGCTAGGCTATCCTAGGAGGTTTGGAATACCATTAGGCTATGCTAACCCAAAATATTTTAAAGTTGTACTTTAAGAGTATCCATTGGTTTAATCTAATATTAACTATCCTCTCCTATACCTAACCCAATCTTATCCTATCTTCCCAAAGATGGTGACCTCTTCCTATTGGTTTACCCGCTGTGTTCAGTAGCTTAAACTAGGCCTAGTCAAGTCACTAGGCCTACACCAATATAATTACAAGTTTTACTGGGCCGGATTTAGGTGGGGGGCGTACGCCCCTCCCCTATTTTTCACAGTTGGGTATTAGGCCTATTTGTATGTGTTAGGGGTGATGTCCTGGCTCCATTTACATACATGAAAAAACATATTTAGTAGGGCCTAGCTTCATGAATAACATTTGTATGGATCATTGATATAACTTAGTGTTTCTGAAGTAGTGTTGCTACAAACTTTATTATGTTTTGTATTGGCATATCGACGAAAAGTTACAAGGCCTAACTAGAAAAATAACATAAATATCTGATGTTTGAGTCACGTCTATGGTGTTTCGTCGACGGCCGGGGGGCGACACCCCTCATAGTCCCTTCTCAACACCTCTTCCCCCCCCCCCCCCCTTCAAAAGTCCTGGATACGGCCCTGTTTTAGAATGTAGGCCTAGGCTAACTGTGCTTCGAAATTTCTAAATGTAAGCATCTCATACCAGGGTAAGAATGACGAAGTGTCTAGCCTAGGCTATGTAAGCATCTCATACCAAGGTAAGAATTATCGAAGTGTGTAGCCCTATTCTAGCCTTTATCATAAAGATAAACTTTGCCTGATGTAATCAAACAAACCCTTTTATACAGAGCGTCAACCACATCCCTATCGGAGAAAATCCAACTAAGAACCCCACGGCTAATTCTCAACTCCCAAAGTATTTCTAAATTATAGCCTATTGATGGACGTAGACATTTTGTATGGTCTGCTGTGTAATCTATTTTCGTCAGCTGAGAATGCCCTAGACTAGTAAACACAGACTCATAAAGGGATTAATACAATATACTGTGTAAATGATACATCAGGAACCAGCACCTCATAATCATAATTTGTTCCTCATCATTGTGAATAGCGGGACTAGGGATAGGGAGAATCTGTGAGACCTCTACCTCGTGTCATGTTTGTTTTGGTTACAGGTGACGCCAACAGACGATGGGCCTATCATCGTAGCCGAAAATATTAGCGCGTTTTTCAAAGGCACAAAGAGGCGTAGGTACAGTGCCACCCTGTGCCAATATTGTGACCACCATACCGGTCAGACCCTTGCACTGACAGTACTGATATTATGGTGCTAGACCCTCCCCATGGATGCCAACACAGTCCACTACTGACATACACTGTATCTTACACACCATAACCGGTACAGTGCCACCCTGTGCCAATATTGTGACCACCATACTGGTCAGACTCTTGCACTGACAGTACTGATATTATGGTGCTAGACCCTCCCCATGGATGCCAACACAGCCCGCTACTGACATACACTGTATCTTACACACCATAACTGGTACAGTGCCACCCTGTGCCAATATTGTGACCACCATACCGGTCAGACCCTTGCACTGACAAGTACTGATCTTATGGTGCTAGACCCTCCCCATGGATGCCAACACAGCTCACTACTGACATACACTGTATCTTACACACCATAACCGGTACAGTGCCACCCTGTGCCAATATTGTGACCACCATACCGGTCAGACCCTTGCACTGACAGTACTGATATTATGGTGCTAGACCCTCCCCATGGATGCCAACACAGCCCACTACTGACATACACTGTATCTTACACACCATAACCGGTACAGTGCCACCCTGTGCCAATATTGTGACTACCATTCCGGTCAGACCGTTGCACTGACAGTACTGATGTTATGGTGCTAGACCATCCCCATGGATGCCAACACATCCCGCTACTGACATACACTGTATCTTACACACCATAACTGGTACAGTGCCACCCTGTGCCAATATTGTGACCACCATACCGGTCAGACCCTTGCACTGACAGTACTGATATTATGGTGCTAGACCCTCCCCATGGATGCCAACACAGCCCACTACTGACATACACTGTATCTTACACCATAACCGGTACAGTGCCACCCTGTGCCAATATTGCGACCATACCGGTCAGACCCTTGCACTGACAGTACTGATATTATGGTGCTAGACCCTCCCCATGGTTGCCAACACAGCCCACTACTGACATACACTGTATCTTGCACACCATAACCGGTACAGTGCCACCCTGTGCCAATATTGTGACCACCATACCGGTCACACCCTTGCACTGACAGTACTGATATTATGGTGCTAGACCTCTCCATGGATGCCAACACAGCCCACTACTGACATACACTGTATCTTACACACCATAACCGGTACAGTGCCACCCTGTGCCAATATTGTGACCACCATACCGGTCAGACCCTTGCACTGACAGTACTGATATTATGGTGCTAGATCCTCCCCATGGATGTCAACACAGCCCACTACTCACATACACTGTATCTTACACACCATACCCGGTACAGTGCCACCCTGTGCCAATATTGTGACCACCATACCGTTCAGACTGTTGCACTGGCAGTACTGATATTATGGTGCTAGACCCTCCCCATGGATGTCAACACAGCCCACTACTGACATACACTGTATCTTACACACCATAACCGGTACAGTGCCACCCTCTGCCAATATTGTGACCACCATACCGGTCAGACCGTTGCACTGACAGTACTGATATTATGGTGCTAGACCCTCCCCATGAATGCCAACACAGCCCACTACTGACATACACTGTATCTTAGACACCATAACCGGTACAGTGCCACCCTGTGCCAATATTGTGACCACCATACCGGTCAGACCCTTGCACTGACAGTACTGATATTATGGTGCTAGATCCTCCCCATGGATGTCAACACAGCCCACTACTCACATACACTGTATCTTACACACCATACCCGGTACACTGCCACCCTGTGCCAATATTGTGACCACCATACCGTTCAGACTATTGCACTGGCAGTACTGATATTATGGTGCTAGACCCTCCCCATGGATGCCAACACAGCCCACTACTGACATACACTGTATCTTACACACCATAACCGGTTCAGTGCCACCCTCTGCCAATATTGTGACCACCATACCGGTCAGACCGTTGCACTGACAGTACTGATATTATGGTGCTAGACCCTCCCCATGAATGCCAACACAGCCCACTACTGACATACACTGTATCTTACACACCATAACCGGTACAGTGCCACCCTGTGCCAATATTGTGACCACCATACCGGTCAGACCGTTGCACTGACAGTACTGATATTATGGTGCTAGATCCTCCCCATTGATGCCAACACAGCCCACTACTGACATACACTGTATCTTACACACCATAACCGGTACAGTGCCACCCTGTGCCAATATTGTGACCACCATACCGGTCAGACCGTTGCACTGACAGTACTGATATTATGGTGCTAGATCCTCCCCATGGATGTCAACACAGCCCACTACTGACATACACTGTATCTTACACACCATAACCGGTACAGTGCCACCCTGTGCCAATATTGTGACCACCATACCGGTCAGACCGTTGCACTGACAGTACTGATATTATGGTGCTAGACCCTCCCCATGGATGCCAACACAACCCACTACTGACATACACTGTATCTTATACACCATAACCGGTACAGTGCCACCCTCTGCCAATATTGTGACCACCATACCGGTCAGACCCTTGCACTGACAGTACTGATATTATGGTGCTAGACCCTCCCCATGGATGCCAACACAGCCCACTACTGACATACACTGTATCTTACACACCATAACCGATACAGTGCCACCCTGTGCCAATATTGTGACCACCATACCGGTCAGACCCTTGCACTGACAGTACTGATATTATGGTGCTAGACCCTCCCCATGGATGCCAACACAGCCCACTACTGACATACACTGTATCTTACACACCATAACCGGTTCAGTGCCACCCTGTGCCAATATTGTGACCACCATACCGGTCAGACCGTTGCACTGACAGTACTGATATTATGGTGCTAGACCCTCCCCATGGATGCCAACACAGCCCACTACTGACATACACTGTATCTTACACACCATAACCGGTACAGTGCCACCCTGTACCAATATTGTGACCACTATACGGGTCAGACCGTTACACTGACAGTACTGATATTATGGTGCTAGACCCTCCCCATGCATGCCAACACAGCCCACTACTCACATAGACTGTATCTTACACACCATAACCGGTACAGTGCCACCCTGTGCCAATATTGCGACCACCATACCGGGCAGACCCTTGCACTGACAGTACTGATATTATAGTGCTAGACCCTCCCCATGGATGCCAACACAGCCCACTACTGCCATACACTGTATCATACACACCATAACCGGTACAGTGCCACCCTGTGCCAATATTGTGACCACCATACTGGTCAGACCGTTTCACTGCCAGTACTGATATTATGGTGCTAGATCCTCCCTATGGATGCCAACAGAGTCCACTACTGACATACACTGTATCTTACACACCATAACCGGTACAGTGCCACCCTGTGCCAATATTGTGACCACCATACCGGTCATTCCGTTGCACTGACAGTACTGATATTATGGTGCTAGACCCTCCCCATGGATGCCAACACAGCCCACTACTGACATACACTGTATCTTACACACCATAACCGGTACAGTGCCACCCTGTGCCAATATTGTGACCACCATACCAGTCAGACCGTTGCACTGACAGTACTGATATTTTGGTGCTAGACCCTCCCCATGGATGCCAACACAGCCCACTACTGACATACACTGTATCTTACACACCATAACCGGTACAGTGCCACCCTGTGCGAATATTGTGACCACCATTCCGGTCAGACCGTTGAACTGACAGTAGTGATATTATGGTGCTAGACCCTCCCCATGGATGCCAACACAGTCCACTGTCAATTACACAAAATAGAGCTCATTTATTGATATAATTTATGAAATTTGCCACAATTTCCATGATTTTTTGACATACATGATTTGCAAATATGATTTTTAGATGTATTTTTGGCTGCTGAGTTCGAATTTGCCCCCAAAATTAGCCTACCACGTGAATTAGACAAAATATAGCTCATTTATCGATATAATTTATGAAATTCGGCAGTATTTCCATGATTTTTTGACATACATGATTTGCATATATGATTTTTAGATGTATTTTCGGCTGCTGAGTTTGAATCTGCCCTCAAAATTGGCCTACCACGTCAATTACACAAAATAGAGCTTATTTATCGATATAATTTATGAAATTTGCCACAATTTCCATGATTTTTTGACATACATGATTTGCAAATATGATTTTTAGATGTATTTTTGGCTGCTGAGTTCGAATCTGCCCCCAAAATTAGCCTACCACGTGAATTACACAAAATATAGCTCATTTATCGATATAATTTATGAAATTCGGCAATATTTCCATGATTGTTTGACATACATGATTTGCATATATGATTTTTAGATGTATTTTCGGCTGCTGAGTTTGAATCTGCCCTCAAAATTGGCCTACCACGTAAATTACACAAAATAGAGCTAATTTATCGATATAATTTATGAAATTCGGCAATATTTACATGATTTTTTTACATACATGATTTGGAAATATGATTTTTAGATGTATTTTCGGCTGCTGAGTTCGTATCTGCCCTCAAAATTGGCCAACCACGTCAATTACACAAAATAGAGCTCATTTATCGATATAATTTTTGAAATTTGCCACAATTTCCATGATTTTTTGATATACATGATTTGCAAATATGATTTTTAGATGTATTTTCGGCTGCTGAGTTCGATTCTGCCCTCAAAATTGGCCTACCACGTGAATTACACAAAATAGAGCTAATTTATCAATATAATTTATGAAATTCGGCAATATGTCCATGATTCTTTGACATACATGATTTGTAAATATGATTTTTAGATGTATTTTCGGCTGCAGAGTACGAATCTGCCATCACAATTGGCCTACCACGTCAATTACACAAAATAGAGCTCATTTATCGATATAATTTCTGAAATTTGCCACAATTTCCATGATTTTTTGACATACATGATTTGCATATATGATTTTTAGATGTATTTTCGGCTGCTGAGTTCGAATCTGCCCTCAAAATTGGCCTACCACGTGAATTACACAAAATAGAGCTCATTTATCGATATAATTTCTGAAATTTGCCACAATTTCCATGATGTTTTGACATACATGATTTGCAAGTATAATTTTTAGATGTATTTTCGGCTGCTGAGTTCGAATCTGCCCTCAAAATTGGCCTACCACGTCAATTACACAAAATAGAGCTCATTTATCGATATAATTTATGAAATTCGGCAATATTTCCATGATTTTTTAACATACATGATTTGCATATATGATTTTTAGATGTATTTTCGGCTGCTGAGTTTGAATCTGCCCTCAAAATTGGCCTACCACGTCAATTACACAAAATAGAGCTAATTTATCGATATAATTTATGAAATTTGCCATAATTTCCATGGTTTTTTGACATACATGATTTGCAAATATGATTTTTATGTGTTTTCGGCAGCTGAGTTCGATTCTGCCCTCAAAATTGGCCTACCACGTGAATTACACAAAATAGAGCTCATTTATCGATATAATTTAAGAAATTCGGCCATATTTCCATGATGTTTTGACATACATAATTTGCAAATATGATTTTTAGATGTATTTTCGGCTGCTGAGTTCGATTCTGCCCTCAAAATTGGCCTACCACGTAAATTACACAAAATAGAGCTAATTTATCGATATAATTTATGAAATTCGGCAATATTTCCATGATTTTTTTACATACATGATTTGGAAATATGATTTTTAGATGTATTTTCGGCTGCTGAGTTCGTATCTGCCCTCAAAATTGGCCAACCACGTCAATTACACAAAATAGAGCTCATTTATCGATATAATTTCTGAAATTTGCCACAATTTCCATGATTTTTTGATATACATGATTTGCAAATATGATTTTTAGATGTATTTTCGGCTGCTGAGTTCGATTCTGCCCTCAAAATTGGCCTACCACGTGAATTACACAAAATAGAGCTAATTTATCAATATAATTTATGAAATTCGGCAATATGTCCATGATTTTTTGACATACATAATTTGTAAATATGATTTTTAGATGTATTTTCGGCTGCTGAGTACGAATCTGCCATCACAATTGGCCTACCACGTCAATTACACAAAATAGAGCTCATTTATCGATATAATTTCTGAAATTTGCCACAATTTCCATGATTTTTTGACATACATGATTTGCATATATGATTTTTAGATGTATTTTCGGCTGCTGAGTTCGAATCTGCCCTCAAAATTGGCCTACCACGTGAATTACACAACATAGAGCTCATTTATCGATATAATTTCTGAAATTTGCCACAATTTCCATGATGTTTTGACATACATGATTTGCAAATATGATTTTTAGATGTATTTTCGGCTGCTGAGTTCGAATCTGCCCTCAAAATTGGCCTACCACGTCAATTACACAAAATAGAGCTCATTTATCGATATAATTTATGAAATTCGGCAATATTTCCATGATTTTTTAACATACATGATTTGCATATATGATTTTTAGATGTATTTTCGGCTGCTGAGTTTGAATCTGCCCTCAAAATTGGCCTACCACGTCAATTACACAAAATAGAGCTAATTTATCGATATAATTTAAGAAATTTGCCATAATTTCCATGGTTTTTTAACATACATGATTTGCAAATATGATTTTTATATGTATTTTCGGCAGCTGAGTTCGATTCTGCCCTCAAAATTGGCCTACCACGTGAATTACACAAAATAGAGCTTATTTATCGATATAATTTAAGAAATTCGGCCATATTTCCATGATGTTTTGACATACATAATTTGCAAATATGATTTTTAGATGTATTTTCGGCTGCTGAGTTCGTATCTGCCCTCAAAATTTGCCAACCACGTCAATTACACAAAATAGAGCTCATTTATCGATATAATTTCTGAAATTTGCCACAATTTCCATGATTTTTTGATATACATGATTTGCAAATATGATTTTTAGATGTATTTTCGGCTGCTGAGTTCGATTCTGCCCTCAAAATTGGCCTACCACGTTAATTACACAAAATAGAGCTAATTTATCGATATAATTTATGAAATTCGGCAATATTTACATGATTTTTTTACATACATGATTTGGAAATATGATTTTTAGATGTATTTTCGGCTGCTGAGTTCGTATCTGCCCTCAAAATTGGCCAACCACGTCAATTACACAAAATAGAGCTCATTTATCGATATAATTTTTGAAATTTGCCACAATTTCCATGATTTTTTGATATACATGATTTGCAAATATGATTTTTAGATGTATTTTCGGCTGCTGAGTTCGATTCTGCCCTCAAAATTGGCCTACCACGTGAATTACACAAAATAGAGCTAATTTATCAATATAATTTATGAAATTCGGCAATATGTCCATGATTTTTTGATATACATGATTTGTAAATATGATTTTTAGATGTATTTTCGGCTGCAGAGTACGAATCTGCCATCACAATTGGCCTACCACGTCAATTACACAAAATAGAGCTCATTTATCGATATAATTTCTGAAATTTGCCACAATTTCCATGATTTTTTGACATACATGATTTGCATATATGATTTTTAGATGTATTTTCGGCTGCTGAGTTCGAATCTGCCCTCAAAATTGGCCTACCACGTGAATTACACAAAATAGAGCTCATTTATCGATATAATTTCTGAAATTTGCCACAATTTCCATGATGTTTTGACATACATGATTTGCAAGTATAATTTTTAGATGTATTTTCGGCTGCTGAGTTCGAATCTGCCCTCAAAACTGGCCTACCACGTCAATTACACAAAATAGAGCTCATTTATCGATATAATTTATGAAATTCGGCAATATTTCCATGATTTTTTAACATACATGATTTGCATATATGATTTTTAGATGTATTTTCGGCTGCTGAGTTTGAATCTGCCCTCAAAATTGGCCTACCACGTCAATTACACAAAATAGAGCTAATTTATCGATATAATTTATGAAATTTGCCATAATTTCCATGGTTTTTTGACATACATGGTTTGCAAATAAGATTTTTAGATGTTTTTCGGCAGCTGAGTTCGATTCTGCCCTCAAAATTGGCCTACCACGTGAATTACACAAAATAGAGCTCATTTATCGATATAATTTAAGAAATTCGGCCATATTTCCATGATGTTTTGACATACATAATTTGCAAATATGATTTTTAGATGTATTTTCGGCTGCTGAGTTCGATTCTGCCCTCAAAATTGGCCTACCACGTAAATTACACAAAATAGAGCTAATTTATCGATATAATTTATGAAATTCGGCAATATTTCCATGCTTTTTTACATACATGATTTGCAAATATGATTTTTAGATGTATTTTCGGCTGCTGAGTTCGTATCTGCCCTCAAAATTGGCCAACCACGTCAATTACACAAAATAGAGCTCATTTATCGATATAATTTCTGAAATTTGCCACAATTTCCATGATTTTTTGATATACATGATTTGCAAATATGATTTTTAGATGTATTTTCGGCTGCTGAGTTCGATTCTGCCCTCAAAATTGGCCTACCACGTG
Organism: Paralithodes platypus; assembly: GCA_032716605.1. NCBI lineage: Eukaryota > Metazoa > Arthropoda > Malacostraca > Decapoda > Lithodidae > Paralithodes > Paralithodes platypus. Next base: position 36,017,230 of record CM064545.1, on the reverse strand, counting down.
AATTACACAAAATAGAGCTAATTTATCAATATATGAAATTCGGCAATATGTCCATGATTTTTTGACATACATGATTTGTAAATATGATTTTTAGATGTATTTTCGGCTGCTGAGTACGAATCTGCCATCACAATTGGCCTACCACGTCAATTACACAAAATAGAGCTCATTTATCGATATAATTTCTGAAATTTGCCACAATTTCCATGATTTTTGACATACATGATTTGCATATATGATTTTTAGATGTATTTTCGGCTGCTGAGTTCGAATCTGCCCTCAAAATTGGCCTACCACGTGAATTACACAAAATAGAGCTAATTTATCGATATAATTTCTGAAATTTGCCACAATTTCCATGATGTTTTGACATACATGATTTGCAAATATGATTTTTAGATGTATTTTCGGCTGCTGAGTTCAAATCTGCCCTCAAAATTGGCCTACCACGTCAATTACACAAAATAGAGCTCATTTATCGATATAATTTAAGAAATTCGGCAATATTTCCATGATTTTTTAACATACATGATTTGCATATATGATTTTTAGATGTATTTTCGGCTGCTGAGTTTGAATCTGCCCTCAAAATTGGCCTACCACGTCAATTACACAAAATAGAGCTAATTTATCGATATAATTTAAGAAATTTGCCATATTTCCATGGTTTTTACATACATGATTTGCAAATATGATTTTTATATGTATTTTCGGCAGCTGAGTTCGATTCTGCCCTCAAAATTGGCCTACCACGTGAATTACACAAAATAGAGCTTATTTATCGATATAATTTAAGAAATTCGGCCATATTTCCATGATGTTTTGACATACATAATTTGCAAATATGATTTTTAGATGTATTTTCGGCTGCTGAGTTCGTATCTGCCCTCAAAATTGGCCAACCACGTCAATTACACAAAATAGAGCTCATTTATCGATATAATTTCTGAAATTTGCCACAATTTCCATGATTTTTTGATATACATGATTTGCAAATATGATTTTTAGATGTATTTTCGGCTGCTGAGTTCGATTCTGCCCTCAAAATTGGCCTACCACGTCAATTACACAAAATAGAGCTCATTTATCGATATAATTTACCGGTTATGGTGTGTAAGATACAGTGTATGTCGGTAGTAGGCTGTGTTGGCATCCATGGGGAGGGTCTAGCACCATAATATCAGTACTGTCTGCAAGGGTCTGACCGGTATGTTGGTCACAATATTGGCACAGGGTGGCACTGTACCGGTTATGGTGTGTAAGATACAGTGTATGTCAGTAGTGGGCTGTGTTGGCATCCATGGGGAGGGTCTAGCACCATAATATCAGAACTGTCAGTGCAACGGTCTGACCGGTATGGGTGGTCCCAATATTGGCACAGGGTGCCACTGTACCGATTATGGTGTGTAAGATACAGTGTATGTCAGTAGTGGGCTGTTTTGGCATCCATGGGGAGGGTCTAGCACCATAATATCAGTACTGTCAGTGCAAGGGTCTGACCGGTATGGTGGTCACAATATTGGCACAGGGTGGCACTGTACCGGTTATGGTGTGTAAGATACAGTGTATGTCAGTAGTGGGCTGTGTTGGCATCCATGGGGAGGGTCTAGCACCATTATATCAGTACTGTCAGTGCAAGGGTCTGACCGGTATGGTGGTCACAATATTGGCACAGGGTGGCACTGTACCGGTTATGGTGTGTAAGATACAGTGTATGTCAGTAGTGGGCTGTGTTGGCATCCATGGGGAGGGTCTAGCACCATAATATCAGTACTGTCAGTGCAAGGGTCTGACCGGTATGGTGGTCACAATATTGGCACAGGGTGGCACTGTACCGGTTATGGTGTGTAAGATACAGTGTATGTCAGTAGTGGGCTGTGTTGGCATCCATGGGGAGGGTCTAGCACCATAATATCAGTACTGTCAGTGCAAGGGTCTGACCGGTATGGTGGTCACAATATTGGCACAGGGTGGCACTGTACCGGTTATGGTGTGTAAGATACAGTGTATGTCAGTAGTGGGCTGTGTTGGCATCCATGGGGAGGGTCTAGCACCATAATATCAGTACTGTCAGTGCAAAGGTCTGACCGGTATGGTGGTCACAATATTGGCACAGGGTGGCACTGTACCGGTTATGGTGTGTAAGATACAGTGTATGTCAGTAGTGGGCTGTGTTGGCATCCATGGGGAGGGTCTAGCACCATAATATCAGAACTGTCAGTGCAACTGTCTGACCGGTATGGTGGTCACAATATTGGCACAGGGTGGCACTGTACCGGTTATGGTGTGTAAGATACAGTGTATGTCAGTACTGGACTGTGTTGGCATCCATGGGGAGGGTCTAGCACCATAATATCAGTACTGTCAGTGCAACGGTCTGACCGGTATGGTGGTCACAATATTGGCACAGGGTGGCACTGTAACGGTTATGGTGTGTAAGATACAGTGTATGTCAGTAGTGGGCTGTGTTGGCATCCATGGGGAGGGTCTAGCACCATAATATCAGTACTGTCAGTGCAAGGGTCTGACCGGTATGGTGGTCACAATATTGGCACAGGGTGGCACTGTACCGGTTATGGTGTGTAAGATACAGTGTATGTCAGTAGTGGGCTGTGTTGGCATCCATGGGGAGGGTCTAGCACCATAATATCAGTACTGTCAGTGCAAGGGTCTGACCGGTATGGTGGTCACAATATTGGCACAGGGTGGCACTGTACCGGTTATGGTGTGTAAGATACAGTGTATGTCAGTAGTGGACTGTGTTGGCATCCATGGGGAGGGTTTAGCACCATAATATCAGTACTGTCAGTGCAAGGGTCTGACCGGTATGGTGGTCACAATATTGGCACAGGGTGGCACTGTACCGGTTATGGTGTGTAAGATACAGTGTATGTCAGTAGTGGGCTGTGTTGGCATCCATGGGGAGGGTCTAGCACCATAATATCAGTACTGTCAGTGCAAGGGTCTGACCGGTATGGTGGTCACAATATTGGCACAGGGTGGCACTGTACCGGTTATGGTGTGTAAGATACAGTGTATGTCAATAGTGGACTGTTTTGGCATCCATGGGGAGGGTCTAGTACCATAATATCAGTACTGTCAGTGCAAGGGTCTTACCGGTATGGTGGTCACAATATTGGCACAGGGTGGCACTGTACCGGTTATGGTGTGTAAGATACAGTGTATGTCAGTAGTGGGCTGTGTTGGCATCCATGGGGAGGGTCTAGCACCATAATATCAGTACTGTCAGTGCAAGGGTCTGACCGGTATGGTGGTCACAATATTGGCACAGGGTGGCACTGTACCGGTTATGGTGTGTAAGATACAGTGTATGTCAGTAGTGGGCTGTGTTGGCATCCATGGGGAGGGTCTAGCACCATAATATCAGTACTGTCAGTGCAAGGGTCTGACCGGTATGGTGGTCACAATATTGGAACAGGGTGGCACTGTACCGGTTATGGTGTGTAAGATACAGTGTATGTCAGTAGTGGGCTGTGTTGGCATCCATGGGGAGGGTCTAGCACCATAATATCAGTACTGTCAGTGCAAAGGTCTGACCGGTATGGTGGTCACAATATTGGCACAGGGTGGCACTGTACCGGTTATGGTGTGTAAGATACAGTGTATGTCAGTAGTGGACTGTGTTGGCATCCATGGGGAGGGTCTAGCACCATAATATCAGAACTGTCAGTGCAACTGTCTGACCGGTATGGTGGTCACAATATTGGCACAGGGTGGCACTGTACCGGTTATGGTGTGTAAGATACAGTGTATGTCAGTAGTGGACTGTGTTGGCATCCATGGGGAGGGTCTAGCACCATAATATCAGTACTGTCAGTGCAACGGTCTGACCGGTATGGTGGTCACAATATTGGCACAGGGTGGCACTGTACCGGTTATGGTGTGTAAGATACAGTGTATGTCAGTAGTGGGCTGTGTTGGCATCCATGGGGAGGGTCTAGCACCATAATATCAGTACTGTCAGTGCAAGGTTCTGACCGGTATGGTGGTCACAATATTGGCACAGGGTGGCACTGTACCGGTTATGGTGTGTAAGATACAGTGTATGTCAGTAGTGGGCTGTGTTGGCATCCATGGGGAGGGTCTAGCACCATAATATCAGTACTGTCAGTGCAAGGGTCTGACCGGTATGGTGGTCACAATATTGGCACAGGGTGGCACTGTACCGGTTATGGTGTGTTAGATACAGTGTATATCAGTAGTGGACTGTGTTGGCATCCATGGGGAGGGTCTAGCACCATAATATCAGTCCTGTCAGTGCAACGGTCTGACCGGTATGGTGGTCACAATATTGGCACAGGGTGGCACTGTACCGGTTATAGTGTGTAAGATACAGTGTATGTCAGTAGTGGGCTGTGTTGCCATCCATGGGGAGGGTATAGCACCATAATATCAGATCTGTCAGTGCAACGGTCTGACCGGTATGGTGGTCACAATATTGACACAGGGTGGCACTGTACCGGTTATGGTGTGTAAGATACAGTGTATGTCAGTAGTGGGCTGTGTTGGCATCCATGGGGAGGGTCTAGCACCAAAATATCAGTCCTGTCAGTGCAAGGGTCTTACCGGTATGGTGGTCACAATATTGGCAAAGGGTGGCACTGTACCGGTTATGGTGTGTAAGATACAGTGTATGTCAGTAGTGGGCTGTGTTGGCATTCATGGGGAGGGTCTAGCACCGTAATATCAGATCTGTCAGTGCAACGGTCTGACCGGTATGGTGGTCACAATATTGACACAGGGTGGCACTGTACCAGTTATGGTGTGTAAGATACAGTGTATGTCAGTAATGGACTGTGTTGGCATCCATGGGGAGGGTCTAGCACCAAAATATCAGTCCTGTCAGTGCAAGGGTCTGACCGGTATGGTGGTCACAATATTGGCACAGGGTGGCACTGTACCGGTTATGGTGTGTAAGATACAGTGTATGTCAGTAGTGGGCTGTGTTGGCATCCATGGGGAGGGTCTAGCACCATAATATCAGATCTGTCAGTGCAACGGTCTGACCGGTATGGTGGTCACAATATTGGCACAGGGTGGCACTGTACCGGTTATGGTGTGTAAGATACAGTGTATGTCAGTAGTGGACTGTGTTGGCATCCATGGGGAGGGTCTAGCACCATAATATCAGTCCTGTCAGTGCAACGGTCTGACCGGTATGGTGGTCACAATATTGGCACAGGGTGGCACTGTACCGGTTATGGTGTGTAAGATACAGTGTATGTCAGTAGTGGGCTGTGTTGCCATCCATGGGGAGGGTATAGCACCATAATATCAGATCTGTCAGTGCAACGGTCTGACCGGTATGGTGGTCACAATATTGACACAGGGTGGCACTGTACCAGTTATGGTGTGTAAGATACAGTGTATGTCAGTAATGGACTGTGTTGGCATCCATGGGGAGGGTCTAGCACCAAAATATCAGTCCTGTCAGTGCAAGGGTCTGACCGGTATGGTGGTCACAATATTGGCACAGGGTGGCACTGTACCGGTTATGGTGTGTAAGATACAGTGTATGTCAGTAGTGGGCTGTGTTGGCATCCATGGGGAGGGTCTAGCACCATAATATCAGTACTGTCAGTGCAAGGGTCTGACCGGTATGGTGGTCACAATATTGGCACAGGGTGGCACTGTACCGGTTATGGTGTGTAAGATACAGTGTATGTCAGTAATGGGCTGTGTTGGCATTCATGGGGAGGGTCTAGCACCGTAATATCAGATCTGTCAGTGCAACGGTCTGACCGGTATGGTGGTCACAATATTGACACAGGGTGGCACTGTACCGGTTATGGTGTGTAAGATACAGTGTATGTCAGTAGTGGACTGTGTTGGCATCCATGGGGAGGGTCTAGCACCAAAATATCAGTACTGTCAGAGCAAGGGTCTGACCGGTATGGTGGTCACAATATTGGCAAAGGGTGGCACTGTACCGGTTATGGTGTGTAAGATACAGTGTATGTCAGTAGTGGGCTGTGTTGGCATCCATGGGGAGGGTCTAGCACCATAATATCAGTACTGTCAGTGCAACGGTCTGACCGGTATGGTGGTCACAATATTGGCACAGGGTGGCACTGTACCGGTTATGGTGTGTAAGATACAGTGTATGTCAGTAGTGGGCTGTGTTGGCATCCATGGGGAGGGTCTAGCACCATAATATCAGTACTGTCAGTGCAAGGGTCTGACCGGTATGGTGGTCACAATATTGGCACAGGGTGGCACTGTACCGGTTATGGTGTGTAAGATACAGTGTATGTCAGTAGTGGACTGTGTTGGCATCCATGGGGAGGATCTAGCACCATAATATCAGTACTGTCAGTGCAAGGGTCTGACCGGTATGGTGGTCACAATATTGACACAGGGTGGCACTGTACCGGTTATGGTGTGTAAGATACAGTGTATGTCAGTAGTGGGCTGTGTTGGCATCCATGGGGAGGGTCTAGCACCATAATATCAGTACTGTCAGTGCAAGGGTCTGACCGGTATGGTGGTCACAATATTGGCAAAGGGTGGCACTGTACCGGTTATGGTGTGTAAGATACAGTGTATGTCAGTAGTGGGCTGTGTTGGCATCCATGGGGAGGGTCTAGCACCATAATATCAGTACTGTCAGTGCAAGGGTCTGACCGGTATGGTGGTCACAATATTGGCACAGGGTGGCACTGTACCGGTTATGGTGTGTAAGATACAGTGTATGTCAGTAGTGGGCTGTGTTGGCATTCATGGGGAGGGTCTAGCACCGTAATATCAGATCTGTCAGTGTAACGGTCTGACCGGTATGGTGGTCACAATATTGACACAGGGTGGCACTGTACCAGTTATGGTGTGTAAGATACAGTGTATGTCAGTAATGGACTGTGTTGGCATCCATGGGGAGGGTCTAGCACCAAAATATCAGTCCTGTCAGTGCAAGGGGCTGACCGGTATGGTGGTCACAATATTGGCACAGGGTGGCACTGTACCGGTTATGGTGTGTAAGATACAGTGTATGTCAGTAGTGGGCTGTGTTGGCATCCATGGGGAGGGTCTAGCACCATAATATCAGTACTGTCAGTGCAAGGGTCTGACCGGTATGGTGGTCACAATATTGGCACAGGGTGGCACTGTACCGGTTATGGTGTGTAAGATACAGTGTATGTCAGTAGTGGGCTGTGTTGGCATTCATGGGGAGGGTCTAGCACCGTAATATCAGATCTGTCAGTGCAACGGTCTGACCGGTATGGTGGTCACAATATTGACACAGGGTGGCACTGTACCAGTTATGGTGTGTAAGATACAGTGTATGTCAGTAATGGACTGTGTTGGCATCCATGGGGAGGGTCTAGCACCAAAATATCAGTCCTGTCAGTGCAAGGGTCTGACCGGTATGGTGGTCACAATATTGGCAAAGGGTGGCACTGTACCGGTTATGGTGTGTAAGATACAGTGTATGTCAGTAGTGGGCTGTGTTGGCATCCATGGGGAGGATCTAGCACCATAATATCAGTACTGTCAGTGCAAGGGTCTGACCGGTATGGTGGTCACAATATTGGCACAGGGTGGCACTGTACCGGTTATGGTGTGTAAGATACAGTGTATGTCAGTAGTGGGCTGTGTTGGCATCCATGGGGAGGGTCTAGCACCATAATATCAGTACTGTCAGTGCAACGGTCTGACCGGTATGGTGGTCACAATATTGGCACAGGGTGGCACTGTACCGGTTATGGTGTGTAAGATACAGTGTATGTCAGTAGTGGGCTGTTTTGGCATCCATGGGGAGGGTCTAGCACCATAATATTAGTACTGTCAGTGCAAGGGTCTGACCGGTATGGTGGTCACAATATTGGTACAGGGTGGCACTGTACCGGTTATGGTGTGTAAGATACAGTGTATGTCAGTAGTGGGCTGTGTTGGCATCCATGGGAAGGGTCTAGCACCATAATATCGGTCCTGTCAGTGCAAGGGTCTGACTGGTATGGTGGTCACAATATTGTCACAGGGTGGCACTGTACCGGTTATGGTGTGCAAGATACAGTGTATGTCAGTAATGGGCTGTGTTAGCATCCATGGGGAGGGTCTAGCACCTAAATATCAAAACTGTCAGTGCAAGGGTGTGACCGGTATGGTGGTCACAATATTGGCACAGGGTGGCACTGTACTGGTTATGGTGTGTAAGATACAGTGTATGTCAGTAGTGGGCTGTGTTGGCATCCATGGGGAGGGTCTAGGACCATAATATCAGTACTGTCAGTGCAAGGGTCTGACCGGTATGGTGGTCACAATATTGGCACAGGGTGGCACTGTACCGGTTATGGTGTGTAAGATACAGTGCATGTCAGTAGAGGACTGTGTTGGCATCCATGGGGAAGGTCTAGCACCATAATATCAGTACTATCAGTGCAAGGGTCTGACCGGTATGGTGGTCACAATATTGGCACAGGGTGGCACTGTACCAGTTATGGTGTCTAAGATACAGTGTATGTCAGTAGTGGAGTGTGTTAGCATCCATAAGAAGGGTCTAGCACCATAATGTAAGTAGTGTCCGTGGCAGGGTCTGACCGGTATGGTGGTCACAATATTGGAACAGGGTGGCACTGTACCGGTTATGGTGTGTAAGATACAGTGTATGTCAGTAGTGGACTGTGTTGGCATCCATGGGGAGGGTCTAGCACCATAATATCAGTTCTGTCAGTGCAAGGGTCTGACCGGTATGGTGGTCACAATATGTGCAGAGGGTGGCACTGTACCGGTTATGGTGTGTAAGATACAGTGTATGTCAGTAGTGGACTGTGTTGGCATCCATGGGGAGGGTCTAGCACCATAATATCAGTACTGTCAGTGCAACGGTCTGACCGGTATGGTGGTCACAATATTGGCATAGGTTGGCACTGTACCGGTTATGGTGTGTAAGATATAGTGTATGTCAGTAGTGGACTGAGTTGGCATCCATGGGGAGTGTCTAGCACCATAATTTTAGTACTGTCCATGGCAGGGTCTGACCGGTATGGTGGTCACACTACTGGCACAGGGTGGCACTGTACCGGTTATGGTGTGTAAGATACAGTGTATGTCAGTAGTGGACTGTGTTGGCATCCATGGGGAGGGTCTAGCAACATAATATCAGTAGCCTACTGTCCGTGGCAAGGTCTGACCGGTATGGTGGTCACAAATATTGGCACAGGGTGGCACTGTACTGGTTATGGTGTCTAAGATACAGTGTATGTCAGTAGTGGACTGTGTTGGCATCCTTGGGGAGGGTCTAGCACCATAGTATCAGTACTGTCAGTGCAAGGGTCTGACCGGTATGGTGGTCACAATATTGGCACAGGGTGGCACTGTACCAGTTATGGTGCATAAGATATAGTGTATGTCAGTAGTGGACTGTGTTGGCATCCATGGGGAGGGTCTAGCACCATAATATCAGCACTCCATCTACTGGCAAAAATATGAACTTAAAATATGCCACAAAAGTCAAGGCATACGCCATCTATTGGTAAAACCATGAACTAAATATTAAGCCAGAAAAGTGAAGGCATACTCCATCTATTGGCAAAAATATGAACTAAATACTGGTAATATGCCGCAAAATTTAAGGCATACGCCGTCTGTTGCCAAAAATATGCACTAAATATTTAGTCAGAGAAGTGAAAGCATACTCCATCTAATAGCAAAAATATGAACTAAATAATATGCCAGAAAAGTGAAGGCGTACGCCATCTATTGGTAAAAATATGAACTAAATACCGGTAATATGCCACAAAAGTGAAGGCATACGCCATCTGTTGGCAAAAAAATGAACTAAAAATATGAAGTAAATAATAAGCCAGAAAAGTGAAGGTGTACGCCATCTATTGGCAAAAATATAAACTAAATATTAAGCCAGAAAAGTGAAGGCATACGCCATCTATTGACAAAAATATGAACTAAAAAATATGCCTGAAAAGTGAAGGCGTACGCCATCTATTGGCAAAATCATAAACTAAATATTTAGCCAGAAAAGTGAAGGCATACGCCATCTATTGGCAAAAATATAAACCAAATATTTAGTCAGAGAAGTCAAAGCATACGCCATCTATTGGCAAAAATATGAACTAAAAAAATAAGCCTGAAAAGTGAAGGGCGTACGCCATCTATTGCCAAAAATCTTAATCAAAATTTAGATCAGAAATTTTAGTTAATATTTTTCTCACTAGATGGCGCAGGCATTCACATTTTTAGTTCATATTTTTGCCAATAGATGGCGTTTGCTTTCACTTTTCTGGCTGAATATTTAGTTCTTATTTTTGCCAATAGATGGCGTTTGCTTTCATTTTCTGGCTGAATATTTAGTTCCTATTTTTGCCAATAGAATGGCGTATGCCTTCACTTTTCTGGCTTAATATTTAGTTCATGATTTTGCCAATAGATGGCGTACGCCTTCACTTTTCAGGCTTTATTTTTTAGTTCATATTTTTGCCAATAGATGGCGTATGCTTTCACTTTTCTGGCTTAATATTTAGTTCATATTCTTGCCAATAGATGGCGTACGCCTTCACTTTTCTGGCTTAATATTTAGTTCATATTTTTGCCAATAGATGGCGTATGTCTTCACTTTTCTGGCTTAATATTTAGTTTATATTTTTGCCAATAGATGGCGTATGCCTTCACTTTTCTGGCATATTATTTAGTTCATATTTTTGCCAATAGATGGAGTATGCCTTCACTTCTCTGACTAATTATTTAGTTAATTTTTTGCGGTTTTCCCGCATGTCTATGGCACCGCTGTGGGTGAACCCCGCCACCTACGAAGCCCGTTCTGGTCTCATTTTGAAGCTATTTTTGCCTAGTTTTCGGCAGAATACAGTTCATTTAATGCTGCAGATGCTTGATTAATCATTCAGGGGTGCCTGAATATGCCCTAAATAGCCCAAATATAGCAGCAGCTTAAGTGTTAATATATGGAGAATTGGTGCAATTTAGTGTTTTATTATTATTAGACTAATCTAACCTAACCTAGTATAATTTTAAAACCAAAATGTCCCGGTTTATAATATCAGAAACCATTTAATAACGATATAAACAGATAAACGGAAAGGTTTTTAATGCCCAAATCGTGTTGGAGCCACCGCTAGAATTATACCAATTAGAGAGGTAAAGTAAAAGAACCACATCTTAATACAAGTTTAATGCCTCTAACAATGTACAGTGATTGTCAGCTATAATATTCCCAGCAATTCCAGCTTACTGTTTCTGCCAACCTGGTTTTAAGGGGGTAAGTTCTCTAGATCCCCTTCTCCCTCATGCTTAGCCCCATTGTTTTTTAGATTTTACGACATTCGCCCCATTAATTTTGAGATTTTAAGATCTTTTGCCCCATTTCTTTATCAATTTTAAGATATTTTGTTCCTTTTAGGTGTTGATTTTTCCCTGGCAAGCGAAAACAAGCCTGCAATTAAGGAGGAATCGGCCTTTGGCTATGGTATTTTTCAACCAAAAATGTACAAACTAATCTCAAAGGGGGGTCTTGGGGAATTTTTTTGTTTTAGCTTGATAGAGGTCTAGGGGGAAACAAAATATCCGTCTATACAGGTATACTGTATATATATATATATATATATATATATGAGAGTTCCGTGTGGAGCTCGGTGGTCTGGTTAATCTGCTCTACATAACTAACTATATATATATATATATAATTATATATATACATACTGTATACTATATCTATTTGGACAAATAGTTTCATCAGGCTACTTAGTTTGTTTCCCTATCATTAGACTATTTTAAACAATGTAGGAAAGATCTGTGGGAATTATATGGGTAAAGAATATCTCAATTAAGCCTCTGACTTCCATATACTGTACTCTTTATAATATGACTAAAACTGTCTAATTATAATGTAAAACTTGCAAAATAACAACCCAAATCAGGGACGGCACAATAACTTATAAATATCGCTATGTGGAAACCACTATAATAATAATAGCCAGAAAACAGAAAACAAATGCATCCTTGTATCTTGTAAGGGTTAAAGACTGAAGAATCTAGAGATGTATGCCTTATAACAACAAAAACAAGTAACCTACACTCTACAAATCCTGTAAAAAATTGTTCAGAAGTGGACAAAATGTATACATTCATATACTTTGTTTTTTATACATTACTTCCTTCCTGTGTCATACAGTCTACACTACTATAACCCTCAATTCCAAGGCATTTTTGTTATCTATAATATTAACACATTCTGGGAAGGACGTAGTGTCCGGGTGTACGATCGTCATGTTTACATAGGTCGATCGCCGTGGTTAAGTTCCTGTCTATATTGACGGTGATTTTTTTGGTTATTTGCCCCCTGCTGGCAATATATATGATGATGATAACAAGTCATGGCGGGGTGAGGGGGGAAAAGCCCCCTCTCAACACATTATTGTATATAACGGCTGTCAAAATAGACGGGAACATGATCACGAGCGTCCGCCGCCGCCAGTGCGTAGTGTAAACAAGGCGGCCGGTACGCCAGAACACTACATCCTTGCTCCCATTCTTTTACCATAAATGCAAGGGATAGGGAACAAACTAAGCAGCTTTTAATGAAGCTATTTGTCAAAATAGACACCAAAAACTCCTCATTATTTTTCTTTAGCTTCCCATAACGGCTAGTTGAATACAGTTCGCCCTCGAGTAACACAGTAATTTTAGACTGACGACGGTCCGCGATAGTGAAAACCCAGTGTTACTGGAACAATATGTTAAAGATATCTACTCAATCTGTCCACTTTGCCAAAGCCCCCCTTTACCCCTTTGGCCACCCAAACCCGACAATATTCACCCCTTACTGACACCCAACCTTAGTTTTCATGGCTAAATATAAATAGGCATACAGTAGGGTAACAATGCAACATTATAACAACAACAAAATATCAAAAGTTACATTCCTCCGCACTGAAAAAAATGCACTTGCAGAAGCGCGGCTGTTACGGTTAGAGTGCGGTGGGTAAAAGGGAGATGGTACACAATGACCCCACGTGGTGGAGGAAAGCGGGCTGCTGAGTGTGACGTTAGTAGCAACCCCCCCCCCAACCGAGCGAATCTGAGTGTCGTCAGCAGCGTCTCTCTTTCTCGAGGCTCTACAGCGTTAGGCCAAGATTTGTTTTTTCCTATGTGGATGAGGGAGACAAAAGGCAAAACTGCCTGTGACAAGTGCCTCCCCCAGAGTTAAAAGTGACAGGGCCAAAATCAAGGAACGTTCGAGCCAAAATGTCTGGACACACAGAGTTTGAAACAATTTAAGTCAGGATGATGGACTGTGTTTTTGATAAATTGGTCCGTGCTGTGGGACTGTGTAACTACAAAGCCGTTTTACTAGAGAATTGACAGTATATATTGCATAGTATGTGTGTGTAAGAAGGGGTTGGGTGGGTAGTGGGGAATGAAAATGATCAATGAATCATAGGGGATGCCTGATGGGGGTGAAGGACATGCGAGTGTATAAGATACCCTTCCTCTATTTTGAACAGACCCAAACCAAAGCTGTGTGGGTGAGTGTCACTCAGGGAAGTGTACTTGTTACTGGTATATAAACTTTTATGGAGATAGGGGTTGAGGCCTCTGTGATATGTATAATAATTAGTCTAACTATAGCAAAAATAATATGCTTTATCAATTACCGGTACTTCTTATATGTTCTCCAATTAAAATATATGTGATTTACAGTACAGAAGTATCTTGCTTTATATTAATAGTTTTATAATGTTTTGCAACACTTTAATAATAGTTATCATTCTTATCACTGCAACAAAGAAATGTACAAAGGAATGTGAACGGCAACAGACAAATTTCTCCTAACTTGTTTAGAGGTAAAAGGAAAAATTACCATACACTGTAAAAACGGGTGGTGAAGGTATATTTTGGTTTCCCAATAATATCTGGACCTGGCGGGGATTTGAACCTGGGTCTCTGGCATACCAGCCTCCCGCTCTACCACTGAGCCACCCACAGACGTACAAGAAGGAAGCAACCTTAGTTCTCTTTTGAAGAACCAGGTGATAGTCTCATGAAGTGTTAAGTCAGTAAAAATAGGTTATCCTAAACTTAACAAGATGCGGAACTATACTTGAGCCGACCAGGCCAAGTGAGATATTTGTATTGGTCTAACTGGTAAGGTGTCTGCCTCGTACCAAAGGGTCCCGGGTTCGATTCCCGCCCTGGATATATTTTCGGGAGGCTATTTTTGCATCAAACAAAGTTTAGGTGTGTTGGTAAAATTGTCAAGATACTATAGTTGAAAGTTAGATCGGAGCTCCAGAACCTCCCTTTCGGGCATGGTGTAAAAACCTAATCCTACAGAAGGATTATGCCTTCATACATGTGGTGATTTTATTAAGACTTCAACTATGACTACTTTATCTTACACTTCCCTCTGCCCAGGATGCAACACAGTACCCCATACTATTAAACACATCACAGAAGACTGCATTCTACACAATCACTTACGCCAACAACATAATATACACTCCTTGAGAGCCCTGTGGGAAAGCCCAATCGTGGCCTCTGCCTTGCTTAGGGACTCGGGGCTGTTCGGCCAGGCAGCTTAGGGAACGACAACAACAACAACAACCAGTACGGACTTGAACCCTAGAAAATCAAATGTGAGACTAGAGCTTTACCACTACTCCATTCTGGCTGTAAACAATCAATAATCTTAACATTTTCATTATTACCACCAATATATGTAACACTAAAGCTTTCAAATGTCAGTATATAGCCTTAGCTTTACAAATACTGTATTGATGATAAATTTGAACATACTGGGGGTACAAGATATTCAGCACTGCAAAAACATTCATTCTGGCCAACAATACTCTAATGTAAGTTAACCTATTTTGACTAGAGTCTTCATATATCCACTATAATATCTAGTATAGTTATATAGGTATTAGCTAAATATATATACCGGTATATATGTAATTAATGCTGTATTATCACAACCATTCTAACTTGAGACACCCTACTTGCATATATTGTGCTTTGGACTGTGTTATGTACATCGCTTCTTTACAAACGCCTGGCCAGGATTTGAACCCATGTGTCTTAAAATATTGTATAGTATGCATTCAAATCTGGACGGTATGGATAGTTCTGGTGGTACAGTAGAACCTTGTTTATCAGGCACTCACAACAACGGTAGCCCCAAAACAACGGCATGAATCCAACCGGGCATATTTATATTGTTTACTGAAATATAGGATATGAATAAACTGTGACCATCCCCGCACACACACATACGCATGAACGATAGATAGGTTATCTGGTACACTCGCTCCTCCCAGCGTTCTAAATACACAAGGTTCTACTGAATATTTAAATCTGAATATTAAGTTAGGTTATTGTAGAAATAAGTATGTATTCCAAGACAAACCCCATCAATGTCAGGGGCTCACTAATTAACCACTTTCGAGTTTCATTCTGTAAGGATGTTGGAGCTGTGGACATCGATATCTAGCAGAATAACCAGCTATGATAATGTTTTAGTACATTTATGAATACATAAAACCAAATTCAACATACTATGTATCCATCAGAAACCTACATAATTACTGTATTTGTGTTTAATATCGATGTATGCAGGCCGAACTTCCTCATAGCCTGAAACTCGCAAGTGGTCAATTACCCTAACCCTAAAATCCTTTCTGGTGACTTTGTCTCAAGTCTTCCTGCAAGGTCTACGAACACTAATTCTTCCCTCCAATTCTATACTTAGTGGAATATACAGGATTGTCACTAGACCAGCTAGTCATCACTTTATCCAATCTATCTGTAATGCCCTCGAAAATATCCCGCAACCCCAATAATGTACTACCCGAGTTGACGTCAGGTATAGTGTAAAATAGTCGTTGATTGGAAGTCCAATAAACTCATCACGTGAAACACCACGAGACTATCACCTGGTTCTTACAAATCGGACTAAGGTTACTATACTTTTGTACGTCCGTGGTAGTACAGTGGGTTAGCGCGCGGGCCTGGTTGACCTATGGGGTACATGGTCACTAACCAGGGTTCGAACCCCACCCAAGGCATCTCAAAACCTGTGGGTTTTTAGGAGGGTTAAACTCCCTTCAGAGGTTCGAGCCCCGCGCCAGGCCCCAGGAAAGGTTGACCCTAAGTGGGCCTGGGGAGTTGTCAGGACAGAAAATTCCCTTCACACCCAGCATTTCATTGGTGGCAGTCACGGAACGTGATCTGGTAGCTACATAGAGCACCCATCACGCGGACCCTAACAATATTGAGATTGCCGAGGTGATACAGCTACGATACCTTACGACCTTAAAGAGGCTAGGGACTAGCCTAGTTAAAGAAGGATGTAATGTAATGCCCTCGAAAATATCCCGCAACCCCAATAATGTACTACCCGAGTTGACGTCAGGTATAGTGTAAAATAGTCGTTGATGGGAAGTCCAATAAACTCTATCACGTGAAACACCACGAGACTATCACCTGGTTCTTACAAATCGGACTAAGGTTACTATACTTTTGTACGTCCGTGGTAGTACAGTGGGTTAGCGCGCGGGCCTGGTTGACCTATGGGGTACATGGTCACTAACCAGGGTTCGAACCCCACCCAAGGCATCTCAAAACCTGTGGGTTTTTAGGAGGGTTAAACTCCCTTCAGAGGTTCGAGCCCCGCGCCAGGCCCCAGGAAAGGTTGACCCTAAGTGGGCCTGGGGAGTTGTCAGGACAGAAAAATTCCCTTCACACCCAGCATTTCATTGGTGGCAGTCACGGAACGTGATCTGGTAGCTACATAGAGCACCCATCACGCGGACCCTAACAATATTGAGATTGCCGAGGTGATACAGCTACGATACCTTACGACCTTAAAGAGGCTAGGGACTAGCCTAGTTAAAGAAGGATGTAATGTAATGCCCTCGAAAATATCCCGCAACCCCAATAATGTACTACCCGAGTTGACGTCAGGTATAGTGTAAAATAGTCGTTGATGGGAAGTCCAATAAACTCTATCACGTGAAACACCACGAGACTATCACCTGGTTCTTACAAATCGGACTAAGGTTACTATACTTTTGTACGTCCGTGGTAGTACAGTGGGTTAGCGCGCGGGTCTGGTTGACCTATGGGGTACATGGTCACTAACCAGGGTTCGAACCCCACCCAAGGCATCTCAAAACTTGTGGGTTTTTAGGAGGGTTAAACTCCCTTCAGAGGTTCGAGCCCCATGCCAGGCCCCAGGAAAGGTTGACCCTAAGTGGGCCTGGGGAGTTGTCAGAACAGAAAAATTCCCTTCACACCCAGCATTTCACTATCATTTCACTATTATACCCTATTTATCCAATCTATTATTCCACTATTATATCCTATGTTAAGTTTTGTAGATCTGGAGAAGGCCTTCGACCGGGTGCCCAGGGAGGTAGTGCAGTGGGCTATGAGAAATCTTGGAGTAGAAGTGGTTGGTGCGTGTGATAATGAAATTGTATGAGGGGTCACGGGCAGCAGTTAGAGTAAACGGGGGCCTGAGTGAAGAGTTCCCAGTGAAAGTTGGAGTTCACCAAGGTTCAGTTCTGAGCCCATTACTGTTTGTCTTAGTCCTGGAGGCTCTGTCAAGGAAATTTAGGACAGGACTCCCATGGGAGATGATCTAGTCTAGTTCTTATTGCAGATAGTGCGCAGGAAGCAGAGGCGAAGTTCAAAAGATGGAGGGAAGGTATGGCAAATAAGGGTCTAAGAGTTAACATAGATAAAACAAGGGTCATGATTAGTGGAGTAGGGCATGGAGCTATGGAAAGAAGCGGCGACTATCCATGCGCAGTATGTGGGAAGGAGGTGGGAAGTAATTCAATTCAATGTTGTGTCTGTAGTGACTGGGTACACAAGAGATGCAGTGGAGCTAGAGGACCTTTGACAAGAATCATAGACTTTGAATGTGCAAGGGAGATCTTGTATTAAATGACCCGCCTGTCAGTGTTGATTTCGACAGTGTAACGCTGAAGTGTGTGAATAAGTTCTGCTAACTGGGCGATAGTTTCCGCTGGAGGTAGCACTGAAGCTAGCTCCATTGCTAGAGTCAGAAGTGGCTGGGGAAAGTTTAGAGAGCTGTTGCCACTCCTAACCATGAGAGGGCTCCCACCCCACCTTAAAGGGAAGGTGTATACCTCGTGAGTTAGGAGCGCGATGACCTATGCCTCTGAGACGTGGCCGGTTAAAGCGGAGGATGTCAATAGAATGGAACGGAATGAGAAGAGAATGGTGAGATTGATGAGAATGATGAGATTGATGTGTGGGGTTAATCTTAGGGACAGGGTATCAAGCGAGGAATTGAGAAGGCGTCTGGGCATTAGGAGTATCAGTGAAGTGATGCGCACGAGCCGACTTGGTTGGTTTGGACATGTGGAGAGAATGGATGATCAGAACTGGGTGAAGAAATGCCGGACTGTGAACTTGGGGGGAGCTGCGCGTAGGGGTGGACTTAGAATGACGTGGGCTCAGGTACTCTGGTCCGATCTCAAAATAAAGAACTTGACAACAGAGGCAGCCCTTGACAAGGCCGTCTGGAAAGCTGCCATTTAGGACGTGAGAATGTAACCACAGTTTCTGTGGACAAAAAGTCTTTAAACTTGTATGCATGTATGTTAAGTTAGTTATAGTCCAAAACTCTCTTAATATTAGCAGGTCAAATCCTTGCCAAGCCTTCATAAAATATTATATCTCATGTGACTAGTTGTAAAATATATACAGTACATTGCTTAATAACCTATTGGACCTTCTTAACACATTACATAGTTATCACAAAGTGGTCACAAACAGTCACCTCCGAAAAATGTACAGTCAACACACAAAATTCCTTCCCATCTTTACTCTCAGGGAAGTCAAAACCGAAGCTATTGAAAAATTGAATGCCTGAACAAATCCTCCTGACCTCCTTCCTGTCATTGCTTTTGTGATGCACTTCCTCAAGCTTTCAAACTTAGTGATTTGGATTAGTTCTTTTGTCTTTATATTGTCGTTCCATTTTGGTTTGTTTATTTTGTAAGTTTTACATTATAATTTCAATCTTATACTTGGAAAACTTGAAGACGTCTAGAAATCATAGCCTCAGAGTGTATGCACCACTGCTTCTGCAAAACCCACATCATGCTTCACAAGGTCCGCTTGGTCCGTTATTGAATTGGAATCAGGCGCTCCCAGTAAGATAGTTATTTAACCTTGAGGATGTTTCTCAGGAGTTCTCTATGTGCCGAAGCAAGCGACTCAATGTCTTCCTTATCATTTTGATCAGTTCTTTGCCTTTATATTGCGTCGTCCCTGTTTTGGTTTGTTTATCGTGCAAGTTTTACATTATAATTGTCTAGATTTTAACTTCCCTCTAGGTAAACTAAGGTTGGAAGGAACTTTGTGTGGTTACTGTAATTGGTGCTGTGACATCTCTTCTTGCTGTAGGTCAAACTTACACGCAAGATATACAGGAGACTCTACAATAGTTTGTGCTATAATCAGCTATATACAGTACAGTAGTGATAGGCAGTTCAATTGGGAACCTTCAGAGGGTAGAATGAGGTGCAGGGGTTGTAGGATTAGGATAGAGCTGGGAGAGTTAGTGTGGTTATAACATACTTAGTACTCTTACAGTTAATGTACAATATTCCCCATCATGTGTTAGTTGTTATAAGATACACTCGGATACCATAGTCTCTACCTCACTCAAAAATATTACTGGACTGTACCTATTTCTAATCATGGAAGTATATCTCCGTAAATAAATATATGAATATAGTTTTCTATACATCAACTACAAGACTATATATATATACAGTATACTATTCACTGAAAAAAAATCCATCCAGATAGTTATAATTGCATAAAGAATAACATAGGGGGTCCACACATTGTTATGAGTGAGCTAGACACTATGGTATCTGGATAAAAAACACCATCTGAGGAGGAGCACTTTATTGACGTTTTACAGATACTGTAGCTTTTTCAGGACTGACCTGAAGAAGCTATCTATGAAACATTGTCAATAAAATACTCCTCCTCAGATGGTGTTTTTTATCCATTCTTTCTACTTTTCAAGTACCGCTCAACACTATGGTATCTAAGTGTACCTAATTCAATCCTACAGCTAACTTATAATAATGCCTATCATGAGTTATTGGTACCCAACTTCCTGCACCAGATCTTATATTTAATCTACATATTCTCTATAATGAGTTATCTTTAATATCATATTCAGTCTTAACTGTCTTATAGCTAATTTGGTATATTGTTTATTATGAACTACTTGCTATAACTTACCTGCAGTTACAGGTAATCTATACATTATCACCAATCAATGAGTTAACCAGCACTTGACCTGTTCTTACAAGCTAATTACACTATTCTCTATCATGAGTTAATTGTTATAATGTACTTGGCCTCATATGTATGTATATACTCAGGCACATACAACATTGCTGGGGGCGGATGACAGGAGACAGAGCTCGTACAGAAACAAACTTTAAAGTTCCTATTCTCAGGGTCCGGGACCACTTTCGCGTTCCCTCGCGAGTCCCTGTCTCGTCGAGTAGGAGAATTATATAATGGGAGGAGGATTTCCTAGCCCCCACTATACAATGATGCATTGTATTCTAAACTATAATATTGCCTATTATGAGTTACTTGTTATAGATACCTCACTTGGTCTAGTACATAATCTAGTACCGGTATATTCTCTCTGTTTTACATACTGGTAACTCTATTATCGCTAACATTGAATAGCACATGTCCTAACTCGGCATTTCTCTCACTATTTTCACTCCAAGCCTTAACCCATACATTGACTAGTACATGACAACACCAAAACATATTTATAAAGCCCTGGTGGTTGGCAGAAATATTGGTTATTCTTTGGGGTAAGGGATATGGGCATTTCTTGGGTATGGGGCAGCATTATGCCTAAATTGATAAAAAGGATTGTGCCCAGAATACAAAAAAAATCTAGAACATTTCTGAACAGCAGAATTTGCTATCTAATCTATCACGTCATAAGATGTGATGACCCTCTAAACAATAGGGTCATCATGTTGATGTACACTCTCAGAAAAAACAATACTTACACTAATGCTCTAAACATTTTGGAAGCGGGTTGAAATCTTGTGATAATACAGACGTATGTTTCTCCCGATTCTTTCCGTTCATACAAACATAAGTTCACCAGTGTAAAGATTGTTCTTTCTGCAAGGGTACTTTGAATTTGGCTGACTTTTCAACCAAAGACTCTTGCTACAGTCAACTTTGCCCTTAGTACTGTACATACTGTACTCTTCTTTAAGCCATCCAGCCCCAGCAAAGCCCATTGCCCAGTGCCTACTTATGTAACGCACAGCCCCAGCAATGTCCATTGGACGACGGCTATTTTCGCCTTATTAAAATAATTTTAGGCCTCCCAAAAAGCTTGTAGGGGTCTCAAATTTGTACACATGGTAGCTTAAGATGTGGGGAAAAGTTGGCAGCCCACAGAGACCACCTTAGGTCACCCAATTTTCTTCAATATGAAAAATAAATAATAATAATTAATAAATAAATATAAAAATGCCTGGGACTGAGTGTTACATAAAATTACTTTTTGCATGGGGCTCAACGGGTTAATGGAAAATTGTCCTTATACCATCTACAACACTACAACCATCACATTAAGAATTTGGTACAACCGGGAGAGCGTCTTGAGTTGTCTTCAATACGGTCGAGTAGCTTGGTGGCCATGGAGGCAAAGTTTTCCCACAACTGGTACGCTGCATCTCTCGTGTCCGGGTCCACCTCCTCAAACACCTCGGGGTTGTTGAAGTACGAGTCGTCATCTGTACCATCACACAAGGTTAATTCATCAGGGGAAACTATTGAATCCTATTTTTTCACCAACCAACTTTACTTCTAAACTCAATTAATGAAATCAAGTACGAGATGACGGCACAAAGAATTACGAAAATATACCATTACTTTAGAACACATAAAACCAATTTTGTAGGGTAAGACGGGGTAATTTCGCCGAAAATCGCGTATTTTGACAAATAGAAACTGCCACAAATGGAATTTTTAAATTTTTAATTTTGTATCTATACATTCAGCCTTTCTGCTATAGATGCCCAAAAAAAAAAAAATATATAATGTTTTGGTCATGCTGCCGAATTTTTGGAAAAAATCACTCTCACGGCGAAATTACCCCGCCCGGCGGGGTAATTTCGCCGCGACCTATTTTACGCATCATCTAGCTAGTAAACTAGATAACATTATATGATTAATGGCCAGACAAAACACTAGCACGCAGGTAAAAGCAATGAAAACATTCACAAACCCAAACCGACACTAAACATGCCAATAGAAAAACGTTGCACGCACACACACACAACTGAACAGGGCGGGCAGAGATG
The DNA here is from genome assembly GCA_032716605.1 of Paralithodes platypus. Lineage (NCBI taxonomy): Eukaryota > Metazoa > Arthropoda > Malacostraca > Decapoda > Lithodidae > Paralithodes > Paralithodes platypus. The sequence goes on along the minus strand of CM064545.1, from coordinate 35,994,836 downwards.
CAGGTGTGTCACACGTGTAGGCCTATGCGCCACTGTGTCTATTGTGGGTGCGGACGTGTCTAGTGCGGGTGTGGAGTTGTGGACATGTAGTGCGGGTGTGGACATGTCTAGTGCGGTTGTGGACGTATTTATTAGGCCTATGGGTGTGGAAGTATTTAGTGCGGGTGTGGACGTGTCTCGTGTGGGTGCGGCGTGTAGGTTGCTAGTACAAAGTACCAGGCAACAGCTGACGGCTACTGCCAACACTGTGTCACACGCAAGCATACAAACAAGCATACACACATACAAACCACCCACACCCGACCATACCGTCAGATGCGCCGCTAGCCCAGGCTCCAGGCAAAACTATAACAAAACCTAAGCAAAACTAGATCTACAACCTAAACCAAACTTGCTCTACAACCTAAACCAAACTTGCTCTACAACCTAAACCAAACTTGCTCTACAACCTAAACCAAACCTGCTCTACAACCTAAACCAAACCTGCTCTACAACCTAAGCCAAACTTGCTCTACAACCTAAACCAAACCTGCTCTACAACCTAAACCAAACTTGCTCTACAACCTAAACCAAACTTGCTCTACAACCTAAACCAAACTTGCTCTACAACCTAAACCAAACTTGCTCTACAACCTAAACCAAACCTGCTCTACAACCTAAACCAAACCTGCTCTACAACCTAAACCAAACCTGCTCTACAACCTAAACCAAACCTGCTCTACAACCTAAACCAAACTTGCTCTACAACCTAAACCAAACTTGCTCTACAACCTAAACCAAACCTGCTCTACAACCTAAACCAAAACTGCAGCCGAATCCATGCAATAGTTTCGGAGATATCGGCGTTTGAATGCAAATTATTAGCGCCGCGGTGAAATTACCCCGTCTTACCCTACTAACCCAAGAATCATAACTAAAATAAATTAATATCTCAAAATCCATAATTCAATCTTTACACTAACCCACTAACACTTACACTATTATTTTTTGTTCTGTCCAGGCTCTGTCTCAAGTCGGCCACCCTCAGCTATGGGGTATGTGCCTGAGTCTATCTATCTATATACAGTCCATCCTCCTAAAACACGACTATATGGGCGGCAGAGCCCCTCGTGCTGTAGGAATAACATTTTATATGGAGATAATTCTATATGGGTCTGAGCCCCACAATTTTGCCCCTTTTTTCCGGATTTCTTGCTAAACAAACACCTATATTACCTACCAGATACCATCAAACCATTAACAAATATAAAAAAACATCACTTACCGTACAACTAATGAAGAAAAATGGGTCGATCCGACCCTCGCACTATATGAAATTCGCGCTATGTGATCGCATATACATACAGCGGTAAATAAAAGTGATCGATCGGTTCTAGGAAAGACCTAGAATATAATTATTAGTTCCTAGAATATATCCAAATGCATGAATATATAATAGAGAAATTAGTTAAAAAATGTTTGAATCTACAATATCATGACTACAATTAACTGAATAAATGTACTATTTATCGGGACCCCCTCGTGTTGTAGGAGGATCGCGTTGTAGGAATTCGTGTTATAGGAGGATGGACTGTACTCTGGCACGTACCTCATTTTTTTTTTTTTTTTTTTTTAATTAGGGGTTACCGACTCGAAACAGAACCCGAATAGGGACAACACAACACAACAAAAACAAAACACAAAATCACACACATCTAGGTCGTTCCTCCAGGACGTAGATGAGTTTCTCCGTTTCCTTGTGGCCCAACACCTCCTGAACGTCAGCAGCGGAGGCACAGAAGTTCCACAACACCTGACAACCTAAACTACACAGCTGCCAGTCACCGTATCCAAAGTACTGCAGTATGTCAATCATTCTGGGGGAAAGACAGAAATTTATCAGGGAAATACGTCTTCTTTCAATGTTTTTTATAAGTTATATTCTGGATAAAATACACCATCTGAGAAAGAGCACTTTATTGACAATGTTTCACAGACAGCTTCATCAGGTCACTAACAAGTACTGGCACCTAGGAGGCCTTAAAGGGCATAGCTCATGAGGTCAGCTATCCTCATTATCATAAATGTTAGTGTACAATATAAATAGAAAATTTTTACTCTCTCACCTGAGGACCCCATTCTCGGCTTGGAAGATGGATCCCCTAGAAGCGTCAGACTTCAGGTTGACTAAAACTCCCGCACAAACGTACACCAGCTTGTGCGAGTCAGTCTAGCATCTCTACCAAGACCTCTAACACTGTGGAATAGAGAGGGAGGTGTGAGGGAGATCATGGTGGAATGTGAATCCACTATCCAGATCTTTACAAAATGATCAGCAACATAGTAATTGTCACTTTAAGCAGAGGTACAGTCACAGTGATTAATCATGTCTATCATTATTTTTAAGCTTTTTCGGGTATATAGAATCTCCTTACTAATTTCATAACGGATATACATATTGCGGAGGTTCTTTTAATCGGGTCGAGGGCTCAAACTGTGATTAAAATTCATGACTGTACCTGTAAATCACCAACATAAATATAAGTTCATATTCACATGACATTTTGTTACACTATTTATGGTATGTCGTCATCTCTGCAGTTGTTATGTTATGCTATGCTATGATACCCCCCCCCCCCCCACTGGAGGTAAGGGGTCCTCCATATTTAGTGAAGGAAAAGAATATGCCCCATGTATTCTACTGTATGTCGTACAAGGTACGGGTGCCCAAACTCCGAAAGAGGTTGAAATAGGGGAGCTATCCCCCCGTCAAAGGTGGCTTTCTAGGGCCTTTCCTAGCTGATGCTGAGAGGATTGGGTTCTAGTCATGTGGTGATGGGCTGGTCTATCAGAGTGAGAACTGAGCGATCTCTGCCATACCCATAGCTTACTCTGACTGTTCCTTTTACTTATATATCTTCTAGATCTCAAGTGACGGCGTCTCTTCCATGGATTGACCTCCCAATCTACCAAGATTGGAAGCCAAAGTGTCACATTTTTCCTTTGCCCCTCAACTTTTTCTTCATAATTGCTGAGGGGCACAGGGCCCTGGGTGGGGCTTTGATTTCCTGGGCGTTTCCGCACCCTCCTCAGCTCCCCGCCATGGAGTGGCTTCGGTCACCCAGGCTTTATTGTGGTCGGCCGGGAGGGTTCTGTGGGGGTGCTCGGTTATGGCCTTGGCCTTGCTCGGGGCCTTGGGGCTGTTCGGCCAGGCAGCTTGGGGAACAACAACAACAACCTATTAAACGCGAAAATACCCTAGGAGCAAGGGTACTTATTTGTGACTTTCTAGCCTTGGATTCTGACAGAATTAGTTATATTTACTATATAGAGCATTATTTGTTTTCAATATGCTTTTATTTTACATATATGATGTATATATGAACCTTGAAGAGTGCTAAAATAAGTTGGAAAAGCATTTGGGTGGTGAAAAACGTAAATATTGGCCACCCGGTCATATTATCAGGAAAGAGTGAGCCAAGCGCAACCCTTCCCTCTCGCTGTCTGTGAGGTAACTGAGGCGAGCGGGGCAGTGTCTCGGTGTTATATAACGTTCTTTTATGCAACCCACTTGTGCTACATTATCGCGGGAGAAAAATAACCGATAAATGATGAAAATAAGAGGAAAAATAGGTGATAATTGAGGAGGGGGGGAGGGGGGAATAAGGTGGGGAAGGGGGGGGGTGAGAAACACATGGATGAGTACTAGAGGGGAATTATCTCACCTAGAGACAAATTCCTTTGTTTTTATAGCCCCTGGGATGTTTTGGAAGGCTTTTTTTATGGTCTTGCTTCCGTGAGGCCTATCGCGTTCCCTATGGTGAGCCTTTCGTGAGGCCTATCGCGCTTCATGGGTTAAGGGGGGAATAACACACCGAAGAGATCTGCCTGCAACGGTGACACTGCTGGGAGAGCTGCGGATGGAGGAAACTGACCTCCTCCTTCGCTGGCCCCTCACAAACGGATCTCACTAAACCCCACTTTCTCCCGGGGAGGTGCGGCTCCAGGGACTACCTGGCAGGGCGTCAAACGAAAGCCCGGTCCAATATTTTTAGTCTTTATTGTTGTAGATATAAAGATAAAGTTATGGTTTAAAGTTCAAATTATGCCTTTGGAAGTGATAAAATGGCCAAAACAACACCAACACCAACACCAACAACAACAACAACAACACTACGATCCTATCCTAAAACTACCAGAGAAAGCAATCTGCGAGTCTCCGAACTGAACTGAACTGAACTGGACATAATTTTCATTAACCACTTCTATACCGGCGACGTATTATATATTACATTTCAGCTACATTTAGACAATTTTATTCAGCTTAGGAAGATCGTCTACCTATTAAAAGGCTACAAACTAACTCGATTAATCCTTTTAGCTACCATATATCCTTCTTAAGCTTCATAAAATTGTCTAACCCTTGGAATCCGGGAGGCCTCATATGAGTCAAACAAAAATATTGGCAGGAATCCGGGAGGCCTCATATGAGGCAAAATGCGCGGCTAAATATTGCCGCTAAAATCATCATAACTCGGCAACCACGCGGCGTAGCGATGTCATCTCAACGGCAGTCTACAGACAACAAAAAGTTCTACAATTTGCAAAAAAAATTGACTGCTCTAGGTGGTCTCAATCAGTAGCTACTGAATAATGAAGCTTGACTGTACGAAAATGGCCCCGGAAACAGCGATCGGGATCATATGAGGCCCCCTGGATCCGATGGGCTAAACATGGCTGAAATCCAATAAGAAATGCCCCCCGTACAGAAGAGGTTAATATATGGCTTAGACACTTACCAGCACGCTTGGTTAATATATCTCGCACCTCCTTGAAGTGTGTGAGGTGGTTACCAAAGACCCGGATTGTTTCCACCAGTCCCTCAATATGGTCCATTGTCAATAGTTCACACAAACCTGGGGAATGGAGTATTGACCTACTATCATGTACAGTTTGCCTCACATACTCCATTTCTCAACCATCCCAGCAAATCGTAACTTGGCATAGCTGCACCCACCTCCCCAACTCCCCTCCCTCACTCCACCTCCTATCAATAGTGGAAGGTAGGAGGTGGAGCAAGGGAGGGGGGTTGGGGAAGTGGGTGCAGCGCTGCCAAATCAAAACCCCAACAGAATAGATTATGTGCAGCAAACTATAAAATTATGGACAAAATGCATAAATATTTGGAAAGACTGTCTTCATATGTAGGCTACATAGTCCAGTCATTATTTTGTTGCACTATACCCCAGAATAGAATGGAGGCCTGTTTAATTTTATTTGTCTATGAAAGCTAATGAAGCAAATTTCAAGTATTTTTACATGACAATAAAGTAATTATTATCATATTTTTTTTTTTTTTTTTTTTTTTTTTTTTAAGAGACAATGAACGGAGGAAGGAAAAACACAGATAAAACAAAAAGGTCCATGTGCCTAAAGGCATCCTCCATTCATAAAATGTTTGTAACAACTGGATTTAAACATTTGTTGATTGTAAGTTTGTGGAAAGCAATTCGAGGGAAGTGAATTCCAAAGAGTAGTAGCTCTGGGGATAAATGAATTCTGATAAGCAGAAGTTCTGCATTGTGGAGGAGAAAGTGTAAATTCATGGGCGCTCTCAGCTGCCCTAGTTCTACGGGGAAAGATGTGGAGAGGCGGCACAATTGAAGCAAGTTCCTCGGAACAATTGCTGTGAAAATATCTGTAGAATAATGCAAGGGATGCAACGTTTCTTCGTATGGCTAATGTAGGAAGGTCCTGTGTGATTGCAGGGTTATTGATTAATCTAATAGCTTTATTTTGAATTTTGTCCAACTGCCTCAATGCAACCACTCCACTTCCACCCCACAGAGGTGAACAGTAATCCATCTGAGAGCGCACATGACTTTTATATATTACGGCCAACTGCTCGTCAGTGAAGAATTCTCGAACTCTGTACAGGAGTCCCAGTTTTTTAGAGGCATTCTTAGCAATGCTTCTAACATAATGTGTCCAGCTCAAGTTAGTAGTTAATGTTACACCGAGAATGTCAATACTAGGGGAAGTGGGAATATTTACATCATTAAAAAATATATGGGAGTCAGTGAGATTCTGTCGGTTAGAAAATTGAATGTACTTGGTTTTCTGTGCATTAAAGGAAACTAGATTCTCTTGTCCCCATTCATTAATTCTAGAAAGGTCCTGGTTCAGAGAAATTGCAGTGTTTATCTTTGAATTTATAAGATCGGGTTGGGTGAAAGAATTGGTAAATGTGAAGGAACTGTGGAGTGTTGAGTCATCTGCGTAGGAATGTATTGGATTATGAGTGGTAGATATGAGATCATTGATATGAATGAGGAACAGAGTTGGGGCCAAAACTGATCCCTGGGGAACACCAGCATTTATTGAGTGAAATTGAGAATAAAGGCCATCTACCATTACACATATTTTTCTGTTATGAAGATAAGAAGAAATTAGTGGAACTAATGATGCAAGGCCGTAGTGTGACATCTTCGACAATAAGGATTGATGCCAGACTCTATCAAATGCCTTTGATATATCCAGTGCTATTGTATGTGTTTCACCATGTTGGTCTGTAGCTTGGTTGATTTGATGCGTAAGAAGGCAAAGAATGTCTGCAGTTGATCGACATCGTCTAAAACCATATTGCCTATCACTGATTAATTTATTATTCTCAAGATGCTTAATTATGTGATTATTTAATATAATTTCAAAAACTTTGCCAAGAGTGGAAGTTATAGCTATTGGTCTGTAGTTTGATGGATCTGAAGAGGCACCTTTTTTAGGAACTGGATGGATGTTTGCTTCTTTCCAGGGTACTGGGAAGCATGAGGTATGAGTACACAGACGGAAAAATTTTGCCAATACAGGAGCGAGCACCAAGGAGCAATTCTTAAGTACTATTGGAGGAATTTCATCTGGACCAGGAGCCTTATCTACTGAGAGATTCTGCAAAATAGTTTTGACATGTCTGGTGTGGATCTTAAGTGAGGGAATTTCAGGTGAATTAAAATTAAGTACAGGGACATCTTGATTTATTTCATCTAAGGTTGAGTTGGTGGAGAAAATATCTGCAAGAAGGTTAGCTTTACCTCGTGGGTCACTTACAAGATTGCCAGTCGGAGATTTTAATGGTGGAATGGATGAAGCAGTAGTGAAGTTGGATTTGAATGAGTTAAGAGTAGACCAAAATATTTTGTTATCATTTGGATTATTTAGAAGTTTATTTGCCTGCTTATGGAGAAAGTTTGATTTAGGTTTAATACAGTTTTGGCATGATTTCTGATGTTTCTAAAGTAATTAAAGGCTTCATGTGTTTTTGATCTTGTGTATGCATTGTAGGCTATTGCTTTTTGTTCAGTTACTCTAGCACAATTATGGTCAAACCATTTAGGTGAATTAGATCTTTTACTGTACTTTTGATGAGGAATAAAAGTTTCCATTCCAATTTTTACAAAATCTTGTATGTGGCTCAAGGTGGAGTGTGCATCATTAGAAAAGAAAGAGGTCCAGGGAATATCAATAAAGAAACCTTGAAGACCCTCCCAGTCTGCCCTATCGTAATGCCATTTAGTCACCAAAACAGGTTCAGAGTGGGAAGGTGTGGTAGGTGATACACAGGTGGCCTGTATCAGACAGTGATCAGAAGATCCAAGTGGGGACCTCACTGTAACATCATAATTTTCTGAATTGGTTGTTAAAAATAAGTCCAGTAGGTGGGAATTATGATTAGGATTATCTGGTACACGGGTGGGTTGGTTGACTAGTTGAATGAGATTAAATGAGTCTGCAAATAGCTCACATTCAAGACCAGCATCAGTCCTGGCTGAATGAGTGAGCCATTCAACATTATGGACATTAAAATCACCCAACACAGTGATTTCAGAAGAAGCATTTAAGTTGAGGACACTGAGTTGTGAGGACAGAGAATCAAAAAGACTTTGCTCTGGAGGAGTATTTGGGGAACGGTAGATGCAACATATGTATTTAAATTTACCAGCAGAAATTAATTTGTATATAGAATAATCAAAATAGGGACAATTGAAACTAGTAACCTCCTCCAGGGCAATTTCAGATTTTGCGAAGCAACATACACCACCTTTAGGTCTGAAATTTTGGAGCAGTTGATAACCTGGAAAATTAAATCTAGATGTGTCAGATGTGGATGTTACTTGAGTCTCTGTCAAAAAAATTATAAAAATTATAAAATTATAAATATTATAAATATTCCCTGGGGACTACAGAAACAGGTTGGTATCAAGTGAAGATGGAGGAAAAAAGTATAACAATGTACAGTAAATGGTTTAATGGCAACGAGTTGTTACGAAAGTCTGTTACTTTTCAGCTCATGTTAAATTGCAATCTCGCCATCTTGATAACTCTATTACCAAGATTTGTAGCGAAATATGTTGCTAAATATGAAAACTTGGCAATATTATGATGTACCAGTATCATATTTTTCCATTAAGAATTGAGAAATCCGATGCTAAGGGATTCAATTTAAAATCAGCTGGAAAAAACAGACTACAGAAACTAGGTGACTAAAACTAAACCAGAACATGAAATCCACTCACATTCCGCCAGATCAGTGTGGACAAGAGACGGGCTGGTGTCTGGTGTAGAAGGTAAGGTTGTTGAGTGTTGCTAAGGCTGACAACACCAGTTCCTCACTACCGGCCAGACTCTTGTGTTGTAGTACAGAGGTCAACAGGCCCAGGCAGGTCCGGGAGCGAGCCAGTAGTGGACCAACACGAGGATGGACAGACACGTTGGCCAACACGAGGATCAACTGAACAGGATCAACCGAATGTGACATTGGTACAGTAAAGGGTTTATTATCCTTCATGCAAGTGGATGAGGGTTTGTCTGATTACAATAATGCAGTTGAAGTAATAATACTGTAATGTACAATAAAACCTTTCTCTTACAACCTAATTAGTTGTTGTTGTTGTTGTTCCCCAGGCTGTCTGGCCGAACAGCGCCAAGGTCTCGAGCAAGGCCAAGGCCATAAACGAGCGCCCCCACAAAACCCTCCCTGCTTACCACTAACAAAGCCCGGGTGACCGAAGCCACTCCAAGGCAGGGAGCTGAGGAGGGTGCGGAAACGCCAAATTTCCAGAAGTGTGATACAGCTCAGTCTTTTCTAATAATTTCCCTGGTCTTTCAGACAAAGTCTGAAGGAGATATCAGGTGTCCATTCATCTATATTGGTTTTCCAGACTTTGTCCAGAAAGAGTTAGCCAGGAATCACAAGATTCCTGAACCCTATGGTCCGAAAGAGAGGTGTGTTGCTGTAAAGGTCAAATCCAAAATTGTATTGTAAGCCTAGTATTATTGTAGAGTATTTGAGATACAAAGTAATGAACCTGATATTTACCTTGACCATTACATCTTCTGGGGTAGCACTAGCAGAGTTAAGAGGGTCGGACAGATCTCCAGCTTGGTCGTGTCTGTCACGCTGGAGGTAGTCTGTCTGTTGTGGTCGAGGGTTGTGTTATCGATATTTGTGTACCCTATGTCCGGGTCAAATTCATGTAAGGGTGGTCTGGACCACCCTTAGCGAAAGGTGGTGTCTGCGACCAAAGATGGCCGCTAAGACGCTTCGTGAATGCCAGCGTTAAGCCGTAAGGTAGTCGTAAGGGAGTTTCGGGATCGTACGACCGTTAGTGAATCTGGGTCCAGTACTGTCTCAGTGAAGCCGGTCTCACTGAACAACTAGTATCAAGAGGGGGTTGAAGTTACGATTAGGTTACATATTAATGATAAAATTAACTTGTATAGGCTATATAAAGAACTCATTTTGTCTCTAATATTCTAAGTAAAGTGTGGTAGATAATTGATTTGATTCCCAATCACGGAACCATTTGAAAGCTTTATGTAACCGATAAAGTTCTCTAATCATGATGAGAATTGAATAAGTACACATACCAGTACTAAAGAAAGGGTAGACTAAAATCGAAGGCCACATTGGAAAAGTATACCGGTACTATAGATGTGGGTTTAGTCATTTGGGTAACAATACTCAAGGAAAATCTGTACTGTCTTGCTATAGTTAACCTTTTGATAATAGAAGAGGATATATTTGAGTTGAATAAAGTGATCCAATTAAGTCTAGATAAAATATAATTGCGATCATAATAAAGGGAAAAAGGGGATGACCAAACTTCCACCTAGCCTCGTCAGAATGTGCCATCACGTTGCCGAGAGCATATGCCAGGTGGACCACAATGGCCGGTGATGATGCATGACGGCGCAGGGCAACCACAGCAGCTGGTAGTGTGGATGGATGACTGGCAGCGGCAGCGCAACAGTCCTCGTGGGTTGATATTATGCTGTGGCAGATATTCATTGTATTAACTACTGGAATATACAGTACCCCGTTCCAAATAGGTAGTCCAGAAATCATTAACCCTAACCTCTGTAACTCAGAAAAATGGCTAGGGCAAATGGTCTGTAAATCTGCACACCTATTCCCTGGCTGACACTTCCCAAATGGTACGGTAGATTACTCTAGTCGTTTGTGAGTTATAGAGGTTAATGAACCTAATGTTCAACAGTTTAACCTATTTATTTGGAACAGCGTATAATAACCATTAGTTTAAGATTTTAAATTCCAACATTACTGTTGTAAGATTTTGTAGCAAAATATGTTGCTAATTATGATAACTTGGAATTACATAATAGCTTAATTTTTGTTTATATAGTGTCAATAAATAAGCTGCTCAAGGGAAAACAAATCTGCCAGATCATTAAAAAAACAAAAGCCATAAGGGAGACACTATCTCGGATCTCCTGTATGCTTTACCTAGCTTCCATATTTTACCACTGACACAACCCAGCCTACATATTATCCTACAGTAAAACTTTCAGCAACAATGTAGTTACCAGGTGTACCGCCCGTCTTGTTTACACTACGTGGACGCTCACCATCATGTTCCCGTCTATTTTGACTGCCTTTGGATACAAAAATACATTACCCTAACCAAACAACCTAACCTAACCTAGGTTTAATTCTAGTTTCGCTTTCACAGCATACTCATAAATTTCTATGGCTACTTTAGAGTTGTCATATACCATACTTAATTCCTATATATGTTCAAAGCGGCGGAAATGCATTATAAGGAATTATACCTACTGTAAAAAAAATATATATTTTCTCCCCATATGCGGCACCATAGCTATTACATAATACTAGGTTAGGTTAGGTAAGGTTGTTAGGTTAGGCTAATGTCGTTAATGTAGTTTATTATCATTATATTACGTCTTTTACCCAGCAATTTCCCTGATCTTCATAGTTGGTCGGGAAGCTATGCCTTTACAACGGCGCCTCCCTTTTGTCGCTGTGTACGTGAAACTAGAATTTTACCCTAACCTAACCTAGTATGATAGATTTATAAGTATTTATTTTATTATAAGTATTTATAGATGATTTATGTTGTATGTCGCCAGCCGTCCGGCTGGCTCAGTTGATAGCGTGCCTGATTCCCATCTTGAAGGTCTCGCGTTCAATCCCCGCTCAGATTGAAAAGTTTTTCTGGGATATAGCCGGCAGTTACCATTTCCCCATGAGCAAGGGGGATGGGTAATGGTCTCTGGTAGACTAAAGAAAGCCAAGCGCTTGTGAATCCTCGAAGGAGGAGATACGGGCATAGCGCTATATAAGTATCGTAACCAGATTATTATTATTTATTATTATTATGTCGGTAGTGGTACACCCGGTAACTACATCCATCCCAAACTTTCTAACCACATTATTCTGAAAACATTGGCAGTAATGGTTGTAATAGTTGTTCCTTTAACTTATATATTTTCTAGTCTCTTGCGTGGATTGATCTCCCAATCTACCAAGATTGGAAGCCAAAGCGTCACATTTTTCCCTTGCCCCTCAACTTTCTCTTCATAATTGCTGAGGGGCACAGGGCCCTGGGTGGGGCTTTGGTTTCCCGGGCGTTTCCGCACCCTCCTCAGCTCCCCGCCATGGAGTGGCTTCGGTCACCCAGGCTTTATTGTGGTCGGCAGGGAGGGTTCTGTGGGGGCGCTCGGTTACGGCCTTGGAATTGCTCGGGGCCTTGGGGCTGTTCGGCCAGGCAGCTTGGGGAAAAACAACAACAACAACAACCTAACTAGGTTAGGTTAGGTTAGGTTAGGTTAGGTTAGGTTGTTTGGTTAGGTTAATGTTTTATAGATGAGTTATGCTGTATGTTGGTAGTGGTACGCCCACTAGGTCTACTCCTAATCTTACCGATACATGTTTATCAAAATAAATAAAATTCCAGTTTCCGCGTCTGCTGAACCATCCAAAAACACGCTAAAAGGCGTGTTTTGAAGGGGGGAGGTGGTGGGGGGTAGTGGGGGAGGGGTAGTATAACTGTAGATTTACCCCTAACCTAACCTAACCTAACCTAAATGTATTTGGGGGTTAGGATATTAGGTTAGGGGAAAATATCAAGGACACCGGCCACAAATTTTCCTGGAAATTTGGAAGTCACCCATCGAATGAACATAACCTATACATCATATTAATATAGCCTATGTTTCAACTTTCGGAAAAACCATTTTCCCCATTATCCAACAATCTTAAGATACGGCCCCCGATAGTGGGGACGGCTATGAAGTACAGGGAAATTGAGGGGTAAAAGACGAAAATAAGGGGTAATATTAGCCTAGCCTAGCCTAGCCTAGCCTAACCTAACCTAACCTAACCTAGTATATTAGGTGGGGGCTGCCGCCCCCACACCCCCGCTGGTTTGGTATGTAATTAATAAATGGTTGACGGTCGCCAACAAAAAAATAATGAATGACGTCTACGGTATTTACTCCGCAATCTTCAGTTTTGGCTGTGGTTAACAGGAGGTAAATATTAACTTTTTCAAAGTAATTGAATTTTGTTTTTCCGAAAGTTGAAACCTATATTAATATGATGTATAGGTTATGTTCATTTAATGGGTGACTTCCAAATTTCCAGGAAAATTTGTGGCCGGTTTCCTTGATAAATACCAGGTTTAGGTTAGGTTAGGCTAAAAAAAAAAAAAAAAAAAAATAAAAAAAAAATCCAAGAAAAAAAAAATCTATCTATCTATTGCCTGACGCTGTGATCCCCGAAGGGGTGGCCACGAACGAACCGACCCCATGCACCTCTGTCCCCAGTCAGTCGACGCCCATCCCCCCAACCAGTACCGCCTTCGTTCATGTACTTCCTCACTCCATCCTTCCACCTCTCATTCGGTCTACCTCTCCCTCTCTGTCCCTCCACCTCGCTCTCATACACCCTCTTAGTCATTCTCTCGCTTTCCATACGTTCCATATGGCCGAACCATCTCAAGTTGTTCCTTTCCACACTTTCCAGCACATCTACCTCCACACCACAGCTCCTTCTTACTTCCTCATTAGTCTGTCTATCCCTCCATGTAACTCCGCACCCACTCCTTAAGTAATTCATTTCCACTGCTCTCACTCTTGGTCTGAGTCTCTCAACCAACGTCCATGCTTCGCTTCCGTAAGTCAGTGTCGGGATTACCACACTGTCATGCAAGGACTTCTTCACTTTCATACTGACCACCCTATTTCTTGTTACTGCTTTTAGCGTTCCTACAACCCTCGGGATGAATGTAGAGTTCGGGCGTATGGTCGTCATTGTTTACATAGGGCGCCTCTTCCCCTGTTGTATCCTCTCCCGCACTTCTTCATCCATAGTCCCATCTTTACTCAACACACTGCCCAGATACTTAAAAGAGTTGACGATCTCCATAGCCTGACCGTTCAGCTTCACCTCACACTCTGTGACTTCACCCCTTTCGAAGACCATAACCTTGCTCTTCCCCGCATTTACCTTCAAATTCCGTTTTTCGCACACTGTTCCAAACTCATTTATCAGACCCTGCAACTCCCATTCATTATCACTCATCAGAACTGTATCATCCGCAAACAGCAGTATAGGCTAGGTAGCTTCCACTCAATTCCCTCCCTTTTCAGCGATACACCAACATCCACTGCTCTTGATAGTATTTCTTTCATGACTCCATCCATAGGCCTATATACAGTAAACAACCACAGGGACATCACACACCCCTGTTTCAAACCAACATTCAGAACTCGCTCTGCTCACTCTCCACACATACTGCCGCCTTTGCACCCTCATACATGCTCTTCACTGCTTTCAGCAACTTGCCCTCTACTCCGTAGGGCCTATATATATAATTACCACTAAATCAGCTGCGAACCGTCTCATTCATTTGCTGCAAACAGGCATAACTGATTCTGACCGAACCTGAGGCGAAACGTCACTTGCTGCGAAACGTCTCGAACCCCCCATTTCTCCCGTTAAATAAGCCTAGCCTAGCCTACATCCAATAAATATATATTGAAAATATATAAAAATACGGTACGATTTTAGTTACTGGACACCTAGGCCTATTTGACAGGTACCGCCAACGATCTAATACATATTTGTTTTAGGTTTCCACGCATCCAACACCAAGCTACACCCTTTTCTGGTGTACGAATCACTAAAAAAGCAATGGTGACACTTTAATAATGAAAATATGAGATGAAATATAAAGACAACTCGGTTGCGTTCGTGGAAGTAGCGTCGCTAGTGACTTCCCGGTCCCGCCTTGGCCGTCGACTTAAAATGGCTAAACTTGTTGGGTCAATTTTTGGATAAAAACTTGCGTTATAGACTTATAGGGCGTGGGATACAGGACAGGGTTGAGGGGGGGGCCCCCCCCCCCGTGAATTATAATCCGAAGCGACGACGGACTCCCCCCCCCCCGCCGCCGATTTTCGGCCCAAACGCCCCGTTTTATTCTCGTCGAAAACCACATTTAAAAAGTTGTTATAGGCTAGCCTATCTTTTTCAATACCATTACCGGACCAGAAAAAGGTGTAGCTTGGTGTTGGATGCGTGAAAACCGAAAACAAATATGTATTAAATCCTCGGTGGTACCTGTCAAATAGGCTAGGTGTCCAGTAACTAAAATTATACCAAAAATACATATCCTATTATGAGGATATTACTTACCACATAGGCCTAGACTACTTTATTTGAAAACATAATCATATTTAGCATAGCCTAGCCTTAGTAGCCTATCCCATCGTATGATCGTCGATTCCGTGGCTTTCGTCACTTGACTGTGTTTTGATGGTCTCGGGCTTTAGAATTCCTACATCATTACCACCAGGCCCACCATCCCTATCACTGAATGCACTAGAGGTCATAATAAACGCGAGAGATAAGAGGTTCAGGCACAAATAAGCAAGTAAAAGGCGGGTGGACTCAGAAGCGTCTGGCTTATGTTTCTTTTCTTTTTGACGACATCAAAGATGGCGGATGGAAAATGCACAAGTGCGAGGGTTGCCTTCTTCTTCTATTGAACCCGCCCGCAGTTCAGTTCAGTTGATTGGCGGAAGTAATGCCTTTAAAGTGGCACTCCCTGATGTAGGGTTCTTCTTGCGGTCTGGGTCCGGGTCTACTTTATCTTAATAATTCCTTTATTTTCTTATTTGCCAAAGTCTATACACCGTTGTTTTTGCCTCTTCTGTTGTATTTCTGTTGAATAGTAGGCGGCCAATAGTCAACTCCTCATCCTCCTGGTAGGGCTGCTGCAGTGCTGAGTTGTTCCTCCTCTCTTCGCTGTACGCCGGGCAGTGCAGCACAAAGTGGTTCAAGTCCTCATCCTCATAGCCACACATGATGCACTCTGTCGTCTCGTTACTAAATCTCCGTCTGTTCCCCAGGTTCATGTTGTTACTCCTGCATTTAAACAGGATCACCGAAGCCTCCCTACTATCATACACATTCTCCTGGCCACCTATCTCTCTTCTCCATTCTCTATACATTTTCAGACTTGGTTTTTCTTCCATTTCTTGCTTCCATACTTTAGTATCCCACTCTCTCACCTTCATCTTTATCTTTTCATTTGTCACTTTCCCTCCTCTTATCCCTACCATTTTTCTATCCTCTATTAATCCTTTTATCCATTTATTCTTCTTTCTCTCTTTCATCTCTTCCACTATTCTTCCAAGCAATTTGTTCCCTTCTTCTCTCAAAATATATTGTAAATACTTTAACTGTCCCTCCATTATCCTTGCTTTCATACTTGACATTCCTATCTCTCCTCTTATTGCTGCCTCTTGCGCATACCTCGGAGCTCCCAATATTTGTCTGCTTACGCTATTCTCTATCCTTTGTAGTCGTTGTATCTCCTGTTTATTTAGATCTAATATATTTGCTCCGTACAGTATTGCAGAGAGGGCTACACTTTTCCAGTATGTCTTATCAATTAATAATCTAGAGAAGCTCCTTGCAATTATTGAGTATGTCATGTTAGCCATTTTTACTGCCTTCTCTATCATCATACCTTTCTGTAACTTAAAACAATTCTTACTATCATTTATTGTAATTCCTAAGTACTTGATCTTATTACTGACTCTTATTCCTGCTATTTCCTGTGGCTTTTCCTTCGTGTTAAATATTATTATACTACTCTTTTGTTTGTTTATTTCCAGTCCACACTCTCTACTGGTATTTATTACCGTTCCTATCACTCTCTCTGCGTCTTCTATACTTTCTGCCAACAACACCCGCAGACCGCGCAGGTCCACAGGGCTGACCTTTGTATCGGTACTGGCTCAGAAAGGTTAGTAAGGGGGAAAGTTTAGAGTAGAAGGATAGTATAAGGGACAGTTTTTTAGACCTACCTATCACGTCCTCCCCCCTCCCTCTCACAAGTATCCAATGTTTACAAACAATGTCGTCACACGAATCAGCTGGAACTCTCTCAACTGACGGTCCAGATGTCAACGGCGCTATAAATTAGTAGGCCTATTTTTTTCTGGAGCTAAATGGAATTATATCGATATTGCCCATACGTTTAGAGTAGAATGCTAAAATAGAAAAGTCCAAGGAACCTGACCTAAAATCTCCAAGATCACGTATAAAAACCCAAGATATATATAAGAGAGTGT
Source organism: Paralithodes platypus (assembly GCA_032716605.1). Taxonomy (NCBI): domain Eukaryota; kingdom Metazoa; phylum Arthropoda; class Malacostraca; order Decapoda; family Lithodidae; genus Paralithodes; species Paralithodes platypus. The sequence goes on along the minus strand of CM064545.1, from coordinate 35,977,895 downwards.
GTATAGGAGAGAGGAGTCTTCCTATGTATTCTATTAATAAAAAGATGCCTCTAAACGTTGCCAGTTACCCTTTTTCTTTTTCTTTTTTCAGCGCCATCTATGGCGAAGAAAACGAACAATAAGGAAGGTAAAGTTAAAACAAAAGAAGAAGAACTTGAAGGAGAGAGAGAAGGAAGGAAGGTTAATGGCTATGGAAACTACCTCTTAACATAATGGTGGGAAGGGGGGACAGAGTGAGAGAGAGAAAGATGCGTGAGTTAGAGTGAGAGCGGGTAAGTTAGAGTGAGGTAGAGTGATGAAAAGGCGAGGACGAGTAGATAAGTGTGAAGAGGAGTGAGGTAGAGTTAGTTAGAGTGAAGTAGAGTGAGATAATGAACAAAAACAGTGAGGATGAATGGATTAGAGTGAAGAGGATCGAGGGAGATAGAGTGAGGTAAAGAAAGGTAGAGTGAATTATAGTGAGGAAGAGTAGATTAGTATGAAAAGGAGGGAGGTAGAGTGAGATAGTGGAGTGAAACAGTGAGGACGAGTGGATTAGTGTGAAGAGGAGGGAGGCAGAGTGAGATAGAGGGAATTAGAGTGAAACATGGAAACAGTGAGGAAGAGTGGATTAGTGTGAAGAGGAATGAGGCAGGATGAAGTAGAGTGAGAATGGATGGGGTAGAATGAGCTAGAGTGAGATAGTATGAGAAAAGGTGATAACAAGTGTGAAATAGAGAAACAAGGCGCAAAGAAGAATGAGCAAGAGTGATAAAGGATGCGGTAAAATGAACTAGCCTAAGAAAGAGTGACTTGGAGGGAAGCAGTGTAAAGCATATGTTGTAATAAAGTTAGGTAGAATAAGGCAGAGAAAGAAGAATGAGAAAGGGTGGGATAGAATGAGAAAGAATGGGATAGAATGAGAAAGGGTGGGATAGAATGAGAAAGAATGGGATAGAATGAGAAAGGGTGGGATAGAATGAGAAAGAATGGGATAGAATGAGAAAGGGTGGGATAGAATGAGAAAGAATGGGATAGAATGAGAAAGGGTGGGATAGAATGAGAAAGGGTGGGATAGAATGAGAAAGAGTGAGAAAAAGCTAGAAACAAATGGGATAGAATGAGTGAGATATAATGAGTTAGCATGAACTAAAGTGAAAAATAATGAAATAGTGAGAAAGAATGGGATAAAATGAGAAAGAATAGGAAAGAATGAGAGAGAATGAGTGAGGCAAGAACGAGAACAAAATAACAACGTGGCATAAGAAGCTTTTGTTTATCCTACTCCACTTGCATCCACCTGTCAAGAGAGAGAGAGAGAGAGGGGGGGAGGGGGGGGAAGTGTACAGACAGATCGATAGATTAATATATACAATATAAATACAAAGAGAGAGAGAGAGTGTGTGTGTGGGTGAGAGTGAGAGGGCCGGAAGTATATAGACAGGTAAATCGATAAGCAGATCGGTAGGAAGCTAAATAAATACAGAGAGAGAGAGAGAGTGTGTGTGTGTGTGTTTATGTGTGTGTGAGAGAGTGAGTGAGAGGGAAGTGTATATAGCCAGATCGATAGATTAATAGATAAGAAATAAATACGAAGGGAGGAGAGAGAGAGTGTGTATGTATGTGTGTGTGTGTGTATGTGAGAGAGAGAGAGAGATATGTAGAGTTAGAGGTAGAGAGCATTCCCCTTTGCAACATACTTCCCCTACACTTATGTGGTAGACATAATATACGGTTGTGTCAACGGGTCTTATGTAGTCTGACTTTGAATTACCATTCTACTTCTTCATGTTAACCCTTTCATTATTGGGTTTTATTTGTGGTCAACTTTGTATTTTTGTCTTCATTATAATTATTGATTTTGCGTGGATTCCTCTTTAATGGCTTGGTTTTAATTGTCTGTTTATGTTGTTGTTGTTGTTCATTGCCATCATTATCACATTCATTTGTTTGTTTTAAAGGCTTCGAGACCTCTATAATGTGTGGGGAAGCATGATTCCTGTCCAAAATCATGACATTATATCCCATGCTATTATACTGAAAGAAGAGTTCGAAATAAGTTACTAACAAAGTTACGTAGAATGAGGCAGAGAGAAACAATTTTGAAGCATCACATACGCGTAAAAAGACACACAAGCACACCTTTACACAAACACACACCTACACACAAATACACATACACACACACTCACACACACAAATTACAAAAAGCGTAAAAGTACACACAAACACACCTACACACAAATACACCCCCCTACACCTAGCGTATCTTAGTACACCCTTACAGTGTACATCTGGTGGCATTGTACTTTATGATTACCGTGCTTCCTCAACTTTAACTTTTTGTCTTTTGTATACACACATACACTCACTCTCACTCTCTCTCTCTCTCTCTCTCTCTTAAATTAACTATGACAACAAACTATAACTGAGTACATAGATGATGATTTACCCGTCTACCTTCTTAAAAGTTGGGTTTTGGCGACTTAATAACTCCGAGGGAAATGTTTCCACACATATTATATTTTGGGTGATTAAAAACGGTATTTTCAGACAATGTATTTTCTAGGTTTGACTAATTTATACAGGCAGAATATTATGATTAATCACAAAAATGAAAATACACTGTTTTGTAACTGAAGCTATAAACAATGAATAATACATAACATAGTGTTATACGTAGCATTTTAATCTATTATAGGAACCAACTGAAATACCCGGTAAGTGATTGAAATTTGTTTTGGCCCTAATGTGAGCAAGGTGACTAAGCGAGATAACTTGTGAATTAATCTAACTCAACCCTTTCAATCAGATGACGCCAATGTTGGAAAGAAGTATTGGAATTGAAAGTCTTAAATTCATCTCAATTCTGCAATTGAGTAAAAAAGTAAAACATAAAATAAAATAAAATAAATAAATATAATTTATTTATTTCACTCTACACACCAAACACCTCCCAACGAAATTAATGAAATTATGTGATCCTACCGGGATTCGAACCTGGGTTACCACATAGATACTTACACAAATAACAAATAAAACAAGGTATGTAATATCGCTTGGAGGTAGGTAGAATAAAGTAATAAAGTACTATATGATTTCCTAATAATATAGTTAATTAGCACCTATTGTAATCTGCCAAGGCCAGTACTCAACCCACCTTCAGTACTTATTTTAACCATTATATCAGTGAGGGATATTTACAGCTTCATCATGCTGGCTGGGGGAGGCAACACAATAATATTAATCAATATTGCCTATCAATTAAGATAAACATATTTAATATTCATTCGCTTACGGCATTGCCTTGGAATTAAGAAATTATTGATATTATTGGATGGCTGCGTCTTACCTAGTTCATTACTGTATTACATAATATTCTCTCTCTCTCTCTCTCTCTCTCTCTCTCTCAGTTCTTCAGTATAGCAGTTCAAGAAGAGAGTAGATCGTATTTTTGCACACTCTGTAATGAATGTAGTGCACTAAACAACCTCTCTCCTTCCACTTCGAGTATCTCCTGAGATACTATAACTATACGAACTTCTTGCAACTCTCTCTCTCTCTCTCTCTCTCTCTCACACACACACAGGCCATCAGCACCTATCGCTCCCCAACCCTTCACATTTGTTTACCTTGCCTGCCCCCGTATAAGCACAAGACCTACCCATTATCAGCGAGAATTGCTACCCCATTCTATTTTAACTTACCTTTACAATCAGGAAACTTTTAATAGCTATCTCGTAATAGGAAATATGCTATGTTAGCTATAAGCTCAGTATTTCGTGATGAGAATATCAATAAAATCAACTAAAGTGTGAATACAAATTCATTCGCAACAGCTATACAGCTATAATATCAGACACAACGTAACAACTTTGTTTGTTCTATGTGGATGAGGGAGACAAAAGGCAGAACTGCCTGTGACGAGTGCCTCCCCCAGAATTGAAAGTGACAGGGCCAAAATCAAGGAATGTTCGAGCCAAAATGTCTGGACACACGGAGTTTGAAGCAATTTAATTCATAGGACGAGGGAAAGATGGATTCAGGGAGAGAGTTCCAGAGCTTAGTTGTTGGATAGGCTAGAAGAACTATCCCGTGATAGTCATACTATAGGCAAGCTGTCAGATCAGGGAAATGTAATACTTACTACGTGATTGTCAATAGTATATAGGTTAGTTTTAGGTTATAAGGTAAATTACTATCAATATACCCAACTATCTGTATACTTTGTCATACCCTTGATGTTTAATGGACTCTGCCAGACGATCCCCATGAAGGCTAAACAAGTACTGTAATTAAAAGCCTCACGATATACTCACCAAGACTCTCATTTCTCTCTCACAATCATATCACAATTAAGGCTCTATCACACTCTCATTTCTCTCTTGTGGTAGCGACGGTGTTATTAATGGTGGCAGCGATGGTGGTATAGTAGTGGTAGTAATGCTGGTAGTGATGGTGATAGTAGTGGTAGAGATGGTATAGTAATTGTAGTAGTTGTGGTAGCAATAGTGGTAGTAGTTGTAGTGGTAGTGATAGGCGAAAGAGGAGGAAGGGGGGGGGGGGGGGGAGAAAGAGGTAAGGCAGTCACTTGAGAGCGGCAGTATCAACTAAACCTTGGTGCCGTTAGGTCAAGCTAGGTCAACTCCTTACAAGGGAGTATAAAGGAAAACAAGCAATAACAGATCTACTGAGCCCTACACAGTGTTTATAGGTCAACTCCATACACGGGATTATAAAAGGAAAGCAAGCAAAAATATATTTAATAAGCCCTACAGTGTTTATAAGTTAGTTAGGTCAACTAAATACAAAGGATTAAAAAGGAAACCAAGCAACAACAGTTCTAATGAGCCCTACACGGTGTTTATAGAAAGTCAAGTCAGATCAACTCGATACAAGGGATTATAAAGGAAATCGAGCAACAACAGATCTAATGAGCCCTGCACGGTGATTATAGGTCAAGCCAGGTCAAGGGATAATATAAGGAAATCGAGCAACAACAGATCTAATGAGCCCTGCACGGTAATTATAGAAGGTCAAGCCAGGTCAACTTGATACAATTATACAGGAAAACAAACAACAAACCTAATGAGCCCTATACGGTGTTTAAAGGTCAAGCCAGGTCAACTCCATACAAGGGATTATAAAAGGAAAGCGAGTAACAACAGATCTAATGAATCCCAGTGTTTATAGGTCAAAAATTGTCAACTCGATACAAGGGATTATAAAAGGAAAGCAAGCGACAACATATCTAATAAGCCCTACACAGTGTTTATAGAAGGTCAGTTAGGTCAAGCCAGGTCAACTCCATACACAGGATTATAAAAGGAAAGTAAGCAACAAAATGTTTAAGGGTTTATAGGTCAGTTAAGGTCAAGCCAAGTCAACTCAATAAACAGGATTATAAAAGGAAAGCAAACAACAACATACCAGTATATAATGAGCCCTACACAGTGTTTATAAGAGGTGCCGTTAAGGTCAATTTACTCTCGGCTGAAAATAAGCAGACTAGCTACTGTATATAGAGCATAGTATAGATCGAGTAAAGACCCTGGACTATAATTATAATGAAGGTATAAGTTATAAACACAGATATAATGCCCATGTTCTCAGCGGGTTTCGGTAGTGAGGAAAAGGGTTGCTTCCCAAGAACTGAAGAAACCACTACTGACGAAGAAGCCGAGGACGCCCAACATAACGTCAGGGTGAGTTTTTTTTTTCCCAGGGTGAGTATCGGTATGTGTATGAATGAAAGTCTCTAAGCTGCGATGATAACGGCTGTCACCTGGAGACCAGAGGACACAGTCTAAAGTTATTGAAGCCAGTACGCCAGCAAACATCAGAGCGGAATAATTTTTTAACTTGCATATTATAAATAAATGGAACCCTCACTGAAAATGTAATAAGCAGTACCAGTGTCAATATATCTAAAAACAGATACGACCAGTTTGAGACTGAAAAGAAACTGAGAAGCACCCTTATGAGCTCTGACTCCTTTGCCTCTTTACTATCACTAAGGTAAGTAATGTATTACTATAGAACTGACTCGGGCATATTTAATCATATTATGTCATGTCTATTAAATCCCTCTGAAAACACACACTCACTCACTCTCTCTCTCTCTCCACACACACACACACACACACACACACTCACTCACTCACTCTCTCTCTCTCCACACACACACCCACACATTTAGAACTATTTCAGAGAATCAGACGAACTCAAATGTGTACTTTTCTCATTACAATACAGGACCGTCACTTAGCTTGACACTATAGCAAATCTGGAAAAAGAGGGAGCTCAACTATCTGCGTATAAAATATATTACATAGTGTTGGGAGGGATGCCGATCGCATGGCGTGGTGGAAAAGACGTGAGCTAAAAAAATATACGAAAGTTGGCAACTCAATGTTTGTAAACAAAGCTGGGGTGTTGCCATTTCCAACGAATTTTATATTTAGCTTGTTTACCCAGTATACAAGCATATTAGCAGTATATTTATTACTATATGGAGCAACTAATGAATAAAATAAACATCCATATACGTATAAACACCAAGTAAAAGGAAACCCAAAGTGACAGATAAGACAAGGGAAGCAAAGGAAGCCGCACCCACTCTTCAAGTTTACTTCCTTAAAATAAAACACTGGGCGCCAGAGGTGACAAGGTACAAGGATGAAGTACACACCTGAAGGGCAGAAGCCGCACTCTCAGCCCACTAAGGAAGATCAGAAGGGGCAGGGAGAAGAGGTGAATTAAGATTTTTAGTTCAATTTTGGTTTTGAAGGCAGCTATATTTCGGAAAGCACAGCTGACTTAACCTAGCCCATTTCCTTTGTCACTTTTTAAGTTTCAAAAAGTTTGGTAGGCTAACTATTAAAGTAACTAGTCCTGAGTTATACTGTATAGCATAGGCTACTTAGCCTATAGGCCTACTGGTAATTTCTCATAATTTTAACCTAAATTTTCTAAATATCCTTGACAACGGATATTTGGGTAAGAGATGTGGGCAAGAATGCACTTGCTGGGTGTACCGCCCGCCTTGTTTACACTATGCGGACGCTTGCGATCATGTTCCCATCTATTTTGACTGCCGTGGGATACAATAAAAGGTTGAGGAGGGGCTTTGCCTCCCCCCACCCCACCCCCATGATTTATTTTCATTATCATATATATTGCCAGCATCATCAGCATGCGCAAATTTGAAAAAAATAGACGAGAACTTAACCGCAAGCGATCAACCTACTGTATGTAAACATGACGATTGACGACCGTCAGACCGTACACCCTGATACCGGTACTACATCCTTCCCGAGATGTGTTATTGGACATACACCATACTAGCCTAGGCTACCTAGGCCTAACCACACCTAATTTTCTGGGGATGGATGTAGAGTTCGGGCGTACGGTCGTCATTGTTTACATAGGGCGCTCGCACTTACGTTCCCGTCTATTTCGACGCTATATTTTCTGCTATTTGCCCCCTGTCATTACTACATGAATACTTGGTTAGGTTAGGTTAGGTTAAAATAGACGGGAACATGATGGGAAAGGTCCGACGCCACTACGCGTAATGTTGTTGTTCCCCATGCTGCCTGGCCGAACAGCCCCGAGCAAGGCCAAGGCCATAACCAAACGCCCCCACTGAACCCTCCCTGCCGACCACAATAAAGCCTGGGTGACCGAAGCCACTCCATGGCGGGGAGCTGAGGAGGGCGACAGAAATGTCCGGGAAACCATAGCCCCACCCAGGGCCCCGCGCCCCTCAGCAATTATAAAGAGAAAGCTGAGGGGCAAAGGAAAAAATGTGACGCTTTGGCTTCCAATCTTGGTAGATTGGGAGGTCAATCCACGGAAGAGACGCCGTCATTTGAGATCTAGAAAATATATAAGTAAAAGGAACAGTCAGAGTAAGCTATGGGTATGGCAGAGATCGCTCAGTTCTCACCCATCACCACATGACTAGAACCCAATCCTCTCAGCATCAGCTAGGAAAGGCCCTAGAAAGCCGCCTTTGGCGGGGGGTGGTACGCCCGGTCACTACATCCTACCCATTTTCTGTTGACGATTTTATTATGATGTGAAAATTCCAAAACGGGTGTAGGCCTATTTTTTCACTCGCATATTATAGTAGGCTAATTTAACACGTTTGTGGATGGAGTGGCAGCCTCTACCGTTAGTGGATGGACTAGCCACACACCACTGTAGAAAAATAAGCCTAGTGCTAAAACGATACATAGAATGCCTCGAAGTCGGACGGACCCTAAGTTGAGTTGTCGATCCTGTAAGTACTTCAGTAAACTGGCACGGGTTGTCCTTCTCACAAGTGATAGTTCCGCTTGGAGGCTTATTGTGTATGGTCACCCTCATATAGAGGAGTAAGGCATCTGGCAATAGATAGATATATAGAATTATACAGTAGGTAGATAGATAGGTATATATTATACTGTACTGTATGTAGCCTATAGCCATAGCTGAGGCTACTGTACCGGATATATGTAGATGATGTTACCTATCTTTTTAATACATACTGTACCAGTCTATCTATCTATTTATTGCCGGACGCCTTACTCCCCTAAAGGAGGGTGACCATACCAGTAATCTTTTTTAAGAAGCATCTTTCTTTATCCTGTACTTGGCTAATTTTCTATCTTCTTTCCGAAGTATCACCACAATAATTCAAAATATTGGCATTTATTTAGCTGAGGCCTAACTTATCCTACACAGTATATCGGTGGGCAGAAATTGCATTAAAATGGTAAATGTTTTATTCAACAAAGAACCTAGTACTGTACTGGTACCGGTACTGTATGTACAGTACAGTACTTATAGATAACTCTAACATCTATAACGAGTCGAAACTACTATACTTTTCCTGATCTTAGATTCTTAGTCATCTTTTAGCTAGCGTAATAGTTAACTAGTTGGAACCCTGTATATCATAATTCAGAGCTTGGCCTATATAGGTTACCTTACCTGATCATATATAGCTAATCCATAATTCTACCTGTATTAGACTAGTTTATAATTACTGTATAGCTAAGCTAACACATATTACTGCATACCGGTATCACTAGTGACGACTAGTCAATGCTATTACGGTACATGTAGCTTCAGCTTTACATTACCGTACTGTAGTGGTATCAGTACCTGATATTATAGCTGACCTAAAACTCTAGTCACTAGTTAGAACAATAATTATGTATCCTTAACAGATCTTATACTTAACTCTAACCCAGAACCCTACCAATTATGTATCAGAGCTATTTATACTTTACCTGATTTTATAGCTAATTCAGAACTTTTCCACCCCCAGACAGTGGTGGAGGGATGTGGCAAGCTGGACTTCGGGGAGTACGAACTTGAACTCTGGGATAGAAGGTTAGCACATATTTAATTTATGCCATCACTATTTGATATTCATTTACTTGTACTATAAATATTTGAAAGTTTACGCTAGTAAAGCTTGAAATTTGTTTTATTATTGATTAAATTTTATATTTACCGTACCTGTTTGTATAGCTATTCTAGAATACTGCCTATCATGAGTTAATTATTACCGGTATTCCTTACTAGTTACTGATCTTAGAGCACTTCTATGATATTGCACTTTCTCAAGTGATGTATATGTATGTATGTATGTATGTATATACTCTGGCACATTCCCCAGTTTTCCTTTTTTTTTTTTTTTCCCCCTCAGGTGATACTACTCAAAATTATATCCTTCGGGTTTCATGTCTAGTTAAAATGAGGTACCGGTACTGGGTAGCTTTGTTAGAAATATTGTAGTGATTTTTAGGACAGATGTCGATTAATGTTTTTACTGTTGTTGTTGTTTACTGTCTCAAGTCGGCCACCCCCAGCAATGGGGTATGTGTCCGAGTATAATAAACGTACATACTGTACATATATACTGTAGTACTGTAGTAGTAGTTGTAGTTGTTCCCTAGGCTGCTTGGCCGAAAAGCCCTGAGTGATATAGCAGGGTGTCAAACTGGAGCAATTTTGTGTGAAGACTTGAATGAATATGAAAAGGAATGAAAAAAATGAACATGAACAAGCATTGTTTTGAGTATGTTATAACTTCCAAAGACATGATTTGAACTATAAGCCATAATAGTATCTATTCATATTCAATAATAAAGACTAAAAATAATGGACTCGGTTTTCATTGGCCACCCTGGTGATGTTTACTGTATGTTAGGCTTCTGTATGCTAACAAAATATTTCCTTGCAGATACAACAGCTTATTGCAACCCAAGAACCAGACCATGCAGGAGAGAAGAGAAGGCGACAGAGAGAACAACAAAGGGGAGAGGGGACGAGGGAATGGCCAGGGAGGGAGTAACTCTTCAATTGTCAACCTTCTCCGTCCGTCTTGCCTGCCGCTTGCCATCGTTGTGGCGCTCTCGTTGCTGATTGTGCTGATGGCACTGTTGGACGGAACTTTGGTGAAGAATGCGGAAGCTGAGAGATATGCTGACTGTGACTCTTGTAGGTAAGGATTTTAAAGAAGAGTTATGGCCAGAGAATTACAGAAGGCCTACAGTATTGCTGTAATGGTAACTTCTAATACTGTACATACATACATTCACAAATTTAAAGACCGAGTGCTCCACACAAAACACAGTTTCGGTCTCATGTCCTAATGGCGGCGTTCCAGGCAACCCTGTTAAGAGCTGCCTCACTTGTCAGGTTCTTTGATTTAAGATCAGACCGCAAAGTCCGATCCCACGTCTTTCTTGGTCCACCCCAAGGTGCAGCTCTCTCCACATTCATGGTCTTACATCTTTTCACCCAGCTTTGTTCATCCATCCTCTGCACATATCCAAACCATCCAAGCCTGCTAGTACGCATCACGTCACTGATACTCTTGATACCTAACCTTCTCCTTAGCTCCTCACTTGATATCCTATCTTGCAGTTTGGCACCACACATCCATCTCACCATTCTCATCTCATTGCGTTCCATTCTGTTGCTATCATCCTCTTTAACAGGCCATGTTTCTGAAGCATATGTCATTGCGCTTCTAACGCATGAAGCGTATACCTTTCCCTTCAAGGGGTCTTCTCATGGTGAGAAGTGGCAAAACTTCTCTAAACTATCCACGGCCGCATCTTATTCTGGCAATAGTGGCAGCCTCAGCCCCACCAGTTAAGTTAATGATAGGTGCTGCTATTTTATTATATTGCAAACAGATTATGAAAAACTTTCTCTCTTTCACTGCCTCAAGTTAGCCACTCCAAGCTATGGGGTATGTGCTGAGTATATACATTCACATACATACTGTACATACCGTCAAAAACAATACTCTCTATCTCTCCCCAGGTTTCAATTAGTTGAGAGCATCCCCGAAAACTTGACCTACACCCCCGGCAGCGTCCACTATCCCAGTATCTACGACGGCTGGGTCTCACTGATAGAACGGGCCGAGAGTTCCATAGACATCGTGGCCTTCTACTGGACCCTTCTCAATAATGATGTGACTAAGAAGCCCATTCCTTCCTCATGGCAAGGAGAGGATATTTTGAGGCGGCTGAATCACACTGGTAGGTATTAGTTTCTGTTTGGTTATTGAATTTGTGTAAATTAAATTGTAAAGCTTGCAAAATAAACAAACCAAAACTAGGACGATACAAGATAGAGGCAAAAGAACTTATCAAAATCGCTGTCATTTTACTAAATGTACCGGTATGCTTCCATCTATTAGGTATGGTATCCTTCAGAGCTTTCACTGCTAAAAATTATAAAAGTACAGTACCATGTTAAGAAAAATGTAGCAAGTGGATAGCAGAACTATGAGGTTCAACCTCTACGATTTTAGAGATTGATATGTAAGAAATATTTATGAATTAAGCTTTAGAAGGCATTGGATTAACCTTATTTCTGATATTAATAATAATAATGTGTATACAGTACAGTATGATTTTAAAAATTAATGTTACCTCGCTCTGGCTGGTTCATAGATTTAAACAAATAATAAACTTTGACTGGATAATGTGTTACAGGTTTGGACGGCAAGGTGAAGATCAGGATAGCCCAGAACTCCCCTTCCTATGTGTCTCCTCAGACAGACAGCGCTCTCCTTGCTGCAGCTGGTGCGGCAGAGGTAATGGTTGGGACTCGTACAGTATCACATATATGGATTAACTAGCAATACTCGAGGACAGAGTCCTCCTGGCCAGGCTGAGATGTGGGCACCATCCAGCTCTTCTGAACTATCAGAAGAGACTGAATGTCTCCGTCGTTGACACCTGTCCAGGATGCAACACAACACCCCATACTATTAAACACATCATAGAAGACTCCATTCTATACAATCACTTACACCAACAACATAATCTACACTTCTCAAGAACCCTGTGGGAAGGCCCGATCGTGGCTATGGCCTTTCTTAGGGACTCAGGGCTGTTCGGCCAGGCAGTCTAGGGAACGACAACAACCATAATAACTAGCAATACTAAAGTTTAATACTTTATCCAGCACAGTAAGTTGTATATAATCCCTTGGAGTATTAGTGCAATATAAAGCCTATCCCTGTCACATGAACTATTAGTTACAGCAGTACGGTTGAACGAATAGTTTTGATTATACCTGTGCTGTAATGTTGTTGTTGTTGTTGTTCTTGTTCCCCAAGCTGCCTGGCCGAACAGCCCCAAGGCCCCGAGCAATTCCAAGGCCATAACCGAGCGCCCCCACAGAACCCTCCCTGCCGACCACAATAAAGCCTGGGTGACCGAAGCCACTCCATGGCGGGGAGCTGAGGAGGGTGCGGAAACGCCCGGGAAACCAAAGCCCCACCCAGGGCCCTGTGCCCCTCAGCAATTATGAAGAGAAAGTTGAGGGGCAAGGGAAAAATGTGACGCTTTGGCTTCCAATCTTGGTAGATTGGGAGGTCAATCCACGGAAAAGACGCCGTCACTTGAGATCTAGAAAATATATAAGTTAAAGGAACAGTCAGAGTAAGCTATGGGTATGGCAGAGATCGCTCAATTCTCACTCTGATAGACCAGCCCATCACCACATGACTAGAACCCAATCCTCTCAGCATCAGCTAGGAAAGGCCCTAGAAAGCCGCCTTTGGCGGGGGGATAGCTCCCCTATTTCAACCCCTTTCGGGGTCGGGCACCCGCCCCGTGTGTGCTGTAATGTAATGGAGTAAGGTGTAACAATTAACCCCTTCTATACCGGAGATGTCTTTATCACTTTATTTTGGCTACTATTAGACAATTTTATTCAGCTTAGGAAGGACATCTACCAATTAATAAGTATAGACTATCTCAATTAATCCACATTAATTAATGCACAGAGGTGCATGGGGGCGGTTCGTTCGTGGCCACCCCTTCGGGGATCACGGCGTCAGGCAATAGATAGATAGATAATAATAATAATAATAATAATAATAATAATAATAAGCATGTTACTTATTTCTCATAAGCGCCAATTTTTCCGAAGAATTCATTAGCGCTCGGAAAGAGAAAGAAAATAGAACAAAATCAATGCATCAAAAGAAAGTTACATAAAATTGTCTTAATGTAGCTGAAATAAAATTAAAATAATGTCAGCGGTACAGAAGGGGTTAAATAGTTGATAGTATAACAGTATGATTGGACAAAATAAATAATGATACATACAATCTAACAGGTTCGCAGCTTGGACTTCAAGCGTCTGATTGGAAATGGTGTCCTACACACCAAACTGTGGGTGGTAGATCAACGACACCTCTACATCGGCAGTGCTAACATGGACTGGCGCTCTCTAACTCAGGTACACACACAGAATATATTGTAGTTTTATTGTTATTGTTATTCATACAGGTTCACACTTTGATTTTGTTATGTTTTTCTGGCACTGGCTCACACTGGTTGTCACAAGTATGGCAAGTAAAGGGTTATGAGTTAATTTAAATATAGCCAAGGATTTACACAGTAGATTATGGCTAGGAAAGGTAGAAAAAGTGGTGCATACCCATGCAGAAAAGGGGTGGGTGCAAACTCAATACAGTGTAGCGTCTGCCGCAGCTGGGTACATCACAGGAAGAAGCGATGCACTAGAATAAAGGAACCTCTACCAAGGAAGAAGTCCAAAATTGAGACAGTTGTATGCATAGTATGCAAATGTATGCTTCTATTCAATGACCGGCTCGAGAGTGTTAACTTTGGCAATAAGGCACTGGAGATGGTGGACAAGTTTTGCTACTTGGGTGATACCATCTCTGCCAGTGGTGGGCCTGATAGTGGGCCGCCACTATCGCCAGAATAAGATGCAGCTGGGGAAAGTTTAAAGAACTTTTGTCACTACTCACCATGAAAAGACTCCCTCTCCCTTTGAAGGGAAAGGTGTACGCTTCATGCGTTAGCAGCGCAATGACATATGCTTCAGAAATGTGGCCTGTCAAAGTGGATGATATCAACAGAATGGAACGCAATGAGATGAGAATGGTGAGATGGATGTGTGGTGCCAAACTGCAAGATAGGATATCAAGTGAAGAGCTAAGGAGAAGGTTAGGTATCAGGAGTATCAGTGATGAGATGCGTACTAGCAGGCTGGATGGTTTGGACATGTGGAGGAGAGGATGGATGAACAAAGCTAGGTGAAAAGATGCAAGTCAAGGGGTGGACCAAAATAGATGTGGGATCGGACTTTGCAGTCTGATCTTAAATCAAAGAACCTGACAAGTGAGGCAGATCTTAACAGGGCTGCCTGGAACGCCGCCATTAGGACGTGAGACCGGAACCGCGCTTCGTGTGGAGCACTTGGTCTATAAGTTTGTGTATGTATGTATGTATATGAAAGCCAATAAATAAGTAAGCCTATTATCATATTACCTTGTGATTTAAAAGAGTTTTACACATTTCAGGTAAAAGAAGCTGGAGTGGTGATCAGCAACTGTTCCTGTCTGGTCAATGATATTAACAAAATATTTGAGGTAAGTGTAGTGTGAGAGAGAGTGAGAGAGAGAAGTAGGAGTGGTGTACAAAGGGGTAGATCTCCTGTTAACATAGTACAGTACAGTAAGATGAATTGAAGTGGTTCATAATAAAGAGAGTTGAAAAGGACAGAATATTAATTCATGTGACAAAAAGCAAGTGGGCCTGTTGAGGTTTATAAAAAATGTACCATGTAAGGTTTATATTTATTGTTGGGATTGTATTTAAATGGACAAAAAGCTAATAATTTGTTTTAATAAAAGGTATTTGTAAATAAGTACCTGGCCGCCACTATCGCCAGAATTAGATGCAGCTGAGGAAAGGTCAAAGAACTGTTACCACTGCAACAGCCAGCTTGGGGAACAACAACAACAACAACTATGAGAAGATAAAGGGAAAGGTGTACGCTTCATTTGTTAGAAGCGCAATACCATATGCTTCAGAAACGTGGCCTGTCAAACCGGACAATATCAACAGAATGGAACTTAACATGGTGAGAAGGATGTGTGGGGCCAAACTGCAAGATAGGATATCCAGTAAAGCACTTAGGAGAAGGTTAGGTATCAAGAGTATCAGTCATACTTGTAGGCTTGGATGGTTTGGACATGTGAAGAGGATGGATGAACTAAGTTGGGTGAAAAGATGCAAGTCCATGAGTCAATGAACATGGAGGGAGCTGAATAAAAAAAAAAAAATTACAAGTGTGGCTGCTCATTGGAGCGCCACCATTAAAACGTATGACCGGAACCGCACTTTGCGTGGAGCACTCGGTCTTTAAATTTATGTATGTATGTATGTAACCAAGAACGAAACCTTACTAATAATCAAGAGTTATATTATAATGTAAAAAAACTTGCAAAATATACAAACCAAAACAGGGATAACACAATATAAAGGCAAAAGAACTAATCAAAATCGCTATATGGAAATAACACTTTTGATCAAATTAAATTATGAAATAAAAGAACAAAAAACCACCACATTGGGTGTACATCACTACATGAGCAAGTTAATCTGTTTCCCAAGCTAACTAATCGCACATATAACAACACACTATCGTCACCTTCAACGAATTACTTGTATAAGCTATATGTTTCAGGTGTACTGGCGTCTTGGAGCGAAGGATGCGGTAGTCCCTCCCGCGTGGCCTCAAGAACTACAGACAGACTTCAATGCCATGCACCAGATGACCATTCCTCTCAGTGGCTCCACCGTCAACACCTACCTCTCCGTTAGTGTCATAAAGTGGCTTTCATTTTGTAGAGTGAGCCTACTTTGTTCAACCCAAATCATGTCCAGTTTAATAGACTCCCACCTCCTGGGGAATGGGGCTTTTTGTATTACAAGGGCATGCCCTAGCCATAAAAATAATAATAATAATAATAATTGGTTTATTTTGATCCATGTCAATTTAGGGAATGTACGGCGTTAAAAAACGGCATCTTAATTTAGTAATTTTCAGATAACAAATTCACCCACTTGGTACTGGGTACGAAAAACTCATAGCCCCGACCAAATTTGTCTAGCTGCACATACATTTTTCCCCATCAGAGCTCACCACCTCCATTCTGCCCCGAAGGAAGAAGCAACGACATTGATGCCATCCTAGATGTCATCAACAAGGCCAAAAAGTTCATCTATGTGGCTGTCATGGACTACTTCCCCAGGATGCTCTACACCAAACATAAGAAGTCAGTAGCAACAGGTTTTTGTTTTGATTTTTGTTCTGAAGGTCTCAAAGTGTAGTTAGCAATTGTTCTCTTTTTATACGACAGACATAGCCCACCTAGGTGAAGTGGCCTACTTATGTGTAGTGTATGAAGTGTGTGTTGAATTGTTACTGCTCTGTACTGTTGGAGTGGCTATGGTTGTGAGCATTGTCTGCTACCAGTGTCATCAGCTGGTGTGTGTTGAATTGTTACTGCTCTGTACTGTTGGAGTGGCTATGGTTGTGAGCATTGTCTGCTACCAGTGTCATCAGCTCCATCATGCTGATTAGGTGTAAGCATTTGCCTTGTAAAAGCATCACTGGTCTATTGCACTACTATACTGTATAGCTATATTAAAAAGAAGTACAGTATTTTTCTACGCACAGTCACGTGTGGAGAGTGGACGAATAAGGGACAGCTATTAACGGAAGATAGCTATCTTTTAGTGGGGGTTTTCTAGGAGAATGTAAGGCATTTATGATGACAATTGATGATGCAAACTGACTTAAAATTTTGCTGGTTGAGGATAAGTGAACTGGGTCTGGAACTCAAAATTGGCTACAGTTACAGCGAGGTGGGAGGATGAATATAATTGGCCTAGAGTTAGAATGTCATTAATTTGGATATAACAATCAGAGGGAGATACGGCGCCGTAAATATTGTAATTATCTCGCACTTGATTGACACGATGAATCTCTCCACATATCTAGATTCTGGCCAGTGATTGATGATGGTCTGCGAAGGGCGGCGTGGGAGCGAGGGGTCCATGTGAGAGTACTGGGGTCACACTGGTCACACACACGACCTGACATGCCCGCCTTCCTCAAGTCACTCCAGGACCTCTCAGGCAACCACACCGGAATGAACGTACACACGGTAGGAACGGAATATATAGTCATAATCAATATTTCACCGACAACCTTACTTATAGACTGTGGCAATTTACCTTCCCCTTCCTTCATCTTGACAGTTCTCATGTCTTATTATTGCATTTCTATTTAATATCGATGTTTACGGCTCCAACTTCATTATAAACTGAAAGTCGCAAGTGGTCAAATCAGCCACACCCTGTGTATTGTATCAGTGTGTTGATAACTATTTGTTCCCTATTTGCTCTCTATTCTATTCTACTGATCTAGCTACCCATCTACTGTATATCCATCCAACCATCCACATCTCTCCCTCCAGTGTGTTGATCAATTTTTGTTCCCCTAGAAACTGTTCGTGGTGCCCAGCTTTACGGAGGAACAGAAGCAAATCCCCTTCGGCCGTGTCAACCACAACAAGTACATGGTCACCGACAACACCGCTTATATCGGTGAGTGGTAGTAGTAGAAGGAGAGAGAAAAAGAGAGTATAAATTGGTGAGTAGTCATAGTAGTAGTAGTGGTCATAGTAGTCATAGAGAATGCTAAAGAAGAAGAGGAATTGTAGGAGTGATCTTTGAGTCGGAAGAATTCTGGTAATGATGTTATATATGTCTTGATGGTGTAATGGTTTGAGTGTTCAAGATCTGTAGCCTATGTAGTAACCCAGGTTCGAATCCAGGGTGGATCATATGCTTTCATTAATTTCATTGGGAGGTGTTTGGTGTTGGGAGTGAGATTAATAAATTAGATTATTTACCTACTAGGAGTTTTTGAGAATGCATGTTGATCTTTTGTTATTTCATTATATCAAAGGCCCACTTCAAGTTCAGTATACTGTACTGTACTGCATCAAGTGCAGTAGTATTTTTCTGGAAATTATGAAAACAAAATCCTGGCAACATTTTGAGTCTCCTTTACATTGGTATTTACAATCAGACTGAAGATAGATTATTGAAGATGACAGAATTTTTACACAACTCAACTTCAGATACTGCTAGACCAGAATCAAGATTATTGAAGATGACAGAATGTTTATATTGCTCAACTTCAGATACTAGGCTACTAGACCAGAAAGATTAATGAAGATGACAAAATTATTACATAGCTCGACTTCAGATACTGCTAGACCAGAATCGATGAAAAATTTGCTGGCCAAAGCATTAGTGTGATTCCAATTTACACTTTTCTTTCAACAGGTACGTCAAACTGGAGCGGCGACTACTTTGTGAACACGGGAGGGGTGGGACTGATAGTGAACGAAACAACAACAAACGAACAGCATGTGGATCCAAACAACAACAACAATGGACAGGATGATGCTAAATTGGATCAGACGGATTCTGATTCTGGGAATGAGTCGCTCAGGGCACAACTCCAGGCTTTGTTCGAGAGGGACTGGGATTCGGAATATGCTCGGCCTGTTGACGAGTTTATCTCGTAGATGGCATGGCCTTCACTTAGGGTGTTAGAACACAAGAGCTTCTAATGTCAACTTTTGATGGTCAACAATTTTCTGACAGCATATCTGGGACCTTTTGCACTGGTATCGGAAACTAGACCCAAGAGATATTAATTTAGGTAACAGACTTATTTAAAAAGTTTACCTCATAAGCTGCCAGACCTGTGTTGACAAGGGATAAAATCTCATTTGAAATCACTTTTAATTTGACCTCAATGAATTTTGTTTGAGTGTGACTATTGTCCGTATTCCTAAACAAACCCCATGATTGCCAGTGGTAATTACTAAGGGTTTTGCCATATTCCTAGCCAGTTAAGATGATATGCTACTTGTTTGAATTGCAATGAAGTACTGTGATAACATTCCAATACTTCTGATGTGGTTTTTACCACCCTGCACTCCCTGCTCAAGAGCTGGGCTAGGGTGGGTGCCCTGATGATCAGGGACTTCAGTGAATAGTTGCCACAGATTGCTAGACCGCGCCGTCCACCAACAGCACTAGCGTTTGCCAATGACATACTGGCTGGCCCGAGACTCGAACTGTCAACCTCACAGTTTGCAGGCGAGTGCTCTACCAACCGTTCTACGGCTTTATACTTCCTCATTCGTCTATCTCTACATGTGATTCCACACGCTTCTCAAATAACTCATTTCGACCCCTCTCACTCTTGATTCATGCTTCTCTTGATTACTGGGCATTGTTTTGAATTAAGATGATCACTCAGTCAGTACCCAGCCCTCATTCAGTTAAGGGGGGCTCCTGTATTTTTAAGTAATAGCTGATAGAGTTGCAAACATGAATAATAATGCATAACTTGCACAAATATAGTATGTCAAACATATTATTGTCCATCAGACTCAGAATTAAGTTGAAGACTTAGTAACACAAAATGCTCACTCAGGATGTACCTTATTAAAAAATGGAGTGAAATTTGGAAATGATTCAGAATTTGTCAATATTTTACTATGATAACTATTGTTAGAGCTAAGATACAGTTGATCTCTTAATTGAATGTGTAAATTTAAGTGAAATTATAGTTATAAGTCTTACTAAGATGCAAATATCTTAAAATGCAAGTGTGCAGTATATATTTTAGTACTGGATGTATTTAATAGTTCGTACTTATTTTTATACACATTAATTATATAATAATTATAAATAGATGTATATTTTAAGATTGAGCAGATGTTGATTGGTAATATTTATAAAAAGCATACTGTGGTAAGATTATAGGTGTCTTTTGTGTTCTAGTGCTTGCATGTTGGAGCAGTGTTGTAGCAGGACTGTATTGTTCTATAGTCCAATTGCCTAATATAATAATAATAATTAATAATAATAATACAGTAGAGTCTTGTTATGGTGCTGTCTTTTTGTAACACTGTTAAGGCTGGTGTGGTTGCAGATACTGCAGGTGCAAGTGCTGCAGGGGGACTCTGTTGAGTCTTGCTGAGGCACGGTTAGCACTATACCAACATCAGCCACAAAAGGACTTGGTGGGGCAGTGCTGTGGCGGGGCTTTATTGTACTACAGTACACTCCAACTACTGAAAGGCAACCCCGTCTGAGCCGTTACAATGCATGTAATGGACAAATGACGTTAAACCATTGTACAGTATGTATGTATGTAGGGTACCGGTACTGTAGTGTGCCTTCAGTCATGGTTGCACTTTAAACAGAATGATCTAGTGTATATTTAAACATATTATTGGTAGGTGGGGATACCCGTCATGTACATTATGTAGCCAATGTATCAAACTGGAGACATTTGGAATTTGGTCAGGGAATACATCATTGGTGGAAAGTGTATGATTAGTGACAGGATGTCAAACCGGAGACATTTGGCTTTATGACTGCAATGAATAGAAGAAATGTTGTTTTGAAATTGGATTGTTTTCGCCATGTTACCACTTTCAAAGACATGCTAATAACTGTGAAGCATAAATTTAGCTTTATATATTTGGTAATGATGACTAATAAGAAGGGAATAGGTCTCTGGTTTGACACCCTGATCAGTGACCAGTTACACTTCCCAGCATTACATGTGTGCTGGCCCTGTAGTTAGCAGCGTTACACTGCTCCCAACTTATAGAGTATGAATTATGTATTGTAAGCTTAGAAGGTCATTTTAATAGAAGTATTGAGAATGTCTAGCATGCTTTATTTGTGTTTTCTGATATTATTATAAGCATAATTTTGGTGTTGTGATGGCAATGATAACATAATACTCCCCAGATGTCTGTATATATGTGCCTTAAACTTAGTGTGCCATTAAGTTTATTACTACTTATTTTATGGTATTTATCTGTATGTGGTATCCCAGGTTCGAATCCCGGTAGGATCACATGCTTTCATTAATTTCATTGGGAGGTGTTTGTTGTTGGAAGTGAAATTTATTAATTAGACTCTGACTAGGCAAACTCTTTCGTCTCTGTCTATCCTCTAACGTCTTCCCTTCATGCTGGAAGTTTGCTCACATTCAACCTGTCCCAAAGAAGGGTCACCGCTCTCAACCCTCCAACTATCGTCCAATTGCTCTTATCTCTTGTCTTTCTAAAGTTTTTGAAACTATTCTTGCTTCCAAATTTCTTAAGCATTTCTCTTCTCATAATCTGCTCTCAGATTGCCAGTGTGGCTTCCTTAAGGGTCGCTCTACTGGTGATCTTCTTTCATATCTTACTAACTCTTGGTCATCCTCCTTTCGGGACTTCGGTGAGACTTTTTCTATTGCACTAGACATATCGAAAGCCTTCGATAGAGTCTGGCATAAATCTTTAATTTCTAAACTACCCTCCTTCGGTTTCTATCCCTCCATCTGTGCCTTTGTCTCTAATTTCCTTTCCGGCCATTCCATAGCCGCGGTTGTGGACGGCCATTGTTCACTTCCTCACCCTATAAACTCCGGTGTTCCTCAGGGCTCTGTCCTATCTCCTATTCTCTTTCTAATTTTTATAAATGATCTCCTTAACTGTACCTTAATTCCCATCCATTCATACGCAGACGACTCAACCTTACACTACTCCATTAGTTTTTTCAGAACGCCCCAGCCAGCAATCCCTCAACGACAAACGTAATGAAGCCATAGAACTCTTAAATTCTGATCTAAATACTATTTCCAATTGGGGCAGAGAAACCCTTGTTAACTTTAATGCTTCCAAAACCCAATTTCTCCATCTATCTACCCGTCAGGATCTCCCAGCGGACTATCCCTTATTCTTCAACAATACAAAAATCAACCCTTCATCTTCTCTCAATATTCTTGGGGTCTCTTTTTCTTCTGCTCTCATTTGGAAGGACCATATTACCAGTCTTGCTAAGGCAGCCTCCCAGAAGCTGGGTGTGCTCAACCGCCTTAGGGGGTTCTTTTCCCCTGCACAGCTTCTTGCTCTGTACAGGGGCATAGTGCGCCCTTGTATTGAGTATTGTTCACATGTGTGGGGAGGTTCCTCTCACACCGCTCTCCTAGACAAAGTTGAAAGGAAGGCCTTTCGTATCATTAACTCCCGTCCACTCACCAACTCTCTGCAATCTCTCTCTCTCCGCCGCAATGTTGCATCTCTCTCGCTATTCTATCGCTACTATAATAATCAGTGTTCCTCAGAGCTATCCCAGTGCATACCACCTTTACGTAGGGCACGTGGTACCCGTCTTGCAACTCAATCCCCTACTCTGTGCAACTCTCCAACCCAAGAGTGAAACGTTACTCTCAAACTTTCTTCTACTTAACAGCTGAGCTCTGGAACTCTCTCCCAGAATCAGTCTTTCCCTCTTCCTATGACTTAAATTGCTTCAAACTCAGTGTGTCCAGGCATTTTGGCTCGAACGTCTCTTGATTTTGGCCCTGTCACTCTTTCAACTATGGGGGAGGCACTCGCTATAGGCAGTTATGCCTTTTGCCTCCCTCAATCACATAGAAAAAAAAAAAAAAAATACTGTATTTATAAAAATATATGCACAGGAAAGTATTTCTGCTCTAACCATCCTTCAGTTGGACTTCCCAAGGAAGGAGGAAGTAATGCATAATATGCTTTAGGCTTGTAATGTTGCCAAGGTCAAATTTAGAGAAGCCCAAATGGATCAACTGAGAGGTGCAGTCATGACAGAAATTAATTTTTAAGCTTTGTTGACTAGCTCAACAATCGGGTTGATTATTATATTTTTTTCTGCGAAGGACGTTCACTCAATAAATCCTACCATGAATTATAATGTAAAACTTGCAAAACAAACAAACCAAAACAGGAACGGCACAATATAAAGACAAAAGAACTTATCAAAATCACTATGTGGAAGCAACGATTTAGCAAAATACAGTGTTGAAATAAAAGAACACAATTGCATATAAACACAAATATATACAGTAGAAGCATTTATAAGGTGAATCTCCTATACAGAAAGAAAACAATATTATTGTCAACATGATTATTGACCCCAAATCAGCATAGCTTGACTTTCAATATCAGTTGAGAATGTGCCTCTCACCTGCTGGGCTTGCCAAAAATTGCCATAATAAGCATTCATGTGAATTAGCCTTAAACCATCTCATTTTCCATACATTCCATGTGTCTTAACAGAATCCCAAAATGATTATTATAGGACACTATATACATCCTGCCTTTATGATTATTATAGGACACTATATACATCCTGCCTTTATGATTATTATAGGACACTATATACATCCTGCCTTTATGATTATTATAGGACACTATATACATCCTGCCTTTATGATTATTATAGGACACTATATACATCCTGCCTTTATGATTATTATAGGACACTATATACATCCTGCCTTTATGATTATTATAGGACACTATATACATCCTGCCTTTATGATTATTATAGGACACTATATACATCCTGCCTTTATGATTATTATAGGACACTATATACATCCTGCCTTTATGATTATTATAGGACACTATATACATCCTGCCTTTATGATTATTATAGGACACTATATACATCCTGCCTTTATGATTATTATAGGACACTATATACATCCTGCCTTTATTATAGGACACTATATACATCCTGCCTTTATTATAATTTATATTCATAACATAACAAAGCACAACTATAGAGGACTAAGAGCTATTAATGTCATCCAAACCTTCCTCTAGAATCTAGATGATGATGCATTTTGTTATCACCCTTCACTCTGTCTGCAAGAGCTGGGCTTGGGTGGGTGCCCTGATGTTTCAGGGACTTAGTGGACAGATTCCACAGATTGCTAGATTGTGCCATCCACCAACAGCACTGGCGTCTGACAATAACACACACTGGCTGACCTGAGCCTCGAACCCTACACCTCACGGTTTGAAGGCGAGTGTTCTACCAAACGCAGGGTGTCAAACGAAAGTCGAGTCCATTATTTTTAGTCTTTAATAATGTATATGTACAGATAATATTATGGAGCTCAGTGGTCTGGTTAATCTGCTCTACATAACTAACTAACTACAGATAATATTATGGTTTATAGTTCAAATTATTTTTTGGAAGTGGTAAAATGGCCAGAGCAAGGCTATTTCACATTAATTTACTTGTATTTCTTATCATAATCATTCAAATCATAACAAAAATTACTGGTTTGACACCCTGACCAACTGCTATTTGTTAGGCCTGTATGTATGTGCCCTAATCTCAGTATGTGATTTAATCGAAGATGGGTTTAATTACGGCTATTGATTACAAAATAATTCACATATAATTTTTTTTGTTATCTTAACATATACAATTTTATCTTAACCTATACCCTATCCCTATTTTGAGTGACTGGAATTGTCCTTTTTCTAGTTGGTTACAGTAATTCCTCACTTAAATGGGTAAAGCAGGGATATGTGGGAAGTAAAAGAGTAAAGACTATCCTCAATTAACCCTCTGACTTCCACATACCCTTCCTAATCTGAATAGTCTAATAACAGCCAGAAAATAGAAAAGATATGTGTTACCGTATCTTGATAGGGTTAATGTTTAAATACTACTCATAGAGGTTGATATTATGCCATAATATTGACAATAACATGGCATTATCTTAATTTAATTATTTTATCTTATGCATTGACTTGTATTTTTCAGTGGTTTTCCAGTTTTGACTACTGTAATTTAGTTTTGAATACTACTTAATATATTTTGTAATGTGCATAATAAAATTTAAAATAGTATATGGTTAATTATTCTCCTAGTTATATCATTCCAGTATGGTAGAATTGCTAGTAGAGAGAGAGAGAGAGAGTATAAGAGTAAGGGAGGGAAGAGAATGTGGATGGGAAGGTAAGGAAGGAGAGAGAGAGTGTATTGTTTTAACCCTTTCAATCATATAATGTCTATGTTTGCTCTATTCTAGCTACCTCCAGACGATTTTACTCACCATGAAAAAGGATTGCTAAGAATCATGGGTTAAAGATTACAAACATTAACCCTCTAACTCAGATAAATCCCTTGTAAGTTTTATAAAATCATCTGGACGATACAGTTCTGATGAGTGATAATGAGTGGGAGTTACAGTCACTCAGTCAGTAGCCAACCCTTACTCCCACAAGGGGTAGGGAGGATCAGCAAGAGACACGAGAAAGGAAAAAGAACACATATAATAGTTTGCCCACAAAAAGCAAGCACACAAGCATTCAGAAGCCACAGGGTCTGGTAAATATGTATGGAACCGTGTGTGAGATAAGGAACCTGAAGGTAAATGAAGGGAAGAGTAAGATTATGGTCTTTGAAAGGGGTGCAGTCAAAGATTGTGAGGTGAGGTTGAATGGTCAGATTATGGAGATCCGAGAATGTCGGCTCATTTAAGTATTTGGGCAGTGTGATGAGTAAAGATGGGAGGATGAAGTGAGGGAGAGGGTACAACAGGGGCAGAGGGTTGTAGGAATGCTGAAAGCAGTGACAGTATGGAAGTAAAAAAGTAATTGCATGATAATGTGGTAATCCCGACATTGACATACGGTAGTGAAGCATGGACGACTGGATGTTGTTTGAGAGGCACAAATCAAGAGTGAGGGGTGGAAATGGGGTTACTTGAGAAAGGCACATGGAGGGATAGGCAGACGAATGTGGATGTAAGAGAGCGGTGTGGTGTGGATGTGCTGGAAAGTGTGATGAGGAACAATTTGAGATGGTTCGGCCATGTGGAACATTTAGGAAGCGAGAAAATTATTAAGAGAGTGAGGTGGAAAGACAGACTGAGAGTAAGGTGGAAGGATGAAGTTGAGAGGTATGTGAGAGAAAGGGGTGTTGCATGGGAGGAGGGGTGTCGGTTGACGGGACAAAGGTGCTGAGGGCGATTCATTTGGGGCCACCCCTTCGGGATCATGGCGTTTGGCAATAGACAGATAAATAGAGCTTCACGACAGATTTGCATTTCCAGCCTCTCTCTCTCTCTCTCTCTCTTCATCCATCTATCTGTCTATCTACAGTATCTATCTACCTATCTTCTATCGTATTCACAATGTAAACAATACACGCATATTAATCTCTCTCTCTCTCTCTCTCTCAGCTCTTCCATGAACCAAATTACAGCGTACATCTCTTAATTCCCAGTATTCTTTCGCCCTCACAAATGATATAGTTCTCAGTATTATTTATGCATTTAGTGTCACGTTTAATCGTTTCCTAGGGGCCTTCCTTGATCTATTAATCATTTTAACCCTTCCACCCAAATGATCTCTCTCTCTCTCTCTCTGTATATATATATATATATATTGATAACATAGATATGTAACTATAAATATATACAGTACCGGTATATTAGATATATTAACAGATAAGATCGATATATCTAAAGAGATACATATAAATATAGATAAAACAGGTGGAGATAGATGTAAAGAGGCATAAATAGATACGACCCATCCTCCTTTAAGTCTCACCTTCTCTCTCTTCCACTTCCTCCTTCCTTCCTGTCATCGTTCTCTTCCTTGCCTTTTAGCTTCCTTCTCGTGTATCACCCTCTCCCCTCCTTCCTTGTCCTCTCTCATATTATCTCTCTCTCTCTCTCTCTCTCTCTCTCTCTCTCTCTCTCTCTCTCTCTCTCTCGGTATGTTTCTTGCGTTCTCGTTTTTTTTTCTCTTGTTGGCATCCTTTCTCTATTTCTTGTTCATTCTGTTTATGATTATATCTCTCTCTCTCTCTCTCTCTCTGTCCTACTATAGTTCATTATTTCTCTGACTACTCCCCCCCCCCCCCAGCCACGCCCCTACCACACGCAACAGGTCAGTCACACACACACACACACACACACACACACACAGTCTCTCTCTCTCTTTCCTACGTTGTTACCTATTTTTTCTAACACATTTCTTTAGTTGGGGGACTAGGCGCTCTCTCTCTCTCTCTCTCTCTCTCTCTCTCTCCTACGTTTCTACCTTTTTCTTCTAACACATTTCTTTATTTGTGGTACTGCTGGTTCTACTGGCATGAAGTCCCAATCCCCTAGCTTGAAATGAAAGATATATGTGATCAGTGAAAATCGATTCTCTCTCTCTCTCTCTCTCTCTCTCTCTCTCTCTCTCTCTCTCTCTCTCTCTCTCTCTCTCTCTCTCTCTCTCTCTCTCTCTCTCTCTCTCTCTCTCTCTCTCTCTCTCTCTCTCTCTCTCTCTCTCTCTCTCTCTCTCTCTCTCTCTCTCTCTCTCTCTCTCACGGACACGTCCAACAAATTTCCAAAGATAAACACGAAAAGAAGAAGACGAATACAGACCCCTTCAGGAGTTACTGGGGGCCATTTATAGTGCCCTGTCGCGAGATAAGCCAAAAGTTAAAACAAGAGAGGAATGTCCAAAGTTAAGAGGCTTCCCTAAAGATATCCTAATTACCGAGACTATATTATACTGTACATATATACAGTACAAGGGTTCCTAGGCTTCCTCGTAGGCTCGGATATATGTAAAACAAATGTTTCCCGAATGACACAACTATACCCTGTTTCTTTTCAAAAGACGGTAAATTGCAAAGTTCCCATCAAGATATTTCAGTTATTTTGAAGGTTTTGTAGTAAATGATGATGCTAATTATATAAACTTGGTCTGAATATGATGCAGAGACATAGTACAGGTAGTTTCATATTTGTTCCATTAAGTATCGAGAACTTAGCTGCTAAGGGATTCAATTTACCGCCAGCTGAGAAGAAACAGAGTATAGCAAACCATGTCAACCAGTAGCTCGTAAATTACTTTTTCCCCTAGACCTCCATCAAGCTTAAAAATACACCCCAAGTCCCCCTTCCAGGTAAATTGTACATTTTCCGGTAGAAAAATGTTCCGACCAAAGACCGGTTCCTTATAATACAGGCTCACAGGAGAAAATCAACACCTTAATGGCACACATTGTCTTAAAAATGATTAAGAAATCGGTCGATTGATCTTAAAATCGTCAAACTAATGGGCCGAAAGTCTTAAAATGTCAAAACTAATGGGGCTAAACATGAGGGAGAAGGGGGTCCATAAATAAAACCCTTAAGTTGGTGGGGGGATATACAATGGAGGCTTGAGGGTGGAGGGTTCAATCAATGGGAACCAACAGTTAATATTATCTATCTGGGTACCCCAATGAACGTACTGACCAAGTTGCATAACATTCCATACAATTATTATCTAATTAAACTGCGAAAACACACACACTGAAACACACACACACACACACACACACACACACACACACACGGACGTACAGTCACCTATACACATTCAAGGACCCCCCCCCCCCCTTCCCCCACCTATGCTTGTCTTCATACAATTATAACTATCTGGATTGATTTTTGGTTGGCACTTGCTTTACAATTATAACTATCTGGATTGATGTTTGGTTGGCACTTGCTTTACAATTATAACTATCTGGATTGATGTTTGGTTGGCACTTGCTTTACAATTATAACTACCTGGATTGATGTTTGGTTGGCACTTGCTTTACAATTATAACTATCTGGATTGGTGTTTGGTTGGCACTTGCTTTACAATTATAACTATCTGGATTGATGTTTGGTTGGCACTTGCTTTTCAATAAATAGTATATACCTGTAGTTTTGTAGTTGATGTATATACAAATATATACATAATTCGTTTCCAGATATACTGTATGTGTGTATGTATGTATATATTGTATGTGTGTATGTATGTATATATTGTATGTGTGTATGTATGTATGTATATACTCTGGTACCTTCCCCAGTTTTCCTATTATTATCTATTTTTTATTTTTATTTTTAATGGGGGTGGCCGACTCGAGACAGAGTCGGTATACTTCCATACAAATACATAGGTGACGTCCACGAATTATTATGAGTGACCGTACATGGCCGATTACAAAACAAAAGCATGCACATTATCAACAACAAGAACAACCTGCCAACAAAAGCATGCACATTATCAACAACAAGAACCTGCCAACTAAATTGCACCGTGCCTGAACTGTCACCCGGCCTCACCTGTCCTCATTAACACAACACCTGGCTTAATTACTTTCACCTCACCGCCCTCCTAATGACACCAATTATGGGAACCCGAAGCTTTGTTCCGCTCCCAGGCACCGAGACATAGTAGTATCATATTTTTCCGATAAGTAACTAGAAATCAGTTACTAAAAGGATGCGATTTACCGTCAGTTGAAATAAAATCGACTTTAGTGTGGTACTCTCATGACGATTTGAGTATCAGCATAGGATTAAGAAGGAAATCAAGAAACAACAGGGAATCTTATCCTCACTAGGCTGTTTTTGTTGAGGGATAAGGATTAGGTAAGAAAGGACTGTCACAGAAAGCAAGGGAAAACTCGACGCCTAAATGGCACGAAAGGTCTTAAAATTGCCAAACTAACGGGGCGAATTTCATAAAATATCAACACTAATGGAGCTAAACATGAGGGAGAAGGACGTCCAGAAAACACACACTTAATAGGTCCACCAATTAATGTACACATACATAACATACATACATACATACATGCATTATAGTGGTAGACAGTATGGTTGTGATGTAACATAGCCATACATACATACATACATACATACATATATGCATACATACATACATTTGGGGTGTGTGTGTTTATGTGTTTATGTGTGTGTGTGTGTGTGTGTGTGTGTGTGTGTGTGTGTGTGTGTGTGTGTGTGGCTAGCGTAAACACCCCTAATACCCAAACTACCTCTACCTTTTTACCAGGAAATTAGGCTAGTCTTCAAATATTGTCCCATCGCTTTTCTTTAGGAGTTTGTCATTATTATAATATATTAGGTATTGCGTGTGTGTGTGTGTGTGTGTGTGTGTGTGTGTGTGTGTGTGTGTGTGTGTGTGTGTGTGTGTGTGTCTGTGTGTGTGTGTGTTATTATTAGCTAGTATTATATGATTTTATTCAGTAAACAAAAAGGCCCCCAGCAAATTAACAGGCTTCGAACTATCTCAATTAATCAGTTTTACTACCACAGATCCTTCTTAAACTGCACACAATCATCTAAACATAGCTACAATACAATGAAAAAGATATCCCCGTATGTGCTGTATGTAGAGTCGTGGATATATTGTATTTTTTTATGGGGGGGGGAAGGAGGGGGTTATTTATTTGGTCGATTTATTTTTCCATTTATTTTTTATTTTTTTAGTTTCATCCCTAGGCCTCCATCAAGCTGTAATAAAAATAAATAAATAAATGAATAAATAAATAAATAAATAAACGAGAAAACACACATATGATTATAATACAATTCATAATTCTCAAACGAAAACGAAAGCACAAAATACCGAAACAAATAAAAATGTTGCCCGAGAAGTTGTTATGTAAAACAGTTTTTTTAATGTTATATTTTAGTGTCTTTTGTGTTTTTATTTTGTATAATATTTGCGTGTTATTGTACGTTCGGTAATGCAATATTTTCTAACCTCATTACGGCCGGCTTGTTTTGACCAGGCGTCCCTTAGTGAGTGTGTGCGTGAGAGAGAGAGAGAGAGAGAGAGAGAGAGAGAGAGAGAGAGAGAGAGAGAGAGTGTGAGTGAGAGAGAGAGAGAGTGTGAGTGAGAGAGAGAGCGAGAATCATTATAACAGCGAGCGAGTAGGTCAGTACGTCAGGACAGGTAGCAGGCTAAGCAGGTATGGTCACGATAACAACACCAACACCAACAACAACAACAACAACAACAATAACAACTACAACACCAACAACAATAAGCAGACGACAACAACTACACTAACAACAACAAAAACAATAAGCAGACAACAACAACTACACTAACAAAAACAACAACAACAATAAGCACACGACCACAACTACACTAACAATAAGCACAACAACAATAATAACAACAACAACAATAAGCACACGACCACAACTACACTAACAATAAACACAACAACAACAACCACACTAACATGAAGCACAACAACAACACCAATATAATATATTATTATGTTCCTTCCAACAACCAACTATACTCCTAAAATCGATTAATGAAATTTACAAACACATGTGGCAGTCCGTGGATTCGAACCCAGGATGCTCACACCGAAAATCAACACCTTATGCATCGCACCACGAAGACAGTTAACATAAAAGACGTCGCCGGTACAGAAGGGGTTAATAATAATAATGATAATACAAACAAAAAACAAGTGTAAAACAATAATTCCATAAAAACACAACCCGGACATACTTGCAACAAAACTATTCAACAAATCTTGCCTTGTCTTGCGTATCAAAATAAGCCTTAATTAAAACATGTTGCTAAAGCTCTCAAAAGGGATGGACAAAAGTGATGAATGAATATAAAAACGAACAAAGGAAAACACACACACACACACACACTTTCAAAACAAGGTCAAGAGAACAATGTACGAATGCTAGACTACTCGGCCCACGGGACAGCTCGGCCCAGTAAAAACGAGACAGCTCGGCCCCGTGTTAATTACGAGACAACTCTTAATTAACCTAACCTAACCTACACATTATGAATCGAGAGAACTAGCCTATGACATAATTATACAATAAACGAACATTTCGCCCACATTACACACACGCCATAAACGGGAGGCCATGTATGCAGCACCAAATCCTGCAAATCCTGTCCTCTGCGCATGCGTGAGAATCTTAGGCCCCTTGGCACGATTTTGTTTTCCTTTATAGTACTATTATATTAACTTAAATTAACCTAACCTAACTTAAATTAACCTAACCTAACCTAACCTAACCTAACCTAACCTAACCTAACCTAACCTAACCTAACCTAACTTAAATTAACCTAACAGTTGAGCCTAAATAACATAATACAAATATTAGGGAAAAGGCCGCGCATACGCAGAGGACAGGATTTGGTGCTGCATACATGGTCTCACCCATAAACCCTCCACTTAGCTCTCCCCATCCTAATCCTGACTGGTCTCGTCAAATTGCCCCATAACAAAACATGGGGCCGAGCTGTCTCAAATAATGGGCCGAGCTGTCTCGCCGTCGTGGCCGAGTTGTCCAAAAGTGGGCCGAGCTGTCCGAGCCGAGTTGTCCCATGGGCCGAGTCGTCCAGTCACCCAATGGACGGACATGTAATAAGACTTATGTATTTATGTCAAATCTTTTTAATATAATGAACTCATTGGCAACTAAAACAGCATATAATACTTGAATGCTAATGTCATATAAAGCGAGTACATATCCTGTAACAGAAATAGATGAAAACAAAAATAATAATAACTAAAAAATCTCCAATCCTTGTATAAAGCAAACTTCATATTCCTAATTTTCTTCACTGTAAAAAAATAGCTTTTACGAAATACTGTATATGATTAGATTTATTGCCGGACACCGTGATCCCCGAAGGGATGGTCACAAACAAAACGACCCCATGCACCTCTGTCCCAAATTCCTCCAATCCATTATTAGCATATATTTCTATTGTTACTCTAGCCATCAGTCAGTCAGTCAATACTAAAATTTCTTCCGTCTATGATCGATATGGGACAAGCAACACCCTTCCGACACATTTATGGATAGGGTCGTGAGTTGGGGTAGGCTGGGTGTGGCTCTCTGTGTACACAATAATAATAATGTGTGTAGTTCCCC
Source organism: Paralithodes platypus (assembly GCA_032716605.1). Classification (NCBI taxonomy): domain Eukaryota; kingdom Metazoa; phylum Arthropoda; class Malacostraca; order Decapoda; family Lithodidae; genus Paralithodes; species Paralithodes platypus. The sequence goes on along the minus strand of CM064545.1, from coordinate 35,944,910 downwards.
CCTCCCTCACCAGGTGGCTCTCAGGGCACGCTAGTAGTATCATATAGGCTGGTTGGGGTTAGTTGACAGTCTGAGTGGGGGAGTGTTCAGTCTGGCCTGCTCTGCTCCATCATCCCGTGTTCTGCTGGTATACTAGGGACTGTAGTTCTAGATATGGGGCCCCAGTATTGATGCTATTCTTGACTTACAGTGTGCTGGCTTTATATATATATATATATATATATATATATATATATATATATATATATATATATTATATATATATATATATATATATATATATATATATATATATATATATATATATAGTATTTTTTTTTTTTTCCAGTGGTAGTGCCTGTTGATTGTCCTTGGCTCAGTGGTGATGTTGTTCGTGGTGTGCCCTTCCTTCCCTGATGATGTCTTGGTGGACAACGATACCCTCACTCAGGTAAGAACCCTATTATTAATACCTATTACTGCTATTACTATTACTATTAGCCGTGGCATAGTCAGTAGAGCGTCGGCTGCTGATCAAAGGGTCGGCGGATCCAGCCCGCACTGTCAAAATGATAGTGGTAGACGTGACTCAAGCCCAGACAATTTGACCTAGCTCTTCGTGACAACGCTTAATGTTCATGGCCACTCCGGCGAAGCCGGATTTCTCCATACAATGCTGGCTTGCTATCGTTCGCCAGGAAGAAATCGACACCTGGATGGGGATAAACGTCTTAAACCAGTTAGCTGAATGGGGCCGAATGGATACAAGCCAGAGAAAGAGAGAAAAGGAGAGAAAGGTAAAAAATGCCGGTGGGTGACCCCCCTTAACCGTCCAATACCAGCGACGGCAGAGCTGTCAGTAGATAAATCACTCCCCAGTCCCAGCGACGACGGCTGCAGTAATATACAATCCCTGTAACTGCCAGTATCAGTTAGTACCTGGTACCACGACGTTTGAGCACTGCTCTAAGACCTTGGCAACACTTTTCAGCTTATATCCAATCCCCACAGGCTGGGAGAGGCAGTATTCCTCCATCTTTAGAGGTGGGAGGTTGTAGCTTGCCTCTGAAGCCATTTTGGCCACATTGCTTGGTACTGGGGGGTACATTTATGCTAGTACCCTATGGTACAGTAGAGGTTAACCCTTTCCCTCCTCCCCTGCAGATGCCTGACGATGCGGACCCCTCCCCCCACCACCACCACCACCGGCCCTGGGAGGAGGTGGAGGTCTGGGGACAGTTCAGAAGGTGGCATATTATGATGCTCTCAGGACTGGCTGGTCTGGCTGTTAGTAAGTATACTCAATTCACTGTAAGTAGGCCAAAAATCGTAACCCATAATCTCTGTAACTAGTAGTAGTAGTAGTAGAAGAGAGAGAGAGAGAGAGAGAGAGAGAGAGAGAGAGAGAGAGAGAGAGAGAGAGAGAGAGAGAGAGAGAGAGAGAGAGAGTGAGAGAGAGTGAGAGTGAGAGTGAGTGAGAGAGAGAGAGAGAGTGAGAGTGAGTGAGAGAATGAGAGCTGAGTCGTCCATCGTTTCCCACACACACACACACACACACACACACACACACACACACACACACACACACACACACACACACACACACACACACACACACTCTCTCTCTCTCTCTCTTTTCTCTGTAACACAGAAACTTTCATTAATCAGCTGGTCTTTCTCTGAACTCAAAGGTCCTAATCTGTGGAAGAGGAGAGTAGAAGTCATGGCGTGATCTCTCTCTCTCTCTCTCTCTCTCTCTCTCTCTCTCTCTCTCTCTCTCTCATATTAACCCTTTCGAGATGCGATTACGCATTCGTTTCTATTGCTGGCTATCATTGGACAATTTCATTCAGATTAGGAAAGGTATATGGAAGTCAGAGGGTTAACCTAGATAGCCTTTATCCTTACAATTCCCAGAACACACATAACAGTTAATCTTCCAAAGGGTTAATTTTCAGTCAAGGGGTAGGGAGGATCAGCAAGAGAAAAACAAAAAAAAGGTGACAAGAGAAAAACACATAACAGCTAATCTTCCAAAGGGTTAATTGTCTATCTTCTAACCCCCCCCACCCCCCCCCCCCCTCCCCCTCCCACACCCGGTAGCCATGTTCGTGTGCTGCGTGTTCAAGTGCCGCGTCCCGAGAACCAAACAGGAAATCGAGGCGGACTACATACGCCGGAGCCTGGCCCGGAAGTTCCACCGACAACTCAACATCATCAACAACTCAGAGATGGACGAAATGGATCTCTTGAAAGGTGAGGGATATTTTTTTTTTTTTTTTTTTTTAAATCCAGGGTAAACAATTGTGTACAGACTATATACCTATAACTATAACTATATATATATATATATATATATATATATATATATATATATATATATAATACAGGGTAAGAAATTGTGTACAGACTATTTTTTTGATAATCTAGGGTAAGATAAATTGTGTAGAGACTGTTTTTATCAGCCAGCATCTCGGCCATCATACATAAGAATACAAGAAGGGGTTAAATCCTCTAAACCAATCCAGACAACAACAAATAAATGTGTAATCGGCTCTTGAAAGGCTTAAGGGGAGATCTCCACTTAAGGAATTTTTTTCTTGACCGCTTTCTCCCTCATGTTTAGCCCCATTGCTTTTGATATTATAAAACGTTTGCCCGATTAGTTTAGCGATTTTAAGAAATTTCACCCCATATTAAGACCTTTCGTGCAATTCAGGTGTCGATTTTATCCTGGCGAGCGATAGCGAGCCTGTAATTTAAGAAGAACCGGCCTTCGGCCGGGAAATTTTTCTACCGAAAAATGTACAAATTTATCTAGAAAGGGACTCAAGGGGGTGTAATTTTAAGCTTGATGGAGGTCTAGGGAACAAAATAAATACCTCCCCTTAATAATACTGTTCTCCCTTCCCCAGCCCTGGAGCGCTTACGGGCTGAGTTACGGGCGGACTCCAGCAGCCTGGCCCAGAGTGAAGCCTTCTCCGCCCTATCCTTCACGCCCACCGGTACGCCCACGTATAGGAAGGGCTCCGAGATTAACTTGGGTACGTATATAGACACACGCACTACACACACACACACACCCACACACCCACACTACACACATACGTACACACACACACCCAGCTCTCTCCTTTACACCCACCGGTACGCCCACATACAAGAAGGGCTCGGAGTTTAACTCGGGTACGTACACACACACACACACACACACACACACACACACACACACACACACACACACAAACACACACACACACACACACACAGCTAACCAAGCAAGAAACAAGGGTCAGTATCCACAAAACTATCAGTAGTTTATACTAAGATACTTCGATACATACACTCATGACAGACATGCAAGGATATGTGAGCTCCAGTGATCTAGAGGTGGCACTCTTAATAGCGGATTGCACAATACAAACATTAATGTAATATACTGATTGAGTTTGTTACATGTTGAAACGAGTAGGCAGCTAGTATAATGGCCACAACCTCGTGACTAGGAGTCAAATGAGCCCGAGTCACGTAGTGTACTGTACAGTACACTAATATTAGTGTACTGTACAGTACAATAATATTTATACAGCACAATACTAAACAGTACCTGACAAGTAGCTGTAATTTGCCCAGGTGTGTCCCCTAGAGTAGCTGTGTATGGCCAACACTTCTGGGGAACTGTCCAGTCTCGGGGGCAAGGGAGTGTGTGTGTGTGTGTGTGTGTGTGTGTGTGGGGGGGGGGGGGGGGGGGTGAACTTGAATATTGTGGGGGATCTGGGGAGGGTGTTGAGAGTTAAACTGTTGGGGTTGAAAAGGGGGTAGGGAAGAGCTCACTCAGAAATCGCCAACACAAATATACCCGGTATCTCTTGGCTCACCCGGGAAAGAAACAGAGAAACAAACACACAAACAAACAAACACTTGGAGGCACAGTACCTTAATATGTCATCTATCTTCCTTCAGGTGTGTCCCTGGAGGAGCTGCGTCTGGCCACTGCCGCTGGGGGAGTGTCCAGTCTGAGGGGTAGGGTGGCACAGGTCATCTCACAGGCTCTACGCAAACTCAGGTCCTGAAGAAGAAGAAGAGGAGATTGTTAGCTCTAGTCAAGCGGATTATTGGTACGGCTACTTTTGATCAGCTACTTAAGGGGGGATGGGAGGATTTTGTTTAGCTCATTTATATATTTTTGTATTATTTTTTTAAATTTTCTCCCTAGACCTCCATCAAGCTTAACCCCCCCCCCCCCCCCCCCCCAAGAAACTCCTTTTGTACATTTTTCGATAAAAAAAAATATCCCGGCCGAAGGCCGGTTTATCTTAAATTACAGGCTCGCTATCGCTCGCCAGCAAAAACAAAAATCGACACCTAAATGACACGAACAGTATTAATATTGCCACAGAAATGGGGCGAAAGGGCTTAAAATCACCAAACTAATGGGCCGAACGCCATAAAATCTGAACACTAATGGGGCTAAACATGAGGAAGAAGGGGGACCAGAAAAACGCCCCATCTCCCCTTAATCCTGTCAGTACACTATGACGCAATCTGTTATATTATTAGACGATTTTATCCACATTAGGTAGCATTTATGGGGGGTCGAGGATTAGTTGAGATTGATTATATCCCTTTGATTCAGAATTTATAGGGGTCGAGGATTAGTTGAGATTGCTTATATCCCTTTGATTAAGAATTTATAGGGGTCGAGGATTAGTTGAGATTGATTATATCCCTTTGATTCAGAATTTATAGGGGTCGAGGATTAGTTGAGATTGCTTATATCCCTTTGATTAAGAATTTATAGGGGTCGAGGATTAGTTGAGATTGCTTATATCCCTTTGATTCAGAATTTATAGGGGTCGAGGAATAATTAAGATTGATTATATCCCTTTGATTCCTAGGGGTCCTTCCTATACTGAATGCAATCGTCCAGAGTTGTTTGTTAGCTATGGTGGTTATTGGTCAAGGGTTTGGGCCGACTTACGTGGAATAGGGTATATATATATCACAATATTGCCAGAATTGTCATTTTGGATTGCACTATATGCAAGGTAAATTCCTCCCCCAAAATATGAGCTTATTAGATGCTATAGTTTGTTTCTTTCCAGCTGAGCGTAAACTGCAATGGCCTCTGCTTATTAACTTAGCTAGTACAAAGATATGGCGCTGAAAAATAGTCTGTTATGAAAACTTGGTATTTTTAGGATACAAAATACCTATTAGTGTCATATGTCCAGTAACTATCGATAAATCAGCAAAAAAGTGGTTAAATTTAGCCTCAGCTGAAACAAACAGACTATATTAAGTGTTCTACTATAGTAAGTGTTCTGCTATAGTAAGTGTTCTGCTATAGTAAGTGTTCTGCTATAGTAAGTGTTCTGCTATAGTAAGTGTTCTGCTATAGTAAGTGTTCTGCTATAGTAAGTGTTCTGCTATAGTAAGTGTTCTACTATAGTAAGTGTTCTACTATAGTAAGTGTTCTACTATAGTAAGTGTTCTACTATAGTAAGTGTTCTACTATAGTAAGTGTTCTACTATAGTAAGTGTTCTACTATAGTAAGTGTTCTACCATAGTAAGTGTTCTACTATAGTAAGTGTTCTACTATAGTAAGTGTTCTACTATAGTAAGTGTTCTACTATAGTAAGTGTTCTACCATAGTAAGTGTTCTACTATAGTAAGTGTTCTACTATAGTAAGTGTTCTACTATAGTAAGTGTTCTACTATAGTAAGTGTTCTACTATAGTAAGTGTTCTACTATAGTAAGTGTTCTACTATAGTAAGTGTTCTACTATAGTAAGTGTTCTACTATAGTAAGTGTTCTACTATAGTAAGTGTTCTACCATAGTAAGTGTTCTACTATAGTAAGTGTTCTGCTATAGTAAGTGTTCTACCATAGTAAGTGTTCTACTATAGTAAGTGTTCTACTATAGTAAGTGTTCTACTATAGTAAGTGTTCTACTATAGTAAGTGTTCTACTATAGTAAGTGTTCTACTATAGTAAGTGTTCTACCATAGTAAGTGTTCTACTATAGTAAGTGTTCTGCTATAGTAAGTGTTCTACCATAGTCAGTGTTCTACTATAGTAAGTGTTCTACTATAGTAAGTGTTCTACTATAGTAAATTAATTTGGTCATTAACCCCTTCAGTACCGGTGACGTCCTTTTCATTATAGTGTGGCAAATAGTAGACGATTATATTCAGCTTAGGAAGGACGTCTACCCATGAATCGGCTACAGACTATCTCAATTTATCCTTTGAGCTACCATATATCCTTCCTAAGCTTCATAAAATCTTCTAAATGTATCTGAAATCAACTAAGAAATACGTCGCCGGTACAGAAGGGGTCAATATGTAGTATGCTCTAGCTTGCATTGTATCATAGTAGCGATAGTGATGAATTTTGCAGCACAATTCTGCCATTCATAATATTATGGCCACAACCATCGGGAAAGTTGCCACAAAATATACAGATGCCAGAATATTACAAGTTTAAATAAATCTTCACTAATATGCTTATCGTAGTCTTTAACCCCTTCAGCACGATGACGTAATTTCCATCATATACTGGTTGCCATTATACGATTTTATTTAGCAAATAATCTATCTCTAGGCCTCAAGGGGGTAAATAGTAATTACTGTAAATACGATCCCAATATACCCTAGGGCCTAAACATAGGTCCTTCTTATACTGAATACAATCGTCTAATTTTAACCAGAGACTGAGGTAAAATGGCGTCATGGTGCTGAAGGGGTTAATGTATATTGATTAAATACGTTACAATGTATCTCATATCAATTATATATCTTGATATGTCGTGTTCAAGTATGTAATTACCATGCAAATATATAATCCATGTCCAAAAGGATCTCAATCACACACCAACAGTATACGACGTTTATGATTTGTGTTTTCTAGCATTAACCCTTTCAAGATACTAGTATGTATTTATGTTCTGTTTTCTGGCTATAATTTTGTACAGATTTGAAAGAGATTATGGAAGACAGTGGGTTAATTGGGGTATTCTTCTCCCTTAGAATTCCTAAAAATCCTTCTTAGCCTGAATGCGTCATAATCTTCAAAGGGTTAAGCAGTTACCCTCTTTAATGTATATTGATAAAATACGTTACAATGTATCCCATATCAATATATCTGTATAATACATGTTCAAGGCAAGGCTTGTATTTTCAACATTTACCTACCGAAAAATGTAAACATTTATCCGGAAGGGGGATTGCACATTAAAATGATGAAAGTCATTGTGTAGCGAGACATTTAAAAACATTGCACTCAAACACCTTGAGAGAGAGAGAGAGAGAGAGAGAGAGAGAGAGAGAGAGAGAGAGAGAGAGAGAGAGAGAGAGAGAGAGAGAGAGAGAGAGAGAGAGAGAGAGAGAGAGAGAGAGAGAGAAGGTCCTATCATGGTTGGTGCATAGTTATGATCACATGTTGGTGGTAAAGGGAAGGAAGGAAGGAAGGAAGGAAGGAAGGAAGGAAGGAAGGAAGGAAGGAAGGAAGGAAGGGAGGAAAGAAAGAAGGAAGGAAGGAAGGAAGGAGGGAAGTAAGGAGGGAGGGAAGGAAGGAAGGAAGGAGGGAAGGAAGGAGGGAAGAAAGGAAGGAACTAGGTGAGAAAAGATACTTTAAAAAAGAGTATTCATTACTCTTTCCCAGTCTTTACACACACGCACATAGACACACACACACATATATATACTGTATATTATATATATATATATATATATATATATATATATACGGGTACCTGTATATATATATAGATAGATAGATAGATAGAGATAGATCGATCGATCGATCGATCGATCGATAGATAGATAGATAGATAGATAGATAGATAGATAGCTAGATAGATAGATATATAGATAGATAGATAGATAGGTAGGTAGGTAGGTAGGTAGATAGATAGATAGGTAGATAGATAGATAGATAGATAGATAGTCAGTCAGTCAGTCAGTCATAATTTTATTTCATAAAAAGACATATACATACACTTTTTACAGAGTTATTTACGTAATCTACATTAAGCTAAAAGTCCTTAGCGCATAGTTGGTTCTGTGTTCTGTACATAAACAATTCTTGATCTGATAGCATTGATATCATTTAGCAATAAGTTAGTAAATCCATACTCATGTAGGATTATTTTTTCAACATCCTTTACAAGAAAAGATCTATGTAACATGTAATACATGTTCTTCTCTATAAAACTACATGGCTTTATGAGATTTCTATATACAAATCTTATTTTCATCCAGTTAACCAAATGCCTAAACACCATCACTCCACATTCTCTACAAGCACTGTGGTTGCTCTCCCAGTACTTCATATTCAATATTTTCTTTATTGCCTTGTGGTATCCAATGGAAAACTGCTTAAACGGTATATAACATTTTCTATTATTAAACCAAAGTTCAGCGCCATAAAAATTCAAACAGTAGCTTTGAAATAAATTTAAAAATACTTCAGTACTCGTGTTGCTAAACTTTCTTAAAAGACAATTAAACTCATTGTAAAACTTATTTCTGCATCTTATCATATCCAAGTCATTATTAAGATTACAATCGATTATAAAACCCAAATATTTGTATTCAGAAACAATATTTAATTTGTTATTGTCTAAATATATGAAAGGATTAATTTCCTGTCCATACTTATATTTAAAGATCATACATACTGATTTTGCAGAGTTAATAGATAAGTCTAGTTGTTTAATTTCATGATCCATAATATCTATCAATGTTTGCAGACCTCTAACCGAAGGAGCCAATATTACAAGATCGTCTGCATAGGCGATCACATTGCTGACTTGTAAACCTAGTCTACAGCCTACATTACTTGCAGATAATTTACTTAATAAGTCATCAATATAAATTGAAAACAACAAGGGAGATAAAACCCCACCCTGTCTCACTCCATTTTTCATAGTCCATTCAGTTGAAATTGAATCTTTAAATTTGACAACAACAACATGTTGGTTTCTGTAAAAGTAAAATAAAATATTAACCAAGAAATTTGGTAATCCTAGTTTTAAAAGCTTATTTGCAAGTTTGAAATGATTCACCTTATCAAAAGCTTTTGTCAGGTCAATAAAACATGAAAAAACATTAGATCCCTCCGTGGTGTACCTTAAAATAGTTTCCTTGAGAATTAAACATGCAGTAGAAGTAGAATACCTCTCTCTGAATCCATGCTGCCTATCATTTAAACTAACATATCTTAAAATTTTGTACTTCAAGCAGTATTCAAATACCTTCAATAATATTGGCGATAACGTAATTGATCTATAATTATCAAGTGATGTATTATCTTTATACTTATCTTTCAATAAGGGTACCATAATTCCAAAGTTCATTCTTACAGGCATACAACCATGTACAACACAAGAAGAAATCAACTTTGCAATTACTACTATCAATTCGTTTGTACAATACTTTAAATGAAAAGAATGTATATTATCTGGGCCAATACCACAATTGAGGTCAGATATTGCTGTAGATACATCATGACTATTTACCTTACCAAATATTTCACCGTCACGTACATTTTTCACCAATTTATCTATCATGAAGTCATCATCATTCTGACATTTACATAGGTAGATAGGTAGGTAGATAGATAGATAAGTAGGTAGATAAAGTGGCCAGGGCTCAATCCAAGTAAAGATAACATCGAGAGAGAGAGAGAGAGAGAGAGAGAGCGCGCGAGAGCGAGAGAAAGAGGTAGAGAGAGAGAGAGAGAGAGCGAGAGAGAGAGCGATAGCGAGAGAGAGAGAGAGAGCGAGAAAGCGAGAGCGAGAGAAAGAGGTAGAGAGAGAGAGAGAGAGCCTGACAGGTATCGTAAACGGTAGGTACAGATGCCTCGTAAACTAAGTGGGGCCTATAGTCTTAATATAACGATAAGGCGGGGTAGCACAAGGCATCTGAAGGGGGGATGTGCTTATTTATTGGTTCATTTATGGATCTTTATATTATTTGTCTAGTTTCCTCCCTAGACCTCCATCAAATTAAAAAAAAACATCCATTAAATCCCCCTTCAAAATTAATTTGTACATTCTTCGGTAGACAAAATTACAGGCTCTCTATCGTTCGCAAGGAAAACACATATATACACCTACAGTATATAGCACGAAAGGTCTTAATATTGACCAAGAAATAGGGCGAAAGGTCTTAAAATCGGCACCTAATTAGTACGAAAGGTCTTAATATTGACAAAGAAATAGGGCGAAAGGTCTTAAAGTCGACAAACTAATGGGGCAAACATCTGAAACTCTAAAAACTAATGGGGTTAAACACGAGGGAGAAGGGGGTCTAGAAAAACGTCCCCTCTCCCCTTAATATAATGCGAAGGTGGTCTACCGCAAATCATCTTAAGCATACTGAGGCTGCTGATTGGATGGTGGTAAGGAGAGGGAGGGAGGGAGGGAGGGAGGGACGGAGGGAGGGAGAGAGAGAGAGAGAGAGAGAGAGTACAAAGGAGTACAAAGGAGTACAAAGGAGTACAAAGGAAATCAAGCAACAACAGATCCAGTGACCCTTCTAGGTTGCTTGTCCTCCAAAACACTGAGGATCAGTGTCCAAACAGTGGTTTAGAGTGGGTAAGGGAACATTGGAAAGGGAATTACTGCCCTGGAACTAATGTCCGTGGCAGGATTAGGAAGTTAGTAGGGGACAGATGGGTTAGTAACTGAGGGGGGGATAAAATAAAGTTATTCATTTACAAACGCAGTCAGTCGCGGGTTTGATGCGAGATATTTGTCTAGGCGGAGTTTAAATGAATCAACGGTGATGCAGTCTATAACGTTTCGGGGAAGCCCATTCCACAAGTTGACAACTCGATTGAAGAAGAAATTCTTAGATTCGTGCGAGTTAAAAGATTTACCAATAATTTTGCAAGAGAGAGAGAGAGAGAGAGAGAGAGACTTAATTACTCAACTTAGGAATGACGTCCTGGAATTGAGAGGGTCCCCATCTAGCTAAATTTGTACATTTTTCGATATAATTTTTTTCCGTCCTAATATCAATTTATCTTAAGATACAAAGTCGCTATTGTTCGACCAGAAAAAGTCGACACCTGAATGGGGTGAAGCGTCTTATTATCGCTAAACTAATGGGGCGAAACGTCTTACAATATCCAAGCTAATGGAAAGAAACCGTGGAGATGCCAAGAGCATTTTGGCGCGTATATTCCTTGATTTTGGCTGTCACTCTTTCGACTCTGGGGGAGACACTCGTCACAAGCAGCTTTGCCTTTTGTATCCCTCATCCACATAGAAAGAAAAACAAACAGGTTAAGGGGAGATGGGTCGCTTTTCTGATCCCCCTTCTCCCTCACGTTTAGTCCCACTAAACACCTTTCACACAATGTCTGTGTTAATATTAGGACCTTTAGTGCCATTTAGGTGTCGAGTTTTTCCTGGCGAGCGACAGCGAGCCTGTAATTATATGAGGAACCGGCCTTCGGCCGGTAAATTTTTCTACAAATTGATCTCGAAGTGGGGTCTAGGGGGTGATTTTTTAAGCTTGATGAAGGTCTAGCGAGGAAACTAATTAAACAAATAAATAAATACATAAATACATACATAAATACATACATAAATACATACATAAATACATACATAAATTAATAAATAAATAAATAAGCCAACCAATAAACCCTGCCCCCTACAAGGGCCAATAGGTGATATAAATGCCCATGTATTTCTCTCCGCTCTACAGTATATCTCACACCGAGTATCTCATTAAGGTGTCTACAAAGGGCACGACCATTAATCAATCACACTCGTTAATTCGTCTGGATGACTAATTTTACCTGCTCAACAGTTTCAGGGTATTTTTCTGAGTAATTACCACGCTATTGGCTCAACTTGTAACTATAGGCAGTGTGAATTGACTGCGAGTTACCATGGTGCTCATCTACAAAAGTAGTGGCTTCATTTGGAATTATATCCCATCCACCACCACCACCCGCTCCGACTCGTGATCACGTAGCTAGATACCATACAACATACACCTCACACACAAACACACAAACACCTCACACACAAACACCTCACACACAAACACACATACACCTCACACACAAACACACAAACACCTCACACACAAACACCTCACACACAAACACTAGAAACTAAGTACTAGAGAAGGATACTTGTAATCTGGGGCACATTGAAGGCCTCACTAAGTAAACAAGTAGAGCCTTAATATATTTAATATTTTTGTGACATTTTTTTTATTTTTTTTTTTTTTTAAGAGACAATGAATGGAGGAAGGAAAAACACAGATAAAACAAAAAGGTCCATGTGCCTAAAGGCATCCTCCATTCATAAAATGTTTGTAACAACTGGATTTAAACATTTGTTGAACCCTGACATGCCCCAGTCAGGGTTCGAACCCAGGCCAGTAGTGCAGCACTCCAGCACCTTAACCACTAGACCACCGAGGAGCTACAAACGTAATGGCTTCAATTGGAATCAGATCCCATCCACCACCAATTCAGAGGGATATTTGAGATAGAATTTGCCCATTTGTTAGTTAGAAATCCTTCCTAAGCATAATAAATTTGTCTAATATTAACCAGAATACGTATAAAATGGTATCGTCTTATACTGAAAGGGTTAAAAGTGCAGAAAACGATTAACCCCTTCACCACCATTACGTAATATGCATCCATATTCTGGTTACCATCAGACGATTGTGTTTAGGTTATAATCTACCTCTACGTCTCAAATGGGTACAGTCGAGGTTAATAAGTGTTGTCAGATATTTCACAAAGTTTCGGACACTGACTAATACTCTGAGGGATAAGGACTTTTCCCAGTAACTATAAAGATACCAATAACACTTGTTGAGCGAAGACCACTGGAATCTATGACAACACTTAATACCCCCGATTGTGCATACGATCTCAGTAAGCCCTCTTAATATCATAGTTCCTTCTTACCCCTTCAGTACCAGGGATGTCCTTTTCGTCATATTCTGGCAACTATTAGACGATTGTATGCAGCTTAGAAAAGACCTCTATCAATAATAAGACTACAAACTATGTCAATCAACCCTTTTAACTACCACAGATCCTTCCAAAACTGCATAATATCGTCTAAATATGGCCAGAATAAAATATATCACACATCGCTGGTGCTCAAAGGGTTAAACTGCATAAAATGGTCTAATTATCGCCAGAATCCAAGGTAAGAAGGCGTCATGGTGCAGAAGGGGTTAAGTGCCGCCATAATAGTGAAAAATGTACGAACATTAAAGAGTATACAATAACATTTCTCACAACGACAACGTAGATGTAATATTGCAAATTAATTTCTTAGATATGGCTTAAGGGGAGGAAGACCGTTTTTCTGGACCCACTTCTCCCCCATGTTTAGCCCCACTAGTTTTGAGATCATAAGACGTTCGGCCCATTAGTTTGGCGATGTTAACACCTTTGGCCCCATTTCGTTGTCAATTTTAAGACCCTATCGTGCCATTTAGGTGTCGATTTTTTTCCTGGCGAGCGACATTTTTCTACCGAAAAATTTATAGTTTTATCTTGAAGGGGGTCTAGGCGATGTTTTTCTAAGCTTGATGGAGGTCTAGGGAGGAAACTAAAAAAAAATATGAATAAATGAATTAATAGACCAAACAAACGGTCAGTCTCACCTTAATGACTTTTCTTCTTCTGTGAAATGGTTTCCCCTTTTCTGCTAAACACTCTCTTCCAAATATATCTTTTATTTCACTTTATCTATGCATTAATCTATCTCGCTCTTGTCCTCTCTCTCTCTCTCTCTCTCTCTCTCTCTCTCTCTCTCTCTCTCTCTCTCTCTCTCTCTTGTTTTTGTTTATCACTCTCACTCACAGATTCTCACCTCCCACACACACACTCACTCTCTCTCTCTCTCTCTTTCTCTTGTTTTTGTTTCTCACTCTCTCACTCCCAGATTCTCACCTCCCACACACACACACACTCACTCTCTCTCTTTCTCTTGTTTTTGTTTCTCACTCTCTCACTCACAGATTCTCACCTCCCACACACACACTCACTCTCTCTCTCTCTTTCTCTTGTTTTTGTTTCTCACTCTTACTCACAAATTCTCACCTCCCACACACACACTCTCTCTCACTCATTCGTACACTAATCCCCCACTGTTGTTGCTCTCAGACATCCGTGTTTCAGCCTACTTCTCTTCCTCTTAATATATATTAATAGTATTTTAAGACCTCTCTCTCTCTCTCTTTCACTTACTCTCTCGCTCTGTCTGTCTGTCTGCCTGTCTGTCTCTCTTTCTCTCTCTCACACCCCCCCCCCCACTATCCACACACACACACACACACACACACCACATCCACATATACACACACCCACACCCACACACAGACCCCCCCCCACCCCTTCCCACACACAGCCCCCCCCACCCCTTCCCACACACACAACCACACACAGACCCCCCCCCCCACCCCTTCCCACACACACAACCACACACAGACCCCCCCCCCCACCCCTTCCCACAGACACATACACACGCAGACCCCCCCCCACCCCTTCCCACACACACAACGACACACAGACCCCCCCCCACCCTTTCCCACACACAGACCCCCCCCCACCCCTTCCCACACACAGACCCCCCCCCCACCCCTTCCCACACACACAACCACACACAGACCACCACCCCACCCCCTTCCCACACACAGACCCCCCCACCCCTTCCCACACACACAGACCCCCCCCACCCCTTCCCACACACACAACCACGCACAGACCCGTCCCCCACCCCTTCCCACACACACAACCACACACAGACCCCCCCCCACACACAACCACACACAGACCCCCCCCACCCCTTACCACACACACAACCACACACAGACCCCCCCCCACCCCTTCCCACACACAGACCCTCCCCCACCCATTCCCACACACACACCACACACAGACCCCCCCCACCCCTTCCCACACACAGACCCCCCCCCACCCCTTCCCACACACACAACCACACACAGACCCACCCACCCCTTCCCACACACACAACCACACAGACCCCCCCCCCACCCATACAACCACACACAGACCCCCCCCACCCCTTCCCACACACACAACCACACACAGACCACCACCCCACCCCTTCCCACACACACAACCACACACAGACCCCCCCCCACCCCTTCCCACACACACAACCACACACAGACCCCCCCCCCCCCCCTTCCCACACACAGACCCCCCCCACCCCTTCCCACACACACAACCCCACACAGACCCACCCACCCCTTCCCACACACACAACCACACAGACCCCACCCCCCACCCATACAACCACACACAGACCCCCCCCCCACCCCTTCCCACACACACAACCACACACAGACCACCACCCCACCCCTTCCCACACACACAACCACACACAGACCCCCCCACCCCTTCCCCCACACACAGACCCCCCCCCCCACCCCTTCCCACACACACAACCACACACAGACCCGCCCCCCACCCCTTCCCACACACACAACCACACACAGACCCCCCCCCCACACACACAACCACACACAGACCCCCCACCCATTACCACACACACAACCACACACAGACCCCCCCACCCTTCCCACACACACAACCACACACAGACCCCCCCCCCACCCATTCCCACACACACACCCACACACAGACCCCCCCCAACCCCTTCCCACACACAGACCCCCCCACCCCTTCCCACACACACAACCACACACAGACCCACCCACCCCTTCCCACACACACACAGACCCCCCCCCACCCCTTCCCACACACAGACCCCCCCACCCCTTCCCACACACAGAACCCCCCACCCCTTCCCACACACACAACCACACACAGACCCCCCCCCACCCATACAACCCCACACACCCCCCCCCCACCCCTTCCCACACACACAACCACACACAGAACCCCCCCCCCACCCTTCCCACACACAGACCCCCCCCCCCTTCCCACACACACAACCACACACAGATCACCCCCCCCCCCAACACACACATACACACATTTTCCAGGAATAATGATATGGTAATGTTCAATATTCTCTAAGGACTTAATACTTAAATTGTTTTTTTTTTCACCTTGTAATAGTAATTTCCTCTATAATCCTCGGTAATGATAAAAATGGATGAATACACAGACGGAAAATATACAGACAGACAGATAGATAGATAGATAGATAGATACTGATAGATAGATAGATAGACATACATATTGGTACTGATAGATAGATATATAGATAGATATATAGATAGATAGATAGATAAATAAATAGGTAGACATACATATAGATAGGTACTGATAGATATATAGATAGATAGATAGATTGATAAATATATAGATAGACAGAGAGAGGTACTGATGGATAGATATATAGACATACAGATAGATAGATAGATAGATAAGTACTGACATATAGATAGATAGACATATATAGGTACTGATAGATAGATACATAGATAGATAAATAAATAGATAGATAAATATATAGACAGATACAAAGGTAGAGGGGAGAGTGGAAGTAGAATAGTCAGAGAGAGAGAGAGAGAGAGAGAGAGAGAGAGAGAGAGAGAGAGAGAGAGAGAGAGAGAGAGAGAGAGAGAGAGAGAGAGAGAGAGAGAGAGGCAGGTGTATATAAAAGCGAGCACCCAGTGAGAGAGAGACTATTTCCTCACTCACCAGCTTCGGGGAAAGGTGGTTCTATCTCACTCGCTCACTCTCTCACTTTCACACTCTCTCAAAAAAGTTCTCTCTTTTTTTCGTTTTCTTTATCTCACTCGCTCACTCTCTCACTTTCTCACATACTCTCTCTCTAAAAAGTTATCTCTCTTTTTCGCTTTCTCTATCTCACCTGTTCACTCCCTCACTTTTACACATATGCTGTTTCTTTCTTTTACTATCTCTCTCCCTCTCTCGCTCAAAAACAAAAAAAGTTATCTCTCTTTTTCACTCTTTCAACTTGCTTACACACGCACTAACTTTCTCTAAGTCTTGCACTCTCATAAACGTATTTCCTCTAAGTTTCTCTCTCTCTCTCTCTCTCTCTCTCTCTCTCTCTCTCTCTCTCACACACACACAAACGTTCTCTCTTACACATTATCTTTCGCACTCTCCCTCTTTCTCACAGTGACAAGTGTTTTCTATCTCACGTACTATCTCTCTCTCCCTCTCTCACACTATATCTAGCTTTCATTCTCTGTCTATCTCTCCCTCTCCCAGTGAAGTATCAAGTGCCCTCTCAAACAGTGATTTTAGAATATTATCAATATTTACGTTCTCCATATACGATATTTAGTTTCAATGTGTACTAAATAATTCTTACTATTTAATTGCCTTGCAGTAATTTCTATATGCGTACAGTACAAATTGTTGTTCTGTATAGTGGTGCTATTAAGTCATGTCTCGGCTGTCATTACGTTTGGCTTGCTCTGTGCTGAATTAACGTCTGTCAGATGTTGAATAGAGCGGGTAAGTGTAGGAAGATGATTGTATATCGCACTCAAAAAGAAGAAATCATGTGTAAATATTACCCATACCAATTATTGATCAAAACATAATTGGTGCCAAGACATCACTTATTAGGCCGACTGTACTAATTATCTGGGGTTACAATCCGTGAAATTATTATGAAACATTATCGAACAATACCACCTCAACCACTGAACCACTTCCTGCAAAAGATCTCAACCAAGGTGAACTAAATCAAGGTCAACCAAACCAGACCCAATATATACTTTTAAGGGGCGATGGTTCAGTTTTCTGGCCCCCTTCTCCCTCATGTTAAGCCCCAGTATTTGTTTTAGATTTTAAAACACTTGCCCCATAAGTTTGGCGATTTTAAGACCTTTCACCCAATTTCTTTGTCGATATTAAGACCTTTCGCGCAATTTAGGTGTCGATTTCTTTCCTGCCAAGCGATAGCGAACCTGAAATAAAGTGTTAACCGGCCTCTGGCCGGATTTTTTTTGTTTTTTATAGAACAAATGTACAAATTTATCTTGAAGGGGGATCTGGGGTGTTTCTTGGAGGTCTGGGGAGGAAACTTAAAAACATAATAATAAGATAAATAAATATGCAAACAAATACGTCAATCTCCTCTCAACCAAACCTTGCAATGCTGGTTGAAATGGTCCAATGGTTGAGTTTTGTGGTCACCATTTCATAACAACGGAACTATTCTTACGACAATTGGATTCATTACTATTGGCTTGGGGTCACTGCAACTCCAATGTACTGTATGGGGTTTAACTCCTTCAAAACGATGACGTCATTTTCATCATATTCTGGTTACCATTCAACGATTTTCTCTGGCTTATAATATATCAAATGGACTCCAGGGGTAAAGACGGCCTCATTAAGCCCTGTCAATAACATAGGTCCTTCTTAAACTGGATACAATTTTCTAGCTTTAGCCAGAATCAAAAGTAAGAAGACATCATCGTGCTGAGGGGGTTAATTAAATGGAAAAGTGTACAGAATGAATATAAGCACCATATGAGGAGGAGCACTTTATTGACAACGTTTCGCATATAGCTTCTTCAGTGACCGGAAGAAGCTATCTGCGAAACGTTGCCAATAAAGTGCTCCTCCTCATATGGTGTTTATACTTACTGATATTAGTGAAATTACAATACTAAATTTGAAACATTTTCTGCAGATCAAATCCACTGAACAACATAAATGCAACTGTTTTAATCTCGTCATTGTAGTTTCGTTGTTCTTCTGAAACAAGATAGAACAATTATATTTGGACAATTTCTACGTTTTCCATAATTCAACTGGACCTTTCCCCTGCCAAGCATATTTGTTTATAGTCTGTGTCTTTTCAACTGACGGTAAATTGCATCACTTTCCAGCTATTTCTCGATACTTAAGGGCAGATTTCCACCGGGAGGATTTTTTTTCTGAACCTCTTTCTCCCTCATGTTTAGCCCCATTGCTTTTGAGATTTTAAGACGTTCGCCCTAGTATTTTTGACATTTTAAGACATTTTGCCCCATTTCTGTCAATTTTAAGACCTTTCGTGCCATTAAGGTGTCGATATTTTCCTGGCGAGCGATAGCGAGCCTGTAATTTAAGAGCAACCGGCCTCTGGCCGGGACATTTTTCTCCCGAAAAATGTACAAATTTATCTTGAAAGGGGGTCTAGGGGGTGTAATTTTAAGCTTGATGAAAACGTATGGAACAAACTAAATACCTCCCCTTAATGGACAAATATGAAACGACTATGTCTCTGCATCATAGTAAGACCAAGTTTATATGATTTACACAATATTTCACTACCAAATCTTCAAAATAACTGAGAAATCTTGATGGGAACTTTGCTTTTTACCGCCAGCTGAAAATAAACGGAGTATAGGCGTATAACCACTTCTGTACCGGAGCCGTCATTTTAACTCTATTCTGGCTACTATTAAACGATTTTGTTCAGTTGCAAAAGGGCCTTCAGCAATTAACAGGCTTCGAACTATCTCAATTAACCCTTTTACTACCACAGATCCTTCTTAACCCATTGGCTGCGGCTATGTTTGGGCTATCTAGGGCATATTCAGGCACTCCTGAATGATAAATCAAGCATCTGCATTAAATGAACTGTATTCTGCCGAAAACTAGGCGAAAATAGCTTCAAAATGAGACCAGAACGGGCCCCGTATGTGGTCTGGTTCACCAGCAGCAGTGCGAGTGAAACGCGGGAAACCCGCTATTTGGTAGCGGCCGCTCGCTTGGCTACACTGTTGTGAGACACAGAGAGAGACCCGCGCGAGACACAGTCTACCTCAGTGAGCCGCTCGCTGCTCTCAGGGTCGGAGGTGGATCCCTCACGCTCCCGCCCACTGACACTCGATTTTTACGGTTTTTACATGCTTTTGAAGCCTGGAAATTGCTGTAAATTGCCAAAACATTCCAGAACGTCACCCACAGCGAAAGAGTTAAACGGTAACAAAATCCTCTAAATATGGCTAGAATAACATTTTAAAAACGTCGCTGGTACAGAAGGGGTTAAGATTTGCCTCAGTATTCCCATAGTTTGATAACTTTGAAATTTGAAACTATTAATTCATCTTTGGCACCGGTACATAAATCTACAATTCCTTGTTTAATATCGTTTGCAATAATTTCTGCAATTGTCTGATATACAGTATACCCTATTCTCTGTCAGTGAAGGGGGTAGGGTTAATTTATTAGTTTATATATTTATAAATTTAATATTGTTTTATCTTCCTCCCTAGACCTCCACCAAGCTAAGTCAATTATCCTCAAGATTCCCCTTCGAGATATATTTGTACATTTTTCGGTAGAAAAATGTCCCGATCGATTCCTCGAAAATGACAGACTTGCTATCGCTCACCAGGAAATAATCGACACCTAAATGGCACGAAAGGTCTTGATACTGATTAAGAAATGTGACGAAAGGTCTTCAAATCGACAAACTAATGAGGCAAATGTCTTGAAATATCAAAACTAACGGGGCTAAACAACATGAAGGGGGTCCAGAAAAATTAATTTGAAGTAGATACCACAAAAAATTATTATTGGATTGTGTATATCAATTTTCCCAGCAGCACTTACCATCACAAGAAAACATATCAGTTAATATTTACAAACCTATTATATAAATGTCTAATCCAATTGACCACTTGCGAGTTTTGGTCTATAAGGTAGTTGGAGCTGTGGCCATCAATATTTATCAGAATTACCAGCTAAAATACGGTCATAATACATATATAAATACGGTCATAATACATATATAAATACGGTCATAATACATATATAAACACGGTCATAATACACATATAAATACGGTCATAATACACATATAAATACGGTCATAATACACATATAAATACGGTCATAATACATATATAAATACGGTCATAATACATATATAAATACGGTCATAATACATATATAAATACGGTCATAATACATATATAAATACGGTCATAATACATATATAAATACGGTCATAATACATATATAAATACGGTCATAATACATATATAAACACATACAACCAAATTGGTCATACTTTTTATCCATCAGAAACCCACATTATTATTACAATCCTCATTAATATCGATGTTCACGGCTCCAACTTCTTTATAGCCTGAAACTCGCAAGTGTTCAATTGCACCATAAACTGAACTAATCACGTTAACCCCTTCAGCACCATGGTGTAATTTTCATCATATTCTGGCAACCAGTAGACGATTTTCCTTAGCAAATATATTACCTCTTGGGCTCAAAGGGGTAAATACAATATCAATAGCCGCCCTAAACCCTCTGAAGACGCATAGGTCCAACTTAAACTGCATACAATCGTAAATCAGAGGTAAAAAGACGTTATCGTGCTAAAAAGGGTTAAACATAATATTATATCTTAACATACCCCTCTCTCTCTCACTGTTATTCTCATTCTTTCTATCCCTCTCACTGTCACTCACACTCACACACTCTCTCTCACTCTCATTCTCTCGCACTGTTACTCACACACTCACTCTCTCTCTCTCACACACTCTCTCTCCCACATACACCCACACTATAATAACAAGAGCCTGCCTAAAAGCCAACCAACGTGTCACATACGAGAGACACAGAGATTTAGTAAGATTGAGCCTCTACAAAAACAACACCACCAACACCACCAACACCATCACCACCACTACTACTACTACCACCACCACTATAGTCCGTTCATTCTAGGTTGGGCAGAAATCCTAACCTCTAACCTCTGTAACTCGAAAAGGACTAGAGTAATCGAGCAAATATTTTCACCATATGGGAAGAGTCAGCCAGGGAATAGGTGTGAACATTAACAGCCCATTTGCTCTAGCCCAATTTGAGTTACAGAGGTTAGGAGTCACGATTTCTTACCAACCTAGAATGAACGGACTATCTTACCACTATTAGCACTACTACTACTACTACTACTACTTCCAATACTACTACTACTACTACTACTTCCAATACTACTACTACTACTACTACTACTACTACTACTACTTCCAATACTACTACTACTACTACTACTACTTCCAATACTACTACTACTACTACTACTACTACTACTACTACTACTACTTCCAATAATACTACTGCTACCATCAACATCACCACTACTAGTTCGAACATTTCCACTACTCCCTCAAGTACACCATCACTTAAACTACCACTACCACAACAACCACAAACACACCACTACTACTACTACCCATCACAATCATCACTACCACAATCACCTCAATACCACCTCTACTACTAATCACGACAGCCATCAGCATCACCACTATCAGCAGTACTACCACAACCATCATGACCATCACTATCACTACATACTGCCATTATAACAATAAGTATGTATGTATTGTATATACCCAGGCTCATACCCCATAACTGGGGGTGGCCGACTCGAGACAGAGCTTGAACTGAAACAACATTTAAAGTTAGGGTCCGGGACCACTTTCGCGTTTCCTCGTCCCTTTCTCTGTTTCGTCTCGTACGTGAATTTTACAAGGGGAAGGGGCCTCCCGCCCCAAAATAAGTAACGCAAACAATAGCACACACACAAACTGCTCAGAACCCAACATTATTCAAGAAATAACAATAATTCGTTTGGCTGACTAATTTCCGCAAGTTACGAGTTGTAGAGAACTATTAACTAAATTTTACAAAGTTAGAATAATATTTTGGTTTCGTCAACACAAACATTCTTCAAATTTTCTATAAGTAGATTGTACTGTAGTTTATTTTCTATAAGTAGATTGTACTGTAGTTTATTTTCTATAAGTAGATTGTACTGTAGTTTATTTGTTATAAGTAGATTGTACTGTAGTTTATTTTCTATAAGTGTATTGTACTGTAGTTTATTAGTTTATTTTCTATAAGTGTATTGTACTGTAGTTTATTTTCTATAAGTAGATTGTACTGTAGTTTATTTTCTATAAGTAGATTGTACTGTAGTTTATTTTCTATAAGTAGATTGTACTGTAGTTTATTTTTACCAAACCTGAATTAGTTTGAAGGCCACCTAAGTATTAACCCCCTCTGTGCCGGCGACGTCTTCCTCATTATATTCTAGCAATATTTAGACGATTGTGTGCAGTTTAAGAAGGATCATTGGTAGTCAAATTGGTTAAGCTAGATATTTCGAAGCCTGTTAATTGCTGGAGGACCTATTTGAACTGATTAAAATCGTCTGATAGTAGCCAGAATAAAGTTAAAAGAACGGCGCCGGTACAGAAGAGATTAAAACTATACTCCGTTTCTTTTCAACTGACGGTAAAATGCAAAGTTCCCATCAAGATTTCTCAGTTATTTTGAAGATTTGGTAGTGAAATATGGTGTTGAGTATATACACTTGGTCTGACAACGATGCAGAGACGTGTGGTTTAATATGGTGTTAAGTATATACACTTGGTCTGACAACGATGCAGAGACGTGTGGTTTAATATGGTGTTGAGTATATACACTTGGTCTGACAACGATGCAGAGACGTGTGGTTTAATATGGTGTTGAGTATATACACTTGGTCTGACAACGATGCAGAGACGTGTGGTTTAATATGGTGTTAAGTATATACACTTGGTCTGACAACGATGCAGAGACTTGGTCTGACAACGATGCAGAGACGTGTGGTTTAATATGGTGTTAAGTATATACACTTGGTCTGACAACGATGCAGAGACGTGTGGTTTAATATGGTGTTAAGTATATACACTTGGTCTGACAACGATGCAGAGACGTGTGGTTTAATATGGTGTTAAGTATATACACTTGGTCTGACAACGATGCAGAGACGTGTGGTTTAATATGGTGTTAAGTATATACACTTGGTCTGACAACGATGCAGAGACATTGTGGTTTAATATTTTTCCATTAAGTATCGAGACAATAGCTGCAAAGGGAATCAATTTGCCATCAGCTTTGAGGTGTAACTGAACTCATAATATATATTACTATTACCATGAGTCTTAAGGGGAGATTTCCACTTGAGGGACATTTTTAGGGACCCCTTTCTCCCTCATGTTTAGCCCCAATGTTTTGAAGATTTGGAGATAAGTTAGGCGATCTTAAGAACTTTCGCCCAATTTCTGACCGTTCGTGCTATTTAGGTGTCGATTTTTTCCTGGCGAGCGATAACGAGCCTGTAATTTAAGAGGAACCGGCCTTCGGCCGGGAAATTTTTCTACCGAAAAATTAATTTATCTTGAACTGGGGTCTAGGGGGTGTAGTTTTTAGCTTGATAGAGGTCTAGGGAACAACCTAAAAACCTCCCCTTAATTAAGGGGAGGGTTTTTCTGGCCCCCTTATCCCTCATGTTTAGCCCCACTAGTTTGGCGATTTCAAGACCTTTTGCCCTATTTCTTTGCCAATATTAAGACCTTGCGTGCCATTTAGGTGTCGATAATCTCCTAGGAGGAACTGGCCTTCGGCCGGCACACGCTTCTACCGAAAAGTGTACCGTACAAATTTGTCTCAAAAGTGGGCTTTGGGGCGGGTTGCTTACGTTAACACCACTATCTTAACCCCTTCAGCACCATGACGTCATTTTCATCACAGTCTGGTTACCATTAGCCGATTGTCTTTAGTAGCTACTATTTCCCGTTCAGGATTCAAAGGGGTAAATACAACACTACCACCACCACCACTTTTATTACAGTACCGATACAAGTTAATCTATCTCTCTCTCACTCTCACTCTCTCTTTCTCTTTCTCTCTCTCCTATCGTCAAACAAACTCGTAGGGATTTGTAAAAGCCTTAACACACACACACACACATACACACTCACCCACACACATTATCTCCTTGAACATTAATCTATGCATTAATAAAGCTATAAATACTTTAACACCGCCCACTCATTCTCACCTCTCTCTCTCTCTCTCTCTCTCTCTCTCTCTCTCTCTCTCTCTCTCTCTCTCTCTCTCTCTCTCTCTCTCTCTCTCTCTCTCTCGTCTTAAAAGCCAAGCACTCTAAATTTATCTCTTTTGATCTCTACTTTACAGCCTCCCGTACCACCTCAAAAATCCTCAAAATAAGCAAGCCACTTTGAGTTAGAAATGATGGGCTAAAACGCAAACAGAGTGAATCAGCAGTGAAACCCAAAAACTGAACAGCCAATAAGAAAATAACAAAAAACAAAAACAATTAACAAACACGACTATTATATCTTTAAAACAAATATAGAGACAAAGACAGAGTAAAGAAAATCGTGTTTATCTTTCAAGTTAACTAAAAATACTGACAACAAAAAACATTGCTACTGAAAATCCCCGAAGTAGAAAACAAAACATAACACTGTTACCGAAGAAGGGAAGACAAGAAGAGCAGAGAAGAATACCGTGAAGAAAGCAGAATAACAATAAGAAAAAAAAAACAGACTAAGAAAGCTGAGAAGGCAAGCAGGATCAACCTCACACCACTAGACGTCGACTGTCCTGTATTCATCGCTCGCCCTTTTTCCTTTACTGACTATTTTCATTCGCTATTCGTTAACTATTTATCATTATTTATCCCTGAATTACTTTACTTTACCTCTACAATTTGCTAAGTTCAATCCAAGCTAATTTACTTTTTAATATCTCCCTCTTTCATCCATTTTCTATTTTGCTTATATTTCGAGCCCATACTTAGCATTATCGAATCCTAACATTCCCCGAATCTTTTTATCCCCGAGTTTCTTTCTTGAATTCCACCCCACATTTTTCTAAATCCCGTGCACACCCCCCACCCCCCACACTTCCCTTTATCCCACAATACCCACTTTTACCTCTACCCCTTCTCCGAAACTCCAGAATTTCCTTGCGTTATTTGCCACACTTCTCACTTTGATCCCAACCTTGAAGTTCCCTTATCTCACAACTCCCACGCATCCCTAACTCCTTCATTCATAAGTAAAGCCATCCAGAAATCACGTTATTAGCCATACTTCCTATCGTTCTTCAATATCCTAAGTCTCCCTTGTATTAATCCTTTATCTCACATCGTCCATAGAAAACTTAAGCACTAATCTCTACTTCGTCTTTCTCGTAGCTCCCTCAATCGTTCCTCAAGTTCTTCTCCTCCTTCATACACCTCTTTCATCTCCCTCTTTCCCTTATCTTCTTCCCTCCTTTATCTTAAGCTTCTATCTATACATTCTCCTTTCGACCACCCCCTTTTTCCTTATCCACACCGCTCTCGCCCTAACCCTTCCTCTCATTTTATCCACCCCAATTCTCCCATTCACCTCCCATTTACTTTTCTCTCCCTTCCAATTATCTAACCCCCTCCCATTAAAATTGTCATAGTTCCCTCTTCTATCCTATTTCCAGCCATATTCTAATTTATCTCGTTTTAACCAACTTCTAACTTCTCTATCCCATTTTGAATCTATTCTAAACTTCCATTTCCTTTTCGCTAGCTCCTTTTCCAGTCCTCTCACTACTTTCACAGTCCTCTCACTACTTTCCCAGTCCTCTCACTACTTTTCCAGTCATCTCACTACTTTCCCAGTCCTCTCACTATTTTCCCAGTCCTCTCACTACTTTCCCAGTCCTCTCACAACATTCCCAGTCCTCTCACTACTTCCCTAGTCCTCTCACTACTTTCCAAGTCCTCTCACTACTTTCCCAGTCCCCTCACTACTTTCCCAGTCCTCTCACTACTTTCCCAGTCCTCTCACTACTTCCCTAGTCCTATCACTACTTTCCAAGTCCTCTCACTACTTCCCCCCTCACTAATTTCCCAGTCCTCTCACTACTCTCCAGGTCCTCTCACTACATTCCCAGTCCTCTCACTACTTTCCCAGTCATCTCACTACATTCCCAGTCCCCTCACAACTTTCCCAGTCCTCTCATAACTCTTCCATCTCTACTACTTCCAACCCCCTTTCTTCCCTCGCCACCAAAATGCTCCTACCCACCCTCCTGTCCCTCCTACTCGCTCTCCCCTGCTCTCTCTCCCTCCTGCTCCCTCCCTCCGCCTCCGACAGCGAGTACCCCAGCTACGAGTACCCGCCCTTGGAGTACCTGCCCCACAGTACCCTGGTCGAGTACCGGGATCCCAGGGTAGTCAACCAGCCGGAGGATCGAACCAGTGTCGTCATTAGATCGCCCTACCTCCCCATGCCCTCCAACTCCTATCAGCCCTCCCCTCCCAACTCTCCATCTTACCAATCCTCCTCTCCCAATTCTCCTTTATATCAGCCCTCCCCTCCCAACTCCCCTTCTTATCAGCCCTCCTCTCCTTCTTACCAATCCCCTCCTTCGTCGCCTTCTTCTGCGTCATCGTTCCCCTGCAGCGGCGAGGACATAGCGCGCCTGATGAACGTGGATGATCTGGAGAAGGTGGTACTGGTGGTGGCACGGTTGGAAGGCATGGATGTAACAGACCTGCTGACAACAATGGCAGCCAGACTTGGTGTCACTCTCAAGGTAAGCACAGACATACTTTATTGTTTTCTATGTGGATGAGGGGAAAAAGGCAAAACTGACTGTGACGAGTGCCTCACCCAGAGTTGAAAGAGTAACAGGGCCAAAATCAAGGGATGTTCGAGTCAAAAGGCCTGGACATTATAACCTCTTTGTATAGTGGAAGGATAAATACACCCAAGGCCCCCCTTAGAAATAAATGTGAATTTTTTTTCGGTAGAAAAATGTCCGGATCCTCCTAAAATTACAAGCTTGCTATCGCTCACCTAAATCGACACCTACACTAAATGTCACGAAAGATCTTAAGATTGACAAAGAAATGGGAAACTCTCTGTATGTCGGAAGAATGTTGTAATTACTCCTGTGTGTGTGTGTGTGTGTGTGTGTGTGTGTGTGTGTGTGTGTGTGTGTGTGTGTGTGTGTGTGTGTGTGAAGATGGGTATCTGCTGTCCGTGTTAAAAATACCTAGAGAACGAAGCAAAAGCTTTTCACGAAACCTGGCTAGTACTTTTATTTTATATTTACATAGAAGCAATTACTCCTCCCCCCTAATGAAGCAAAACATGAGGGAGAAGGGGGTCCACAGTCCACACACACCATCATTAATTACCCCGTTTATCCTATCTTTAAAACAATATATTTAGTTTTTTTACAGTGAAGCAATATTAAAAGTAAAATTAGCGTCACGATATTAAAAGGGTTGATCACTTCCGGGTACTGTAGGCTGGGCGCAAATTAATTAATCACGAGAATGATTTATGAGCGAAAAAAAAAAAAATCCCACTTTAAATGAGAAATTACTGATGTCCCTAGCTACGAAACAGTCTAATATGCCTACATGGTTTAGTCACATAATCGACGTGAACATAGAAACATACATTTAAACACATACACTCACGCACGAAAACACACACACACATCTATAAATTATCTCACACAAACACACATCCAAATACACACTCTCATGCATCCATAAACTATCTCTCTCTCTCACACACACACACACACACACACACACACACACACACACACACACATCCAAACACACATACACAATCACTCATACATCCAAAAACTCTCTCTCACACACACACACACACACACACACACACATTCAAATACACACACACTCATACATCCATAAACTCTCTCTCGAACACACACACACATCCAAACACACACACCCACATACATCACTCTCTCTCAAACACACACATCCACACAAACATACACACACACACACACACACACACACACACACACACACACACACACACACAATACCATCCATTATCCAACATACACTCTCTTTGTTTGGTCTGTCTGTCTGCCTGCTTGTAATTTAAGAAGAAAAATGTACAAATATATTTTGAAAGGGGGTCAAGGGGGTGTAATTTTAAGCTTGATGGAGGTCTAGGGAACAAACTAAAAACCTCCCCTTAAGCTTTTCCCGAAGAAAGGCTCACTTGCCAGCGTTACTACCCAAGCGGTGATAATACGGTATAGAAGGATCTCTCTCTCTCTCTCTCTCTCTCTCTCTCTCTCTCTCTCTCTCTCTCTCTCTCTCTCTCTCTCTCTCACTTAATACTTCCCACCCAGCAACTTTTCCACATTGAGCAAAAGCAGAAATGAATCTGTTTTCCAGCAGAGGAAATTAAAGTTGGAGAAAGAGAGATAGGAGAGAAAATGAGAGAGAGAGAGGGGAGATGAGATGGAAAGATGAGGGGAGATAGTGGGAGGGGGAAAGATCGGAAGATGATACGTGGGAGATTAGAGCGAGAGCGAGAGAGAGAGAGAGAGAGAGAGAGAGATTCAGA
>CM064545.1:35905683-35913183 GCA_032716605.1 Paralithodes platypus | reverse complement strand
ATCTATCTATCTATCTATCTATCTATCAATCCATCTATCTATCTATCTATCTATCCATCTATCTATCTATCTATCTATCTATCCATCTTATACCTACCTATCTCTGTATCTATATGTCTATTTATTTATCTATCTGAGTGCTTGCCTTTCTATTCATTCATTAGTAAAACTATTTATTTATGAATATCTATCAATCTATATATCTCTGCCAATAATTAATTACATCCACAAGTTACATCTATATATCATACTGTTACTCACAAGCAGTAACACATTACCTAAATCACCTAACTAGACCTCATCTTAACCCTTACAGTACCAGTGCCGTCCTTTTAACTTCACCCTGGCTACTATTAGACGATTGTATTCAGTTTAAAAAGGGCCTAACAAAATTAACCCCTTCTATACCGGCGACGTATTATTTATTTGGTTTCAGCTACATTTAGACTATTTTACTCAGCTTAGGAAGGACGTCTACCAATTAAAAGGCTACAGTCTATCCCAATTAACCCTTTTAGTTACCACATATCCTTCCTAAGCTTCATACAAATTTCTAAATGAAGTTGAAATCCAATGAAAAATACATCGCCGGTAAAGAAGGAGATAACAGGCATCGAACCCTCTAACTAAACCATATTCAATACTACAGATCCTTCTTAAACTGCACAAAATCGTCTAAATATAGCTAGAATAAAATGAAAAAGACGTCGCCGATACAGAAGGGGTTACAAATATCGCCTCAAGCATTACATATAAACAACCAAAGTGATGTCACATAGAGCATAGGTTACTCTTCACCTAAATGATGTCACATAGAGCATAGGTTACTTTTCACCTAAATGATGTCACATAGAGCATAGGTTACTTTTCACCTAAATGATGTCACATAGAGCATAGGTTACTTTTCACCTAAATGATGTCACATAGAGCATAGGTTACTTTTCAGCTAAATTATGTCACATAGAGCATAGATTACTTTTCACCTAAATGATGTCACATATAGCATAGGTTACTTTTCACCTAAATGATGTCACATAGAGCATAGATTACTTTTCACCTAAATGATGTCACATAGAGCATAGGTTACTTTTCACCTAAATGATGTCACATAGAGCATAGGTTACTTTTCACCTAAATGATGTCACATAGAGCATAGATTACTTTTCACCTAAATGATGTCACATATAGCATAGGTTAATTTTCACCTAAATGATGTCACATAGAGCATAGGTTACTTTTCACCTAAATGATGTCACATAGAGCATAGGTTACTTTTCACCTAAATGATGTCACATAGAGCATAGGTTACTTTTCACCTAAATGATGTCACATAGAGCATAGGTTGCTTTTCACCTAAATGATGTCACATAGAGCATAGGTTACTTTTCACCTAAATGATGTCACATAGAGCATAGATTACTTTTCACCTAAATTATTTCACATAGAGCATAGGTTACTTTTCACCTAAATGATGTCACATAGAGCATAGGTTACTTTTCACCTAAATGATGTCACATAGAGCATAGATTACTTTTCACCTAAGTGATGTCACATAAAGCATAGGTTACTTTTCACCTAAATTATGTCACATAGAGCATAGGTTACTTTTCACCTAAATGATGTCACATAGAGCATAGATTACTTTTCACCTAAGTGATGTCAAATAGAGCATAGGTTACTTTTCACCTAAATGATGTCACATAGAGCATAGGTTACTTTTCACCTAAATGATGTCACATAGAGCATAGATTACTTTTCACCTAAGTGATGTCACATAGAGCAAAGGTTACTTTTCACCTAAATGATGTCACATAGAGCATAGGTTACTTTTCACCTAAATGAGGTCACATAGAGCATAGATTACTTTTCACCTAAGTGATGTCACATAGAGCATAGGTTACTTTTCACCTAAATTATGTCACATAGAGCATAGGTTACTTTTCACCTAAATTATGTCACATAGAGCATAGGTTACTTTTCACCTAAATGATGTCACATAGAGCATAGATTACTTTTCACCTAAATGATGTCACATAGAGCATAGGTTACTTTTCACCTAAATGATGTCACATAGAGCATAGGTTACTTTTCACCTAAATGATGTCACATAGAGCATAGGTTACTTTTCACCTAAATGATGTCACATAGAGCATAGATTACTTTTCACCTAAATTATGTCACATAGAGCATAGGTTACTTTTCACCTAAATGATGTCACATAGAGCATAGGTTACTTTTCACCTAAATCACGTCGTTTTATTTTGTTGACTTGGTTTATATATTCTATCTATTTATCTGTCTGTCTGTCTCTCTGTCTGCCTGCTTGTCTGTTTGTTCATCTGTCTATTTAAGCGACAATTACATATCCCTATAGCAAGAACAAACCTATTGAAAAGAACATTCAGGCACAAATGGGTTCATATTTGGAACAATTTACATGAGATAGCTTTCCAGCACTTAAAATAAATCTAAAAACATATATTTCAAACAAATATATCTATTATTTAAATCAACTGCCACCTACATAATGCTCCTCTTTTTACAACCAACCCCCTAAATCCCCCAGCGAGGCCTCTTCACAGTAATTCCGTGGTAGACACTATATTAAGGCGACCACTCTGACGTCACGGGTAGCTCCATGTATTTATAGACCACCGTGGCTTCTTGTCATCAGTAATTAGGCTGGTATGTTAACCCCTTGAGCACCATGACGAATACTTCATCATATTCTGGTGACCGTTACGCGAGTATTTTTAATACATAATCTACCTCAAGGAATCAAACGGGTTAATACAATCATAATAAACCCTCTTATTAACATAGATCCCTTTATAACTGCATAAAATCGTCTACTATTAACCAGCTTCAAATATAAAGACATGAAGGTGTTGAAGGGGTTAAGAGAGAGTATTACACGAGAGCTAGTGTAACATCGTCCATATGCTATATTATGTCTAAGACTACCGGTACTTTATTTATGTTACAAAGAAAATCACGTAGTCCTATAAATAATGTTTGCACTGGTACTATATATAATTAAACTTTCAATTAAAGTCTTGTAGTTAAAGGTAATACATTTCTTAATACCGGTAATCTAAAACTATGGTAGCCTACCTTCTTCTCCTTAATACAAAATATATTCCCCTTTTCCATGTCATGATATATTGTCATAATTATCTCAATAATTATATTTTATATTTAAGGTTTTAGGTGAAAAATACTATTGCAAACATTAGAAACGCAAGTGTGTGTGTGTGTGTGCGTGTGTGTGTGCGCGCGTGCATACCCACACCACACACACACACACACACACACACACACACACACACACACACACATCTATACAAAGTCCAAGCACTAACCAATATCACACAAACCCAACACACAACAAACACCTCCCACACACAATCACACAGGAAGCACCCATCCGAAGAATGAAATCACACCACGTAAAAAACCCAACCTCAGTCACAAGCAGGCAACCTAAGCCCCTAACTCCAAAACAATCAGAGCCAAGAAAACTATCACCCAGCCTAATAGACCCAACTGGAGGGAGAAAGGGAGGCAATACTGAAGAAAATACCATCGCAACACAACAAAATATACACACACACATACATATACACCACCATCATCACAGACAACACTATCCCCGCAAAGAAAGAAAACACCATCAATATACGTCACTAAAAAGAACACACACACACACACACACACACACACACACACACACACACACACACACACACACTGTACACAACATACCCACCCTACCCACACACACATACAAATTCCCGTTTTCTAAAGGGTCGAGAAGGGGCCACCAATTTGATAAAAGGAATTGCATCACATATTTAGGGGGAACTCTTTAAATCCCCATGGAATTGTTTAGTCATTCTTTATAAACGTGAAATGAGAGAGAGAGAGAGAGAGAGAGAGAGAGAGAGAGAGAGAGAGAGAGAGAGAGAGAAGAGAGAGAGAGAGAGAGAGAGAGAGAGAGAGAGAGGGAGAGCGAGAGAGAGAGAGAGAGATAGAGGGGAGAGAGCGAGAGAGAGAGGGGAAAGAGAGAGAGAGAGAGAGAGAGAGAGAGAGAGAGAGAGAGAGAGAGAGAGAGAGAGAGAGAGAGAGAGAGAGAGAGAGAGAGAGAGTTGTTCAAAAGCAGTCGAAATTCCCGTCCGTGATTTCAGTTAGTTAAAATAGGACTTCAGAGGCTATCAACCCTATTTGATTATTAAGCCAGCACACTGTAAGTCAAGAATAACGTCAGGACTGGAGCCTCTCTGCGAGAACCCCAGTCCCTTGTGGTTTCAAATATTTCAACTCATATACTGTACATATTTTGTGGCTGCGGCATCACTGCTTGTAAAACATGCTAACAGGGAAAATATTATACTAATGGTCACTATCTCTCTCTCTCTCTCTCTCTCTCTGAATAGCAATATATCTCTCTCTTTCTCTCTCTCTGAATAGCAATATCTCTCTCTCTCTCTCTCTCTCTCTCTCTCTCTCTCTCTCTCTCTCTCTCTCTCTTTGAACAGCAATATCCTAGAGAGGGCCTGTTGTGTGTGTGGTCCATCGGAAAATATACTCTCCTTTTCTTCCACTAGTATTCCGTGGGCCCAGCTCCGTCCGGCCTTCAATCAGGCTAGCCATCTACGTATCTACCTAGAAATCTCTATCTTGTTCTTCTCTCTGTCTCTGTCTTAGCCTATATATAAAAGACATGCATACATTAAAAGAGTGATGCCAGTCACACACACACACACACACACACACACACACACACACACACACACACATAGCCCGTAGCCTAGTAGGTAGAGCTCTCGTCTCACACACGAGGGGTCGGGGGTTTAATCCCCGGCCGGGCGGAGACAAATTGGGCTTGTCTCCTTTCATGTGTTAGCCTCAGTTCACCTAGCTGTAAATAGGTACCTGGAATAAGTGGACGACGTTGTGACGTCCCATCTGGGGTTGGCAAAAATAGTACAAGGCGAGATGGGTATCATATGGTTCACCTAAGCTGATGGCTACCTAAGCCTTCGGGCGATACGGTACCGTCTATAGTGAGAATGGTACCATACAGATCCACCCTAAGCCTTCGTTTCCGATGTCGCCAATTGGCTAAAATACAGACTACACACACATCCACAGCCATTCCAACAGTACATAAAACACTTAACATGCATGTCACGCAATACATTCCCAGTTAAGGAGGCGCGATAATAATGAGCTTAGCTCGCATTGCGTGGATTCCCCTTGACGAACAAGTAACTGAGTAACATACACACACACACACACATATATATATCTTTATGTTACTATCTTTATATTTATCCATCTACTGTATACAGTATATCAATCTTTCCATATATCTGCCGATCGACTTTTCTATCTATCTATCGACCGAGTATTGATGTATCTGTGTATCTCTCTCTCTCTCCCTTGAAGTAATGTGTGAGCAGATAAAGATGTGGTGGGTGATGTTGTGAATGAGAGGGGGGGGGGGGGGTTGACCCCTTTGTTTACGTGAGGCTCCCAGTCCGATCATTGTTTGTAGACTTACACAAACACACAGACAAACACACACACACACACACACACACACACACACACACACACACACACACACACACACACACACACACACCTCCCCGTGGCGTAACTGATAGCGCGTCTGGCTCACAACCAGAAGGTCCTGTGTTCGAGACCCGGGCGGGGAAGAGACATTTGGGCAAGTCTCCTAACGGTGTAGCCTCTGTTCACCTAGCAGTATAAATAGGAACCTGGTATAAGTGGACGAAGTTGTGACGTCCCATCTGGGGTTGGTGATCAGTTACAAGGCGAGATGAGTGTGAGATTGGTACCGTAGTGAGAATGGTACCGTTCAGGTTAACCCTAAGCCTTCGTATCCAGATGTCGCCAATTGGCTAAAATACAGACTACACACACATCCACAGCCATTCCAACGATACTTGAAACACTTAACATGCATTTCACGCAATACATTCCCAGTTAAGGAGGCGCGATAATAATGAGCTTAGCTCGCATTGCGTGGATTCCCCTTGACGAACAAGTAACTGAGTAACACACACTTTGTCTGCCTGTTTGTATAGCTGTCTCTCTCTATTTATCTATCTTTATCCATCTATCTGTTTATCTATCTATCTATACAGTATATCGATCTATATATCTATCTATCTGTCTATACATCCCTCTATCTATATATCTATCTATCTATCTATCTATCTATACATCCATCTATCAATCTATCCATCTATCTATTTATCTATATATTTCTCTTGCTTTCTTATTAGTGTTCATATTAATACAATATCGTTGTATGATTCCTGATTAACTTTCTATATTATATCCTCCTCTCTTATGATTACCCCCCTCCCTCTCTCTCTCTCACTATGGCTTCTTCAATTAAGCACTCTCTTCCTTTTCTCCTTCCTGACCATCCTCTACTCTCTGCCTCTCTCTCTCTCTCTCTCTCTCTCTCTCACTCACTCACTCACTCACATTCACACTCTCTCTCTCTCTCTCTCTCTCTCTCAGAGTTCTAAAGGAAGCTAAGAATGAGCTCTCCAAACCACTGACATTACTATTCAATAAATCCTTGCAGTCTGGAACTATGCCTGATCATTGGAAAAAGATAGCCAACGTAACACCGATATTCAAAAAAGGCAGCAAATCCTACCCAGTAACTATCGCCAATTAGCTTAACCTCAGTTGTATGTACATGCTAGAAACGGTCATACGAGACAGACTCGTAAATCACTTGGAGGGAAAACATACTTAAAGATACTCAACACGGCTTTCGTTAAAAAAAAAACACGTTTTTTTTTAAACAACCTCTTAGACTATTTCCTCAGATCCTCTACGATGAGTAAAGCTGTAGATATTATATACCTTGATTTTCAAAAGGCCTTTGACAAAGTTCCCCACAAACGTTACTGCTAAAACTAAAAGCGCATGGAATTACAAGACGGTGTGTTGAAATGGATAGAAAATTGGACTCAGCAACAGAAAGCAAAGGGTAGTCATAAACGGTAAGGCAACTAAATGGACCAATGTAAGTAGCGGGGTACCCCAGGGATCGGAACTAGGACCAATTATCTTTCTAATTAAATCAACGACATAGATGAGGGTCTCACCTGCACAATCTCAAAATTTGCTGACGATACAAAAATTGCAAATAGCGTACTCTCAAAAGAACAAGTTGACGATATGCAACACAATCTAGATAAATTGTCATGTTGGGCCCAAATTTGGCAAATGAGTTTCAATGCGGATAAATGTAAAGTACTACATATCGGATACCTAAATGAGAAACAAAACTATTCGATGAATGGCACTCAGCTTAAGAATGTAAACAGAGGAAACTGATCTGGGAGAAGTAAGATATTCGAGTAACAATATCGAGTAAACCGAGTCAACAATGTGCAGAAGTTGTTAAGAAGGCAAACAACATAATTGGCTTTATAGGCAGGTCAT
>CM064545.1:35898183-35903183 GCA_032716605.1 Paralithodes platypus | reverse complement strand
CTCTCTCTCTCTCTCTCTCTCTCTCTCTCTCTCTCTCTCTCTCTCTCTCTCTCATTCACTGACCATACAAAAGAAACCTATTAATCCCAGGCTTAAAAATAACCCCACCACGAATTTGGGAAGAGAGGGTGGTGGTGGTAATTATAGAGGAGGAGGAGGAGGAGGAGGAGGAGGAGGAACAGGTGGTGGGGGTGGAGAGGGAGGAGATGGTGGAGGTGGTGGTGATGGTGATGGTGTTGGTGGTGGTGGTGGTGGTGGAGGAGAGGGAGGAGAGGGTGGAGGCGGAGGAGGAGGAAGATGGAGGGGGGGGGGGCAAGAGGAGGAGGAAGAGATGGAGAAAGGTAGGGGAGAAGGAAGAAGAAGAAGAAGAAGTAGCAGAGTAGATGGATAGATAGATAGATAGATAGAAAGAGAGAGAGAGAGAGATATAAGGGGGGGGGGGGGGTAAACACATTGACACATCACCCCAAACAATACTGAAAGGGGGGGAGGGGGGGTTAGTGACATTCTCCACCCACACTGGACAAATAGCAGCCCACCCCCCCCCCCACCCACCCAACACTCCCCCTTTTCGCTACATCCCTGATGTCACACCCACCCTCAACTACCCACACACACAAGCAAACACACCCACACCCATCCACCCACACACACACACTAGCAAACACACCCGCCCACAGACACACACAAGCAAATACGCCCACACACACACACACACACTAGCAAACACACCCGCCCACAGACACACACAAGCAAATACGCCCACACACTCCTGATGTAATCTCAGTGTAATGTATTTTTTTTTAATGGATAGAAAATGCAGTTACAAATAAATAGATATCACAAAAATATATTGAATTGACCGGCTTAATAATACAGCGACAATATACATAAAAATGCAAGCAAAACCATCCACAAAGAAGATAAGAAAGTATTGCGCAAAAGAAAATACAGGGCAAACCAAGCAAAAATTATAATGTACACTGTAAATAATCAAGGTATCAAAAAAGGTATATAATAAAATCCAGCTGAGTATATTGATAATTTACCCTTGATAATTGTATATAGGCCTACAAGATTTATTAATTTTTATTTTATTTATTTTTTGTTTTAATCACACGAATTTATTACTACCAATATTTTGTTTTAAAGGGTAAATGGTTATGGATACTTTCACAACACTATTCAGTAGACACCCCCACATACACACCACAAGAACGTCTAAAAGAGTCAAGTCTGTTTAGTTAATATAGCACAGGCTAAGAGGGGACCTAATTCAAGTGCTTAGTTATATTGAAGTGATTGATAATTAGGCTATTTGTGTTTACTCTATTTATCGTTTTTAATTATTATTATTATTATTATTATTATTATTATTATTATTATTAGTACTATCATTATGCTTTAATGTTTTATTTTTATTTTTTGGTCAGCACAAAGTTTTATACTTGGCACTAAACATGGCACTGCGCCCTGATTGGCTGGCGTCTTCCAGGTGTTTCGAGGATTCCAGTTATCCTGTTCTCCTTTCTCCACAATATTGCTCGTGTTCACAATATTTGCTCCATAATAACATCTGGGCAGGGCAGGTCTCGGTAAAGTGCCATAACGGGGAAACTGCCTTTTATCAAAATATCTTATGTTAAGGGGGGGGGGGGGGGGGGGGGCATATTTATTTGCTTGTATATCTATACTTTTATTATTTTGTTATTTCCTCCCTAGACCTCCATTAAGCTTTAAAAAAAAAAAAAACACATGTTTATCAACTTGGTCTACTAATTGCTACCCCAGGGTTCTAAATTGGCTGTTCCCCCCTATATGTGTATGTATATGTGTGTGTATATGTGTATGTATATGTGTGTGTATTCATTAACCACTTCTCCGAACACTAACAAGCCCAACGAGCTCTGCCAAACAATGACAGTCTTGTTTGGCCATTAGTAAACAGTCATTTGTTGCTTATCATTCACGGCAACACAACAAAAAAACATCCAGACAAAGAAACTACAAACCTTTATAATAAAAAAACGGTATGCTTGGTAAATGGAAAGGTGTGTGAATTGTGTGTGAGGGGGAGGAGAAGGGTGGTGTGTGAATTGTGTGTGAGGGGGAGGAGGAGGGGGGGAAGGGTGGTGTGTGTGGATGGGAGGGGGAGGAGGAGTGAGAGGAGGAGGAGGAGGGGGGGGAAGGGTGGTGTGTTGTGGGATGGGCGAGGGGAACTTCTCTTTTCTTTTTTTTTTGGAGGAGGGAGAAATAGGGGAGGGTGTTGGTGTGTGGGGAGCGGAGGGGGAGGAGGACAGGAGGAGGGGGGGAAGGGTTGGTGTGTGGGGCTGGAGAGGGGGAGGGAGGAGGGGGGGAAAGGGTGGTGTAGTGGGGATGGGGGGGGGAAAGGGGGGGTCGGTGTGAATTGTGTGTGAGGGGGAGGAGGAGGGGGGGAAGGGTGGTGTGTGTGGATGGGAGGGGTGGAGGAGGAGGGGGGGAAAGGGTGGTGTGTGGGGATAGGGGAGGGGGAGGAGGAGGGGGGGAAGGGTGGTGACTGTGGGGATGGAGGGGGGAAGGGTGGTGTGATTTGTGTGTTGGGAGGGGGAGAGGAAGGAGGGGGGGACGGGAAGTGGTGGTAGTGTGTGGATGGGGAGGCGGGCGGAAGGACGGATGGGGGGGAGGGAGGGTGGTGTGTGGGGATGGGAGGAGGGGGAGGAGGAGGGGGGGAAGGGTGCGGGTGGTGGGTGGTGATGGGGGGATGGGTGGTGTGTGAATGGTGTGTGGGGGGAGGAGGAGGGGGGGGAAAGGGTGGTGTCGTGGTGTGGATGGGAGGGTGGAGGAGGCTGGAGGGGAAAAGGCAGAGGGTGGTTTTTGTGTGCTGTGGGGGATGGGAGGGGGCTAGGGAGGAGGGGGGAAAGGGTGGGTGTGGGGGGATGGGAGGGGGGGGGGGAAGGGAGGGTTTGTTTGTGAATGTGTGTGAGGGGGGAGGGAGGAGGGAGGAGGGCGGGAAGCAAGGGTGGTGTGTCGTGGCTGGGAGGGGGAGGACGGTAAGGCGGAGGGGGGGAAGGGTGGTGTGTGTGGATGGGAAGGCGGGAGGAAGGAGGGGGGTAAGGGTGGTGTTGTGGGGATGGGAGGGGGGGAAGGGTGGTGTGTGGGGCATGGGAGGGGGGAAAGGGTGTGGTGGTGTGTGGGGCTGGGAGGGGGAGGAGGAGGAGGGGGAGGAAGGGTGGTGTGGGGGGATGGGAGTGGGGAGGAGGAGGGGGGGGAGGGAAAGGGTGGTGTGTGTGGGTGGGAGGGGGAGAGGATGGGGGGGGAAGGGTGGTGTTGGTGTGGGGATGGGAGGGGGCGCGGAGGAGGGGGGGAAGGGTGGTGTGTGGGGCGGGGAGGGGGAGGAGGAGGGGGAGCACGGGTGGGGTGTGGGGATGGGAGGGGGAAGGAGGAGGAGGGGAAGGGGTGGTGTCGTGTGGGGTGGGAGGTGGGAGGAGGAGGGCGGGATGGGGTGGGTGTGGGGATGGGAGGGGGAAAGAGGAGGGGGGGAAGGGTGGTGTGTGGGAGGGGAGGGGGAGGAGAAAGGAGGAGGGGAAGGGTGGTGTGTGTGTGTGGGGAGGGGAAGGGGAGGAGGAGGGGCGAAGACGCGGTGGTGTGGGGGGGGTGGGAGGGGCGAGGAGGAGGGTGGAAGGGTGGTGTGGTGTGGTGTGTGTGGGTGGGCGGGGGGGAAGGGTGGTGTGGGTGGGTGGGAGGGGGGAGCGAGCGAGGAGGGGGGAAGGGTGTGTGCGGTGGTGTGTGTGGTGTGGGAGGGGG
Organism: Paralithodes platypus; assembly: GCA_032716605.1. Taxonomy (NCBI): domain Eukaryota; kingdom Metazoa; phylum Arthropoda; class Malacostraca; order Decapoda; family Lithodidae; genus Paralithodes; species Paralithodes platypus. The sequence goes on along the minus strand of CM064545.1, from coordinate 35,899,400 downwards.
GAAGGGTGGTATGGGTGGTGTGTGTGGGTGGGAGGGGGGAAGGGTGGTGTGTGTGGGTGGGAGGGGGAGGAGGGGGGAAGGGTGGTGTGGGTGGTGTTTTTGGTGTGGGTGGGAGGGGACGGTGGTGTGGGTGGGGGTGTGGGTGTGGGGGGGAGGGAGGGTGGGGGTGTGGGTGGTGTGTGTGGAGTGGGAGGGGGGGAAGGGGTTGGTGTTGTGGGTGGGAGGGAGGGAAGGGTGGTGTGGGTGGTGTGGTCGTGGGTGGGAAGGGGGGAAAGGGTGGTATTTGGGTGGTGTGTGTTGGGTGGGGGGGGGGAAGGGTGGTGTGTGTAGGGGTGGGAGGGGGGGAGGAGGGGGTTTGGGGGGAAGGGTGGTGTGGGTGGGTGTAACAATAATAATAACTAGATGGGCCCTCGATATATATATATATATATATATATGTATATATAGCGAGAGAGAGAGAGAGAGAGAGAGAGAAGTAGGGAGAGATGAGTGAGATCGAGGGAGGGAGAGCATGAGACGAGACGAATGGAGAGGAAAGAGGGAGATGAGCGAGAGAGAGAGAGAGAGAGAGACAAACACACACACACACACACACACACACACACACACACACACACAACTAAGAAACCGTACTATTGAATATGTTTTCGATAGTGGTAAAATATTTGTGTTCAATTTACGGATATGTTTGGCAGTGCAATTATTGGCGTATACCGCACCTATATATCTATTTAGTCCCAACTCACTCCCACTCTCACTCTCACTCTCACTCTCTCTCTCTCACACACACACACACACACACACACACACACACCCTCTCTCCCTCTTTCTCACTCTCTCACCCCTTCAGCAATCTGTGTCCAAATCAGCAACTCAATTAGACCAAGAAAATATTATATGGTCTTTTATAGGAAGTGTGGAGGAGAAGAAAGAAGAGGAGGAGGAGGAGGAGGACGACGAAGAGGAGGAGGAGGAGGAGGAGGAGGAAGTAGAAAAGGAAGAGGGGGAAGAAAGATAATAACAAGGAGGACGAAGAAGAAAAATGGAGGATGAGGAGTAAAAAAAAAGGAGGGATGAAGGAGGAGGAGGAGGAAGAGGAGGAGAAGGAGAAAGAAAAGAAAGGAGTGGAAGAATAATAAGAGGGAGGAGGAGAAAGAAGACGCAAAGAAGGGGAGGAAAAAAAATAAGAGGAAGAGGAGAACGTAAAGCCAGAAAAG
>CM064545.1:35759906-35898083 GCA_032716605.1 Paralithodes platypus | reverse complement strand
ACAAAGAAAAGGGGCGAAGGATCTTAAAACCGCCAAACTAATGGGGCACACGTCTTAAAAGCTCAAAACTAACGGGGCTAAACATAAGGAAAAGGGGGTCCAGAAAAATGTGAATGAATGAGTGAGTGTGCAAGTGAAAGAGAGAGAGAGAGAGAGAGAGTGTGTGTGTGTGTGTGTGTGTGTGTGTGTGTGTGTGTGTGAGTGTGTATGAGAGGGAGGTAGAGAGAGAGTGTGTGTGTATATATGAATGACTGAGTGAGCAAGTGAGAGAGAGAGAGAGAGAGTGTAACTTGCTTGCTTGTTCGTTAAGGGGAATCCACGCAATGCGAGCTAAGCTCATTATTATCGCGCCTCCTTAACTGGGAATGTAGTGCGTGAAATGCATGTTAAGTGTTTATGTATCGTTGGAATGGCTGTGGATGTGTGTGTAGTCTGTATTTTAGCCAATTGAGACATCTGGAAAACGAAGGCTTAGGGTTAATCTGTATTACGATACCATTATCACTACGGTACCAGTCGCACCCGAAGGCTTAGGCGATGACCAGTAGCTTAGGTTGACCAGTTACAGATACCCATCTCACCTTGTAACCGATCACCACCACCACCCAGAATGGGACGTCACAATCTTTCGTCCACTTATACCAGGTTCCTATTTATACTGGTAGTGTGAACAGAGGCTACACCGTTAGGAGACTGGCCCAAATGTCTCTTACCCGCCCGGGCTTCGAACCCGGGACCTTCTGGTTGTGGAGCCAGACGCGATATCAGTTACGCCACGGGGATGTGTGTGTAATGTGGTGTGTGTGTGTTGTGGTGACGTGCTGTGTGGGGAAGTGTGTGGTGTGTGTGTGGGTGTGTAGGATACCAGGAACCTCTGAGACAATACATAAAGGGAAGTGCCGCTAATTATCACCGTTAGACAAAGGGCAATATCGTAGTTATAGAGTTTGTTGGGTCTCTCCCTCTCTCTCTCTCTCTCTCTCTCTCTCTCTCTCTCTCTCTCTCTCTCTCTCTCTCTCTCTCTCTCTCTCTCTCTCTCTCTCTCTCTCTCTCTCTCTCTTTATATATATATATATATATATATATATATATATATATATATATATATCATACAGTAATATAAATCACGTTTGACCTCACCAAGGCTAGTACTATATAAAGCCCAAAGTAAAAACAGAAGCCTATCTCACGTGACGAATACAAATGATCCTCCTTGTCGGGGAAGGTAGCAATTCCTTTCCACTTATTCAGCTCGTTAAGACGCTAATATGGTGTTGTTCGCGGTGTTGTGGACAGAAGGGTAGTTTGTCAGTGTTGGCTCAAGGCTTCATCACAGGGGAAGGGAGGTAATTGTCTGACTGTACTTGGAACAGGGCAAAATTAAGCAAATATACCTGAAGATATATTGGATTGTTTATTTAGAACTTTAGAAAACGGCTCTAATGAACGGAAACATAAATGCAAAATATATAGATTCTTTTCGTGCAGTAGCAATTAGGAAACATAAATATGTATATATATATATATATTCCAAAACACCATAACAAAAACCTTAACAAACAATATACAACACAATTCACAACACTAAACAAATACAAATATAATACAAAGTCCACAACAACACCCTGACAAAATAATTATACAGTATGTAACCCAATCCCAAACTCCATTCAATAACCTAAAACGCACCTCCCTATCCAAAATATATATGGATACAAAATACGAAAATGCGAACACCCTAAAAAAATAATAACACAAATAAAAATCCAACAACAAACACGAAAAAAATAAATAATAATAATAATATTAATATACAACCCAATCCCTAACTCCATTCAATAAACTAGCACGCATCTCCCTATCCCCCCAAAAAAAATATATGGGACAAAACAAAAAATGGGAACTATATTTGATGCACTAGTCGGCAGCACCATCCATTCTCCCCTGCCCAATCTAGCATCCAATATCTCCTGGGTTTCCCTTCTTTATATTGTTAGATAGTTGCTCTCTGTCTCTCCCCTCCTCCATGGCTCTCCGGAGGGACTGGTGGGTGGGGTATAACAGCCGCTGGGTCTCTAGAGGGGCTGGTGGGCCGGCTCCTCTTAAATTACAGGCTCGCTTACGCTCGCCAGGAAAAAATCGACACCTAAATGACACGAACAGTCTTAATATTGACAAAGAAATGGGGCGAAAGATCTTAAAATCGCCCCAAATGACAAGAAAAGCCTTAATATTGACAAAGAAATGGGTCGAAAAGTCTTAAAATCGCCAAACTAATGGGCCGAACGTCTTAAAATCTGAAAACTAATGGGGCTAAATATGAGGAAGAAGGGGGTCCAGAAAAGCGACCCATCTCCCCTTAACTAACACTATAGTCAGTTCATTTTGCCGAGGATAGATACTCGAAAACCCAAGTCACCCCCCAACATTACCCAAATTCTCCTATGAACTTATTCGCTATGTCTTTCCCTCATCCTATGACTTAGACTGCTTCAAGCTCCGTGTGCCCAGGCATTCTGACTCTAACGTACCTTGATTTTGGCTCACTTTCACTCTTTCAACTTAGAGGGAGACACTTGTTACAGGTAGCTTTGCCTTTTCCTTCATTCATATAGAACACAAATAATCCTAAATTCTATCTCTATTTTCTCAGGTTCCTGGTGTAGAAGCCCGAGGTCATATCCACGAGGTACAGGCGGGTAGGAGAGAGCCCCGCGCCCTGCTACGGATTAAGGACGGCTCTGGCATGGACGTAGCAAGGACGGAGGTGCACTTGGGGCCTCGCATGTCATTGTTGGACGTCCTTAGGGAGGCCAAGGCCGTCTTTGCCCTTGAAAATGGTCCTTATCGTCCTAACCCTTTCAATCTTAAAGGTACGTGGTTTTATTTTATTATTTATATAGTATTTATTTATTTTGTTTGTATATTTATATATTTGTGTGTATCTATTTTGTTTATTATTATTATTGTTACCTTGTGAGTTATTGCAGGTGTGTGTGTGTGTGTGTGTGTGTGTGTGTGTGTGTGTGTGTGTGTGTGTGTGTGTGTGTGTGTGTGTGTGTGTGTGTTTGTGCAATTGTTCGCAAAATATCTCGAGAACAACTAAATGGATTTCAACGAGACTTAGGTATGTCATTGGATACCCAAAAGGATGCCATTTTTCATTTAGTTAACATTGGATGACATCCCAGGCTCCCCATCCCTACCTTATTGTCCCCCCCCCCCCCCCCACCCAACACACAACAAACAGGTAAATGTTGAGAGAGACGGAGAGAGAGAGAGAGAGAGAGAGAGAGAGAGAGAGAGAGAGAGAGAGAGAGAGAGAGAGAGAGAGAAGCAATATTCTTTCCACTCCTACTCTCCCACTTCAACTCAAGTAAAGATGGAGGTGATCCTCTCTCCCTCTCTCTCTTTCTCCATATATATACCGTATATATATATATATATATATATATATATATATATATATACTGTGTGTGTGTGTGTGTGTGTGTGTGTTTGCTTGTGATGAGTGTATGTGTGTGATATACTGTATGCTTGTGTGATGTATGTGTGTACGTGAGTGAAATATGTGTGTGTATGTGCTTTTGTGATGTGTGTGTAATGTGTGTGATTGTGTATCGTTGTTTCCTCTACCTCCCTCCTTCCCTTTGTCCAAGAACTATGCATCAATGAACATCTATGGGACAATTTATGGAAGTACGAAGAGAGGTAGAACAAGAGGAAGAAGAAGGGAGGAAGGAAGAGAGAGAGAGAGAGAGAGAGAGAGAGAGATTTACATAGATGCACTGACTACACAGACCTTACGATCCCAGCGAGGTGGTCAGGATTTAATTCTAGTAGAGATAGCTAATCCGTGAGTAAGGGAAAGTGGAAGGAAAGGATAGCAAAGAAGAAGAAGAGAGAGAGAGACGTTCTTAATTATGAACAAAGAGAAAGAGTAGCTTCATATTGCTCCATTAATTAGCGAGACCTTAGCTGCTAAAGGACTCAATATACCGTGAAAAAGAAAATTGCTAAGGGATTCAATTTAACGTCAGCCGAAAACCACCAGACTAGGATCTGTAGGTTATGTTGTTGTTTGCTTTTCCTTTGTATATTACCCAGGGACCGTTTATAAGATCCAGAAGTTAACAGTCTCCTTAGCATGCATACTGTATGTATATATATATATATATATATATATATATATATATATATATATATATATATATATATATATATATATATATATATATATATATCACTCACTCTCTCTCTCTCTCTCTCTGTCAACAATCAGGGTAACTTGTTTAACTAACTGAGCGGAATCGAACCTTCCTGTAGATTCCTTGCTCTCTATCTATCTATTTATCTATCCATTTCGTTATCTATCTATCTACTGTATCTCTATATATATGTATTTATATATATATATACATCAATATTTATCTATCTATCTATATCCATCAATGTATACTTATCTATCTATCTATCTAATCTATCTATCTATCTATCTATCTATATATATATATATATATATATATCAATCTGTCTGTCGGATTAACTATCTAGCTCGGCTTTTCTATTGTGAATAATCATGAAAGAGTTGAACAATCCCTGCATGGATCAGCATAAATTAGGTAACCGATCAGAGGCATGGCAGATACTAAAGGCTTAAACTTAAAGTGCAAGGTAATGCGCATCGGCCAAGTCAATCCCAAGTCAGACGAAACAGTGCCCCATCTATTGACATATATGGCATATTTAGATGGAAAGCCCATAAGTTATGCAAACAAAAATAAAAAATAAAATAAAACAATATTAATAATAATAAAACAAAGGATATAGTTTTGTCCAGTTTATGATGCTCTAGGGCGGCACTTTTTAATATACTCTGTGAAACTTTTATCCCTACAACTCAACAAATATATAGAGTGATTAGAGAAAGTCAAAGCCAGGGATGCAACATTTAGCCATTGATACGAAAGCTTACTCTCTCTCTCTCTCTCTCTCTCTCTCTCTCTCTCTCTCTCTCTCTCTCTCTCTCCACCACCACCCACACATCCACCAACGGGGCCATCCTTCTTGTCCCTCCCTTTCAACCTTAAGGCGGGTCCAATCGTCCAAGTGTCTAGGCCTTCCCTTCCTTCACTGTCTCTCTCACACACACTCTCTCTCTCTCTCTCTCTCTCTCTCCTTTTAATTGATTGTCCTATCTTCTACTTTATTTACTGTCCGTCTCTATTAAGGCCGGACCACCTAGTAGGGACTGCAAGGTCTGTGTGGTCTGAGTATCAGTGAACCTCTGTGTTACTCTTTCTCTCTCTCACACTCACTCTCTCTCTATCTGTCTATCTATCTACCTATCTATTTATATCTCTTACTCTGACACTCACTCCCCCCCTCTCTCTCTCACTTTCTCTCTCTCTCTCTCTCTCATTCTCTCTCTCTCTCTCTCTCTCTCTCTCTCTCCACCTTACACGTCCTACCAATAGTCCAACTTCTCCCATATCCTATGTGGAGTCCCTGTTTTGACCTCACTTCAGGGGATAGTCAGTGCTGAGAGAGAGAGAGAGAGAGAGAGAGAGAGAGAGAGAGAGAGAGAGAGAGAGAGAGACCCATTTTCTTTGGATACCTTTATTTACAGGTTTCTTTGTATTGTTGATTGTGTAGAATATAAATTGAAGTGCCAATGTTTATATCCTGTATCAGTATATATACCGGTATATATATATATATATATATATATATATATATATATTCTATAGCACCAGGAGGAAATTTTTTGAAGACAAGTGAAAACTTAGGGAAGGATCACCAGCCAACTTTACTGAGTCCACCCCGGGCCTGAAGATATCACCCCCACACTCACTCACTCTCACTCTCTCCCTCGCCTACACAAGTATTCACATAAACACATACACACATATAAATACACACTCTCTCCCACAAACACAAACACACTACACATATAAACACATATACTATCTGTCTCTCTCCCACACACACACACACACACACACACACGTTTCCTTATATGTGCCACCCCCCGCCCCCCGCCCCACACACACACTCTCTTTCCGTATCACACACACACACACACACACATTCACAGATACACTCAGTTACAGGTACACAACTACTGACACCCACCCACACACACACAACTCACCCCCGCCCTCAACACACAGACACACAGTAATAGCCTCTTCAGCTTCATTTCCCTCCCCCCTATATAATAAGGCCAGCCCATCGAGGGACACACACTGGTAAAGAGCCACATTATACCATTAACTGTGTACCCAACCTATATATATTTATTATAATGGGGGCTTAGAGGGGCGTCAAATTAGCGGGGGGGGGGGGCGGCAACCTTATCACCACTATTAAAGGGGAATGACCGTATTTATTAAAGGGGGATGGCCGTATTTATTAAAGGGGCATGGCCGTATTTATTAAAGGGGCATGGCCGTATTTATTAAAGGGGGATGGCCGTATTTATTAAAGGGGGATGGCCGTATTTATTAAAGGGGGATGGCCGTATTTATTAAAGGGGGATGGCCGTATTTATTAAAGGGGGATGGCCGTATTTATTAAACGGGGATGGCCGTATTTATTAAAGGGGGATGGCCGTATTTATTAAAGGGCGATGGCCGTATTTATTAAAGGGGGATGGCCGTATTTATTAAAGGGGGATGGCCGTATTTATTAAAGGGGGATGGCCGTATTTATTAAAGGGGGATGGCCGTATTTATTAAAGGGGGATGGCCGTATTTATTAAAGGGCGATGGCCGTATTTATTAAAGGGCGATGGCCGTATTTATTAAAGGGCGATGGTCGTATTTATTAAAGGGCGATGGCCGTATTTATTAAAGGGCGATGGCCGTATTTATTAAAGGGCGATGGCCGTATTTATTTGCTTATTGTTTTATCTTTTTCTTTTTTCCTCCCTAGACCTCCATCAAACTGCAAGAAATACCCCCTAGACTCCCCCTTCAAGATCAATTTTGTAAATTTGTCGGTAGAACAAATTACTACACATTATTATCACTATACCAACATCACTACCACCATCACCACTACTACACCACCACCACCACCAAATTAGCTTGAACAGACTCACTCCATTACATAATCATAGCCTTTTATTTACTACACATTATCATCACTATATCAACATCACCACCATCATCACCACCACTACCACCACCAATATTATCGTCACCACCATCACCACCAAATTATCTAGAACAGACTCTTTCCATTAGACTACATCATCATAACCACTTTACTACACATTATTTTCACCATATTAACTCCCATTATAGGACACACGACTCTCTCTCTCTCTCTCACACACACAGACACACATCCATAATTATAGGACAGACGACTCTCTCTCTCTCACACACACACATACACGAACACCCTTCTACTGCTCTACCACTACTCACCATCAACTACCATCCGTCCCTACCTTCCCTCCTAGTCCTCCCATCCCTTGCTACACCCCATTCCCTCCCTCTTTACTACTCTACATCTCACATTCCTTCCCTTCCTTCATCTATCCCTCCCTCCTATCCCTTCCCACCCTAACTACCACTCTCTGTCTCCCATTCCTTCCCTTCCCTTTCTATCCCTCCTCAACCCTCCCTCCTATCGCCCCATATTCGCTAACTTCACCCTAGTCCATCCCTCCCTATCCCCTTTCCTCAACCTATCCCTCCACACCCGCTCCAATCACTCCCTCCTACCCCTTCCCCCTTCTTCTTCTTCTTCTTCTTCTTCTTCTTCTTCTTCTTCTTCTTCTTCTTCTCTGTAACTAATGTCTCCCCCAAAGCGAAAAAGAGTGATAGAGCCCAATTCCAGGGACGTTATGGGAGTCAAAACAATTCGTTAACAACCTCTCCAGAAGTCATAATTAGCCCTACTCAGACGATAACAGACTCCTTCCTTGTCAACACCGGCCCCCAAGTCAACAATACTTGACTTTTTACGTAACGAAAAGCCTACCGAGAATGGACCTAATTAAGTTTTCTGTGCATTAATTGGCCACTTGCGAGTTTCAGGCTATAAGGAAGTTCGGCCTGTAAACATCGATATTTATCACAAATATGGTAATTATGTAGGTTTCTGATGGATATACAGTATATTATGTTGAATTTGGCTTTATGTATTAATAAATGTATTAAACCGTATTATAGCTGGATATTCTAAATATCGATGTCTTCATCTCCAACTTCCTTATAGAATTAAACTGGCAAGTAGTCAATTGACCACTTGCGAGTTTCAGGCTATAAGGAAGTTGGAGTTTTTTATATCGACATTTAGCAGAATTATGAGCTAAAATATGGTTGTATTCCATATATAAACACATAAAAGTTAAAACCATTTTCATCATACTTTCTATCCATCAGAAACCTACAATATTATTGCATTTCTGTTTAGTAATTTCACGGGTAATTCGTGGTGTTGAACATAGCCCATTCACCCAGCCCCCCTCCATTCATTAATACATCTGCTGGGGGGGGGGGGGAGGGATTCTTCATTTTACGGGTAATTCGCGGTGTTATGACATGGAAGGCTAATTTGTGCGTGATGGGCTGTGAGGAGAGAGAGGGAGAGAGGTGTGATTCGTACATTAAGGGGAGATGGGGTTGTTTTTCTGGTCCCCTTTCTCTCTTGTGTTAAGCCCCATTTGTTTTGATATTATAAGACGTTCGGTCCATTAGTTTGTCGATTTTAACGCCTTTCGCCCCATTCCGTTGTACATGTTAGACCTTTTCGTGCCATTAAGGTGTCGATTTTTTCCTGGCAAGCAATATCGAGCTTAAATTTTAAGAGGAACAAGACATTTTTCTACCGAAAAATGTACACATTTATCTTATCTAGGGGTTGTTTTTTCTAAGCTTGATGGAGGTCTAGCGAGGAATCTAAGAAATAAAGGAATAAATGAATTGATAGACCAAAAAAACGGACATCTCCCATTAAACAGGCTACAACATATTACAGTATTAATAGTAGTTATTCTGGAAGTCTAATGGGGTGTTCAATTTGTTTGGGGTTATTATATGGGTAATTTGTGTGGGGTTATTATATGGGTAATTTGTTTGGGGTTATTATATGGGTAATTTGTTTGGGGTTATTATATGGGTAATTTGTTTGGGGTTATTATATGGGTAATTTGTTTGGGGTTATTATATGGGTAATTTGTTTGGGGTTATTATATGGGTAATTTGTTTGGGGTTATTATATGGGTAATTTGTTTGGGGTTATTATATGGGTAATTTGTGTGGGGTTATTATATGGGTAATTTGTGTGGGGTTATTATATGGGTAATTTGTGTGGGGTTATTATATGGGTAATTTGTGTGGGGTTATTATATGGGTAATTTGTTTGGGGTTATTATATGGGTAATTTGTTTGGGGTTATTATATGAGTAATTTGTTTGGGGTTATTATATGGGTAATTTGTTTGGGGTTATTATATGGGTAATTTGTTTGGGGTTATTATATGGGTAATTTTGTGGGGTTATTATATGGTAATTTGTTTGGGGTTATTATATGGGTAATTTGTTTGGGGTTATTATATGAGTAATTTGTTTGGGGTTATTATATGGGTAATTTGTTTGGGGTTATTATATGGGTAATTTGTTTGGGGTTATTATATGGGTAATTTGTGTGGGGTTATTATATGGGTAATTTGTGTGGGGTTATTATATGGGTAATTTGTTTGGGGTTATTATATGGGTAATTTGTTTGGGGTTATTATATGGGTAACTTGTTTGGGGTTATTATATGGGTAATTTGTTTGGGGTTATTATATGGGTAATTTGTGTGGGGTTATTATATGGGTAATTTGTTTGGGGTTATTATATGGGTAATTTAGTTGATAGGCTGTGAGAATAGGAGAGAGAGAGAGGGAGAGGTAATTCGTCCATTAAGTAGGCTACAACTTATATTACAGTATTAGTAGTAGCCATTATGGAACGGTAATGGGTGTTGTTCATTTTGTTTGAGGATATTATAAGGCTAATTTGTTTGATAGGATGCGAACATAAAAGGAATCGAGTTGATGGATGGCTGATTCGAGTTAAGGATGGGGTGATTCGTAAAGTAAATAAAGGCTACACATTAGTACTATAATAGCAGGGGTTAATCTGGAGGAGTAATGGGGTTTGATTATTTGGTTTTTGAGATGAATACATTTTCTACCGAACAATGTACACATGTATTATGAAAGGGGTTCTAGGGGATGTTATTTATGTAAGCTTGATGGAGGTATAGCGAGAAAACTACAAAAACTACATAAATAAATCAATATATAGACACAAAAACAAGTACTACTCCCTTAAGGGGAGGTTTTTAGTGTGTTTCCTAGACTTCCATCAAGATTTAAATTACACCCCCTTGACCCCTTTTCAAGATAAATTTGTACATTTTTCGGTAGAAAAATGTCCCGGCCGAAGGCCGGTTCCTCTTAAATTACAGGCTCGCTATCGCTCGCCAGGAAAAAATCGACACCTAAAAGGGACGAAAGATCTTAAAAATGACATAAATGGGGTGAAACTTCTTAAAATCGCCAAACTAATGGGGCAAACATCTTAAAATCTCAAAAGCAATGGGGCTAGACATGAGAGAGATAGGGGTCCAGAAAAAAGTCTCTCAAGTGGATATCTCCCCTCAAGGTAATGTGATTAATAAGGTGTGAAAAGAGAAGGGAGGGGTAGGAATGAGCTGATGGGTCTGTGAATTATATAATAAGCTGTTATATAAAGAAAGTGTGTATTGTAATGATGCGTGTAAAGGGAACTAGCCTATACGAGTTAACTGGTTGGCTGCCTCGATAAATTGTATATGTATAGTGCCGGTGGAAGATAATAGGTAGAGGTAATGGACTGTATTATTATTATTAATAGTAGTAGTAGTAGTAGTAGTAGTAGTAGTAGTAGTGGTAGTAGTAGTAGTAGTAGTAGTAGTAGTAGTAGTAGTAGTAGTAGTAGTGGTAGTAGTAGTAGTAGTAGTAGTAGTAGTAGTAGTAGTAGTAGTGGTAGTAGTAGTAGTAGTAGTAGTAGTAGTAGTAGTAGTAGTAGTAGTAAGTAGTAGTAGTAGTAGTAGTAGTAGTAGTAGTAGTAGTAGTAGTAGTAGTAGTAGTAGTAGTAGTAGTATTGTTGTTCTTGTTATTTTTATTATAAGGGATAATTTGCAGGTAACGATGCAGTAAACGAGGGAATTTTTATATTTTATAGTCAGGTGATTCGTTAAATAATATAGTATATATATATATACACTCACTCACTCACTCTCTCTCTCTCTCTCTCTCTCTCTCTCTCTCTCTCATATCCACCCACCTGTTGATGAGTTTCTCGAGCCGGCCAGAAAAGAAAAAGAAAAAACCCGAAGAAATCCCCACTTGGCCTGAGAGAAACAAGAGAGAAAGAAAGCAAATTAAAGATAGCTCAAACAACGCTCCTTCCTTCCGCCACTATCTCTAACTCTCACCTACGCTAGCTCACAAGTCAAGATAGAGAAAGAAGCGATAGAAGAAAGAAATAGAAAATCGTGGGGGCGAGAGAAAAGGCCTGACGAAATCCTACCTTCCAAGTTTCTCCATGTCTTATCTTTCGAGAAGTTTTAGTTGTATCTGGCACACACACACACACACACACACACGTTTAGAGATACATATATATATATATATATATATATATATATATATATATATATATATATATATATATATATATATATATATATATATATATATATATATATATATATATATATATATATATATATATACACACCTACACATAACGCCCACACACATTCACTCTCCTAGATACCTACACACACACTCACTCATTCTCTTTCTCGCTCTCTCACACACACGTACATACACCCACATAAACCTAGGCACAAACACACATATTTCATATAACCACCCACATACAATCCTTCGCGCACACACACACACACACACACACACACACACACACACACATACACATACTTCATATAAGCACTCACTCCCTCCCCCGTATTCAATGTATCTTATATATACAGTACCGTACCTACAATCGCGCGCGCACGCACGCACACACACACACACTTCATATTCCAACCCAATCGTAGCCTATACATACATTTACATTTTTACTTGTTCCAAACCCTCAGGCATATAATAATGTCACACAGAGAGAGAGAGAGAGAGAGAGAGAGAGAGAGAGAGAGAGAGAGAGAGAGAGAGAGAGAGAGAGAGAGAGAGAGAGAGAGAGAGAGAGAGAGAGAGACCGAGAGAGAGAGCGCGCGAGAGAGATAGAGAGAGAACGCCAAAAATAACAGTGATAAAATTAAACAGGCCTAATTAAGGACTTGTTTTAACCTGTCTATATTTCTCCCCCCCCCCCCCCCCTATCCAGCTGCACGAGTGAGGGGCGAGGGGTGCATGGGGATGGTGATGGTGGGGGGCGCTGCTGCAGGAGGAGGAGGAGGAGGGGGGGCCGCAGGAGGGATCGGGGGGGTCAAACCTCCCCATCACCCCCCCACCACCACCCTTCACCTCACCGTTACCCGGACCAGACCGCTGCGACAGGTAAAGTGATAAAAGAACATAGACGATTTGTATACAGCTTAGGAAGGATCTGTGTGGGAATTAAAAGGGTAAAGACTATTTCCAGTAACCCTCTTACTTCCATTACGGTTATATACAGCTTAGGAAGGATCTGTGTGGGAATTAAAAGGGTAAAGACTATTTCCAGTAACCCTCTTACTTCCATTACGGTTATATACAGCTTAGGAAGGACCTGTGGGGAATTAAAAGGGTAAAGACTATTTCCAGTAACCCTCTTACTTCCATTACGGTTATATACAGCTTAGGAAGGATCTGTGTGGGAATTAAAAGGGTAAAGACTCGCTACGACAGGTAACGTACGGTAATATATTATAATTGTAAGCTAATTTAGCTAAATATACTGTACTAATCAAGCAATCAATCAAACTAATTATATTTTGTTTTAATGCTAGATAGAGGCCTAGGGAGGAAACTAAACTAATCATGAAGTAAATAAATGAAACAAATAACCCCTAACCCCTTAATGACAAATAACACCTAACCCCTTAATGATAACTAACTCTTTATTTTGTTCTCTTCTTTGGACAGGTGGTGTGGAAAGCCGTGTGTTTGCCGCGGGTGTCAGAGTTGCTGGTGCGAAGGGGTGATATGGTGGTGTTATCCCCGCGCTAACACCACCTATAACACCAATAATACCACCTTTAACACTAGTAACACCAATAATAACACTACTATGTATACAACCTACACCAGTCGATACCATTACATACCAGTTATACATCGCTCTCTGTAACACCCATACTAACACCAGTAATACCACCTCTAACACCAGTAATACCACCTCTAACACCAGTAATACCACTATATATACATACAACCTACGCCTGTTAAAGTTAAACCATTACGGTACGGTATATACCAGTTATACATCATTCTCTGTAACACCCATGTTAACACCACAAAACAATACCAGTAACACCACCTCTAACACCAATAATACCAATAATAACACCAGTAATACCACTAGTATATATATATATATATATATACAACCACTGCATATACCGGTATATACCCTACACCCGTCGATACCATTACATACCCGGTACCAGTTAGACACCCCACTACCCTCTGTAACACCCATGCTAACACTACAACACCAGTAACACCACTTCTAACACCAATAATACCATTACTATACGGTATATATGTAACCTACACACTGTCTACACCATTATACCAGTTATATACCACCCTCAGTAACATCCACACACCACAACCACTAAAGTAACACCAATAACACCACAGGAATAACACCAATAATACCGAATCATACACCATCACTGTTACTATACATTCCTCGTAGGTCAAATAATACATATCGGTATTTATATATTACTAACTATAATAATAAATACCAGGCTACAACACTGCAATATCAGTACTATTAACACCACAAAGAATAACACCAGTAATACTAATTATATAAATACCACTACCTACAAGAACACCACTACTAAAACTCATCAAAACAAACCATTATTTAAACCCACCAATAACACCACCAACACGACATAACACCTATAACCCCTCTAACACCACCTAAAACACCTCCAAGATCAACACCACTACTTACACCAACACCACTACAACTCCTAGCACCCAACCATAATTCAACACCATAATTAACACGACCAACACCACGCACCACCTATAACACCACCTGTAACACCTCTTAAGATCAACACCACTACCTACACCAACACCACTACAGCAATCTCCTCACAACTAACCATAAATAACCCCACCAATAACACCACAACCATCCCTAACACAACCTCCTCTTAACACCAATAACACCACAACCATCCCTAACACAACCTCCTCTTAACACCAATAAAACTTAGGTTAGACCCTAGACTAATTAACAATAAAATATAAGCAAGTTAAAATACATACAAAACATTAATTTATTCCATCACAAAGAAAACGACGCCTACATAGAGTACAGTAGAAGAAGAAGAAGAAGAAGAAGAAGAAGGAACTAAGGACAGTTAACAAACAAACCAAAAATAAGTTAACGAAGGTGACGAGGGATATATAAAACAAATAAAACAAATAAAACAGACAATAATAAACCCGAGAAGTTATTAAAGACAAAACACGGAATAATACACAAAGAATGGACGTAAACTCCCCCAATAAATACACACACACAATATACACAATAAATACACACACACAACATACACAATAAATTCACACACACAACATACACAATAAATACACACACACAACATACACAATAAATACACACACACACAACATACACAATAAATACACACACACAACATCCACAATAACATAAATACTCATCAATACATAATTACTAATAGGCTTACATTAATTATTACAAGCTACAGCAAAATAAGGTCATAGCTGCTTAATTATGTAACACACACACACACACACACACACACACACACACACACACACACACACACACACACACACACACACACCCACACACACACCCACACACACACACACACACACACACACACACACACACACACACACACCCACACACATATGTACAGTTGTCTGCATTAGTAGCTAGTACACTATGTTAATGGGAGATTTGTATTTATTGATTGATTGATTTAATTAGTTATTATTTTGCTTACTTTCCTACCTAGACCTCCATCAAGCTTCAAAAAATACCCCCAAACCCCCCTTAGAGATAAATGTGTGCATTTTTCGGTAGAAAAATGCCCTTCTTCTTAAACTGCAGGCTTGCTATCGCTCGCTCGGAATAAGTCGACACCTGAATGGCATGTAGTCTTATAATCACCAAAATAATGGCCACTAAAAAGTCGACACCTAAATGGCACGAACTACCAAACTAATGGGGCAAACGTGTTAAAGCATCCAACCTAATGAGGCTAAAGATGAGAGAAAACTGGGCCCAGAAAAACCCACACCTCCCCTTAAGAAGATAAACAGTAAATCTTGAACATTAATTGAGGTATTAAGGAACACCCCTTTCTTAACATTAATCATCCAATACAAACGCCAATGTACCGTACTTGAATAAACTAATGAAAACATTATGGTCCTCCCGGGATTCCAACTCTCAAAATGAATGGGGAAGTTTCAAAATATTACATCATAAGTATCAAAATATTTCCATACCACCTGTACCACTTAACACTGCAGGTAACTGTACATAAGGAAGGTCTAGACAATAATAATGATAGGAATGGCAACTGTAAACTGAACCTAATAAAATGATGAAGAATTAATGTGAATTTTGAATGTTTAATCATTTATATTGTTAGGGTGTGCTATGATAGACAAGAGTTACAATATCTATCTAGTTATCTATCTATCCATCCATCCATCTATCTATTTATCAATCCGTTCGTCCATCCATACATCCATCCATCCATCTATCCATATATCTATCTATTTATCTATCTATCTATCTATCTATCTATCTTAATTGTGTATCTTTTTATGAAATAAAAAATTCAGTCTGAGTCTATCTATCTATCTATCTATCTATCTATCTATCCATCCATCCATCCATCCATTCATCCATCCATCCATCCATCTATCTATCTATCTATATATCTATCTATCTATCTATCTATCTATCTATCTATCTACATACATACAGTACATATAATTATCTGCTACTGAGAATAGAGTACAACCCACCTTTCCATTAGTGTAATATATTAGAGAATCCCTATCCCCCTAAGTCTGTCCTGTGCATATCCTATAGATCTCCCAGGGGTGATGGTGGAGGAGGGGAGCCTATTATTAATTATACTGGGGGAGGTCTGGTCTACACAAGACGACTACCCCCCCCCCCCCCCCCCTTGCTCTCTCTACCTACACCTGGGGGATTGGGGTGGGGGGAGGAAAGGGTAGAGGGTGTTGTTACCTTTTCTTATTCACCCACTCTCTCACTCTCTCTCTCTCTCTAACTCACACATACATACCCACACCCTAACTCACACGCTACCACACATACTCTCTCTCTCTCTCTCTCTCTCTCTCTCTCTCTGCAGATAAATATACCGTAGTGGGCTGACTCCATACCACAATGTCATACTATGATCCAAGAAAAGAGGAGGAGAATAAAAATTGACAACGACAGAAGAGCGGGCAAGGTAAATGTAGTATATATATTATGCTGTATACATCACACAGTACCTCCATTGACAACGACAGAAGAGCGGGCAAGGTAAATGTAGTATATATATATATTATGCTGTATACATCACACAGTACCTCCATTGACAACGACAGAAGAGCGGGCAAGGTAAATGTAGTATATATATTATGCTGTATACATCACACAGTACCTCCATTGACGTGATGAAGGTATAACTGTAACTTTGTCAATAAAGTGCTCCTCCTCGTATGGTTCTTACATCAATCTTGTCTTGGTAATTTATCAAGAAAATCACAACGGCATAATAATTCGACGTGTTTACGGTACGTCGAATAATGTCAACTTACGGTACGTCGAATCAACCTAACAAGACGGGGCGAAATCATATACTTGAACGATCGGGACTGAGTTGCAGAAAATTAACTCGTACGGTACTCTGGAGATAAGAAGAAAAAAAACACATACACACACACACACACGCAGACAGACAACCCCCCCCCCCCCCCCCACACACACACACACAACACACACATTGGCTATACACACACACACACACACACACACACACACACACACACACACACACACACACACACTAAGCTGATTGAAAAATAATGTTGATTAAATGGAACAAATCGGATTAAGGAGGGATGGGCGCATTTATTTGTTCAGTTATGTATTGTTTTGTTATCTTTTAGTTTCCTCCCTATAGTCCTCCATCAAGCTTAAAAAACACCCGCCCAAGACCCTCCTTCAAGATAATTTTGTACATTTTTCGATAGAAAAATGTCCCCCCCTTAAATTACAGACTCGCTATCGCTCGCCAGGAAAAAAAATCGAGACCTAAATAACATGAAAAGTCTAAATATTGACAAAGAAATGGGTGCGAAAGGTCTTAAAATCTCCAAACTAATGGGCCGAACGACATAAACTCTGAAAACTAATGAGGTTAAACATGAGGAAGAAAGGGGACCATAAAAACGGCCCACCTCCCCTTAAATGGAACAAATCGGATTAAGGTGTACTAAGTCCATGGCACACCACACGAAGGGCTATTTTTATGACGGTATACCGTATTTAGTGTTTTATTTTATTTTTTTGGGGGGTGGATTACAGTTTGTATAAGGATTCAGTCGTCTATATTTAATGGACAGTACCGGAGGGATTCAGGTATATATATATATATATATATATATATATATATAAAACCCTATCCCGGTCTTTATCCAAGTGTGTAAAAAAAAATAGATAGAATATAATGTTTGTGTGTGTGTGTGTGTGTGTGTGTGTGTGTGTGTGTGTGTGTGTGTGTGTGTGTGTGTGTGTTGTTGTTGTTCTTTCCCCCGGTTTTGGAATGGGCTGTGTTTTACTCTGTGCAAGATAATAACGATGATAGTTTTCAATCTCTCGTGTCTCCCGGGCCGCCCACACACACACGCCCAATTGTTAAGCGGTGTGTGCGTGTGTGTGGGGGGGGGGGGGGGGGGGGGGGGGAGATGGAGGGGGGCGTAGATGTTGGTCTGTGGTTAATGTCTGTCTGTTTTTTTCTGCTTTTTTCTTGTTCTTATCCTGATTCGTTCTAGTTCTGATTCGTTAAGGAATGATTCGGGTGGGATGCATACGTAAACACTGGTACACACACACACACACACACACACACACACACACACACACACACACACACACACACACAGCATCCCACCTAATTAAAAAAAATCTGACATTTAATGACCTTGGAGCACAACAACAACAACAACAACAACAACAGCGTGTAGCGAAAGAACTCTGAACAGTTATCAATGGCGAATGCCAAAACAGCGGAGAGAGAGAGAGAGAGAGAGAGAGAGAGAGAGAGAGAGAGAGAGAGAGAGAGAGAGAGAGAGAGAGAGAGAGAGAGAGAGAGAGAGAGAGAGAGAGAGAGAGAGAGGGAGAGAGAGAGAGAGAGAGACAGAGAGAGAGAGAGACAGAGAGAGAGAGAGAGACAGAGAGAGAGAGAGAGAGAGACAGACAGAGAGAGAGAGATGCCAGCAACAACAAAATCATCAATAAATAAATAGAACTTCATCCAACAACAACAACATCATCACAAATCAAAACAACTTCATCCAACAACAACAACAACAACAAACACATATCCCAGAACACATTAGTCACCAGCTTCTCGCAATTCCAATAAAGCCAAAAATCTGTATATATACTGGTTTGATTTCGGCTGGCTGAAAAAGAATATTGTTTTCCAAATGACTGAGGAGGGGATGATGGGGGGGGGGGGGGGGGGGTAACTGCTATTGTTGTTGTGTAGGTGGTGATCTCTCTCTCTCTCTCTCTCTCTCTCTCTCTCTCTCTCTCTCTCTCTCTCTCTCTCTCTCTCTCTCTCTCTCTCTCTCGTAAGTATATTAATGGGACAACAGGTCTTAAAATCTGCAAACTAATAGGGCGAAAGTCTAAAAATCTCAAAACTAATGGGGCTAAACAAGAGGGAGAAGGGGGGGGGGGGGGAATGGACCGAAAGAGAGCCCCCCCCCCCCCCCCTAATTTGGGAACGCTAACCCCTTCAGTACTGGTGGCGTCCTTTGCGTTATATTCTGGCCTCTATTAAACGATTGTATTCAGCTTAGGAAGGACCTCTACCCATTCAAAAAGGCTATACCGACTATCTCCAACAATCCCCGTAGCTTACCATATATCCTTCCCAAGCTTCATAAAATCCTATAAATATAGCTAGGATAAAGTATTATTTTTAACATCGTTCTTAGCGCCAATAACCCCCCCCACCCCCATATGAAATTAATGACAGCATGTGATTCTCCCAGGATTCGAACCTAGGACATCTCATACAGAACTTACACGCTCTAACCATTAAACCATCAAGAGAGTATATAACAAACGTCGCTGGTAGGTTACTTAAAGTGATCAAATCGGCCATCGCTACACAATGAACACCCTAAAGCCAGTATCACACGAGCGCTTTTCCCCTCAACATTTATCCTCAACACTGGTCTAGCAGCTTATGAGGTCAACATTTAAACTGTTTCGGTTACCTAAATGCATCTCTCATTAGTCTAGTGTCCGATACCAGAGCAAAATATTCCAGAAAGTTTGCCAGATTTTTTTGTTATTATCGAATGTTGACTATATAAGCTCTCGTGTGATACCGGCTTAATTTGCAACTATATAAAATCTGCCATCGGTAACCAAGCTAAAATCCCTCTCATGTAAGTATGGTAAGTAAGCCGAGACGAGACCGTCAAATTATGTCATTATGTCAATATCCGTTATCACCGAACAATTGAAGCGGTGTAACTCAATATATATGATGAACATAGTGATAGTGTGTATCAGTATGGTGACAGTGCAGTAATTATTTCACCAACATAAACACACATTACACATATCACCACATCTAAACACATGCGGTACCGATACACACACACACACTACCTATCAACAAATACTTACACAAATCACCCCTCACAGGAATCACCCCTTCCTCCATACGCACACACACCCATCTCCACCCACACACAAATACCCGGTACCTCCCTTCCCCTCCCCCATACACACATACATACACAAATCAGTAGCCTACTCCCACACACACACACACACACACACACACACACACACACACACACAGATAAATCGCACAATCTCTCTCTCTCACTCACTCACTCACACACACACACACACACACACACACACACACACACACACACACACACACACACACACACTCCCATACAAATCAGCACAAATTTATCTCTCTCACACACACACATCCCACCCACGTACTATCTACCTCCACCTTGCCACCTCACCCCCCCCCCCACCCCCCCCCGCAATACCTCCCCACACAAAGGGTTAATCAAACTCCATCAGGCCAAACTAAAGAAGTCCTCCCTCCCAAAGAACACGACCTGGGCTGCGACAAATGGTGACGGTACCCGGACCTATCGCTACTAGACCACTTCGCTACCGAGTCTTAACCTCTTCTGTACCGGCGAGGTCTTTTTAATTTTATGCATGCTATATTTAGACGATTGTGTGGAGCTTAACAAGGATCTGTGGTAGTAAAAAGGGGTTAAGTGAGATAGTTCGAAGCCTGTTAATTGCTGGAGGCCCCTTTTAAACTGAATACAATCGTCTAAAATATAGCTAGACTAAATGGCAAAGACGTAGCTGGTACAGAAGGGGTTACCATTAATTACAAAATATAATATAACATGACCGTCAACGTAACTAATAATATAACAGAAACTGAACAAATTATAACTTAATTTAAGGGTTGATGGGCCGGTTTTATGGACCCCCTTCTCCCTAATGTTTAGCCCCACTAGGTTTGAGATTATAAGACGTTCGGCCCATTAGTTTTTGCGATTTTAAGACCTTTCGCCTCATTTCGTTGTCAATTTTAAGACCTTTCGTGCCATTTAGGTGTCGATTATTTCCTGGCGAGCGATAGCGAGCCTGCAATTTCAAGAGGAACCGGCCTTCGGTCGGGATATTTTTCTACCGAAAAATGTACAAATTTATCTTATGGGATATTTTTCTAAGCTTGATGGAGGTCTAGGGAGGAAACTAAAAATAATTATGAATAAATAAATTAATAGACCAAACAAACGGTCAGTCTCCCCTTAAGCCGGTATCACACGAGCCCTCTTTCCCACAGCATTTATCCTCAACACTGGCCTGGCAGCTTATGAGGTCAACATGTTAAGTATTTCGGCTACCATAATTCATCCACCATCAGTCTAGTTTCCGATACCAGTGCAAAATATTCTAGATTTTTTGTTTTTTTCATTTTATATATTTATTTATTTATTTATCTATTTTTTATTATTTTGTTTGTTTGTAGCGAAGTGGTCTGTAACGATATGTCTCGTACCGGTATCCAAGATTACGCCCTAGAGAACGATGGGGGAGGCCTCGAGAAATCACCAATCTTCGCGACGGGGTTTATTAGATGTCGTCTACACAGCCCTTGAAATCACCCCAAGATTCGCACCTTTTACGTTTCTGCTCTACTATCATTACCAAGGAATCCCCGGGAGGGTTCATAGCGTATTACTACCTTCACAACCCCTAATTGAGGGAACATGGGCCGTTTGTTTTATCTATTAATTGAGGGAACATGGGCCGTTTGTTTTATCTATTAATTGAGGGAACATGGGCCGTTTGTTTTATCTATTAATTAAGGGAACATGGGCCGTTTGTTTTATCTATTAATTGAGGGAACATGGGCCGTTTGTTTTATCTATTAATTGAGGGAACATGGGCCGTTTGTTTTATCTATTAATTGAGGGAACATGGGCCGTTTGTTTTATCTATTAATTGAGGGAACATGGGCCGTTTGTTTTATCTATTAATTGAGGGAACATGGGCCGTTTGTTTTATCTATTAATTCATGTATTCCTTTATATGTCTTTGTTTCGTCGCTAGACTTCCATCAAGCTTACAAAAACACCCCCTAGATCACCCTTCAAGATAAATTTGTACATTTTTCAGTAGAAAAACGTCCCGGTCGAAGGCCAGTTCCTCTTACAATTCCAGGCTCGCTTTCGCTCGCCAGGAAAAAATCGACACCTAAATGGCACAAAAGGTTTTAAAATTGACAAAGTAAATGTGGCAAAAGTTGTTAAAATCACCAAACTAATGGACCGAACGTCTTATACTCTCAAAACAAATGTAACTTATAACGAGGGAGAAAAGGGGACCAGAAAAAGGACCCATCTCCCCTTAAATTTGAGAACACGAATAAAAGACACGGTACAGTTAGTTGGATACCGTAGTTTCTAGCCCACCCAGAAATATTCCTGGACTTGGCTCATTTCTAATTATGGAAGTATAGCTCTGGAAACGAATGCATGAATATAATTGTCTATAAAGCAACTACAAAACTATATATAGTATTTATTGAAAAGCAAATTCTATCCCAAAATAAATCCAGTTATAATTGCCGACTTGCGAGTTTCGTTCTATAAGGAAGTTGGAGCTGTAGACAACGATATTTAACAGAATTTACCGCTAAAATACCGTCGTAGTACATTTATAAATACATAAAAGCCAATTCAACATACCATTTATCCATCAGAAACGTATATTATTCTTGCATTTCTGTTTAACATGGATGTTCACGGTTACAACTTCCTTATAGCATGAAACTCGCAAGTGGTCTATTGCATAAATAAAACCATAGGGGGTCCAGGAATTATTATGAGTGGGCTAGAGACTATGGTATCCGAGTGTACCTGGTAGCCGACAATTTCGCTGCTTCCATCCTTTACAAAACTTAAGTTAATTTGGTCGGATTCACACGAGGGCTTTTTCATTCTAACGATTTATAAGTTATAACGACTCTGGTTTGACAGCTTCTGATACAAAACACAAATAATTATAATAAAACAAAAATATTAAAAAAATACAAAATAAACACACACACCACACACATCCTTGCTTAAACAAATACAACAAAATAAATTTATAAGTAAAGATTGGCATGACCCACTTTACGGACGTCCACCGCAGTTGTTTGGGGCACTAAACCTGGTGAAGTACTACAAGGGGATCAACTCCTCCGAGGGGTCGTATTTCCGAGAGAGAGAGAGGGGGGGAGGGGGGGGGGTCGAACCAATTGCCCAAGTTTTGTAACTCTTCGATAACCGTAGCTCAGACGTGTCTCGGTGTGTGGGTGGGGGTCGCAACTTAGCCTGCACATACGCTCTCTCTCTCTCTCATAGCCTACACACACACACACACACACACACACACACACACACACACA
The DNA here is from genome assembly GCA_032716605.1 of Paralithodes platypus. Taxonomy (NCBI): domain Eukaryota; kingdom Metazoa; phylum Arthropoda; class Malacostraca; order Decapoda; family Lithodidae; genus Paralithodes; species Paralithodes platypus. The sequence goes on along the minus strand of CM064545.1, from coordinate 35,874,561 downwards.
CACACACACACACTCTCTCTCTCTTATAGCCTACACACACACACACACACACACACACACACACACACACACACACACACACACACACACACACACACACACACACACACACACACACACACACACACACACACACACACACACACACACAGCCTACACACACAAAACCCCTCATTTCATTAATTGAGTTTAGAAGTAAAGTCGGTTGGTGGAGGGAACATAATAGTAAACATATTTCGTAACATACCCGTACCAAATGTGCACGCATACATACACACACATAGCCTAAATACCCAATAACCTTTGATCAACAGCTGAGCGGGACAAATATTGGAATTACCGGTACTACAGTATTGATTTGATGTTTATCAATTGACCATTTGCGAGTTTCAAGCTATAAGGAAGTTGGAGCCGGAAATATCGATATTAAACAGAAATGCAATAATAATGTAGGTTTCTGATGGATAGAAAGTATGTTGAATTGGGTTTTATGTACCGGTATACATAAATCTACTACAACCTCATTTTAGCTGGTGATTCTGTTAAATATCGATGTCTACAGCTCCAACTTCCTTATAGAACGAAACTCGCAAATGGTCAAATGGGACACACAGACAACAGTTATACTATACTCTGTTTCTTTTCAACTGGCGGTAAACTGACTACTTGCGAGTTTCATTCTATAAGGAAGTTGGAGCTGTAGACATCAATATTTAGCAGAATTATCAGCTTAAATATGGTTGTAGTACATTTATAAATACATAAAACCCAATTCAGCATACTTTTTTTATCTATGAGAAACCTACATTATTATTGCCTTTCAGTTTTATATTGATGTCTACGGTTCCAACTTCCTTATAGCCTGAAACTCGCAAGTGGTCAATTGCCAAGTTCCTATCAAGATCTCAGTTATTGTGAACATTTCGTAGTGAAATATGGTGCTAATTATATAAACTTGGTCTTATTATGATGCAGAGACATGGTAGTTTCATATGTTTCCATTAATTATAGAGAAATTAGCTGCTCAGGGATTCAATTTATCGTCAGCTGAAGAGAAACAGAGTATACCGGTAGTGCATTTGTACCAGAAACTTGTATTATCTCTGAATAGTTGTAATGTGTTTATTTGTTTTGTTTTTTCCACTCTTATGTAAAACTGACTACTGGTATTAAATATTATAGATTAACCATATTCAAATCTCATTAACGTGTGTGTGTGTGTGTGTGTGTGTGTGTGTGTGTGTGTGTGTGTGTGTGTGTGTGTGTGTGTGTGTGTGTGTAAGCAAGTGCCCATGCGTACGAGTCCACCCCTGAGTGTCCATGTGCGTGTGTGGTCGTGATAAATCTACACACACACACGGCCACACACAGACCACAAAGGAAGTCATAGTGCCATAGTGTTAACAAATCATGTGGCACCTTCAGGGAGGGTGTGTGTGTGTGTGTGTGTGTGTGTGTGTGTGTGTGTGTGTGTGTGTGTGTGTGTGTGTGTGTGTGAGTGAGAGAGAGAGAGAGAGAGAGAGGAGGGGGAGGGGGTAGGTCACACAGCAGCAGGGGTCAATTATAAAAACCTGTGAACCTCGTTTTCTTTGCCATTAGGCAAACATAATTATTGACACTAATTAATTACCGTTAGTGTTTTAAAAAGCTACATCAATTACTAATTAATATCTATACCAGACAGTTCAAATAATGAGATGTAATGTGGGTTGGGCTTCAAAGGCTGAATATGGTGCTTCAATATTCAATAGTCTAGCATTTGTTTTGTCCATATAATCGCCTCCAGACATAATTTGAACTATAAACCATAAATGTATCTTTACATAGTACAATATTAAAGATTAAAAATAATGAATTCGGCTTTCGTTTGACACCCTGAATTAATGAGCTTAGGTTACCACGAATAGATTTCAGTAACTGTACGGTACTGTATATGTGTGTACAGTATATTGTATGAATTTTATGTGATTTATGTATTGTTGTAGGGCTGTAGGCTATGTAATTGTACTATTATGCCAAAGCGATTTAAGATACCGGTACGTCTGTCTGTTTGTATGCTTGTGTCTTTGTTATATGTAAGGAGACAAACGACAAAGCTGCCTGTAACAAGTGTTTCCCCCAAAATAGAAGGTGACAAATAGAAAGAGACAGTGTTTGTACTATATAGGCTAACCGTAAACCTACAGTAGATCTAAGTCTACGATAAATTTGTGTATAGACTATTATTGCATGCATCATAATTAGTTTATGTACTGTACGCATGCATGAGATAGCCTAATTTCTGCACGTGAGTATACCATACACTGTATGCATGTAGGACTATGACAGATTTATTTATGTGTATGTGTCGTTAGCTGGTTCATGCATATACGAGATGTAGGCTACGTAATAATCAGGGTGTCAAATGCAAGCAAAGTCCTTTATTTTTAGTTTTTATATGTGTGTATGAAGAAAAAAAATGCTTTATAGTTCAAATTAAGTCTTTAGAAGTGATAAAATGGCCGAAACAATACTATTTAATGTTAATTTTGTTGTATTATTTTGTTTGTTATTCGTCCAAGTCTTCAAATATAATTGCTTTGGTTTGACTCTGCTAGTTCATATGTGTATGTAGTAACTGGGATGGTGGAGGTGGAATATATATGTACCGTATGCATGTAGGAGAGTAATGTATGTAACTATGTATGCATGTGTACTGTGTGCATCTATGGGTGATGAATGTATGACTGCGTCTGCGTGGGTGGAGGTGGGGTATGTATGTACTGTATGTACAGTATATATGTAGGCTATGTTTGTGGTCAGGGGCCGGGGGAGTGCTGGAGCGACCTTGGTAACCCTGGTCTCTGGGTCTTCTCCTGGGTGACCTGGATGTGTGAGAGTTTGTGTTTTTTATCTGTGTTTATTTTTTGTTTTATGTTGTTTTTGTGTTTTCCCTGTTCTTGCTCTGTCTTGAGTCGGCTACCCCCAAAATGGGGATTGGGCCTGAGCATATAGATAGATAGATAGATAGATGTATATGTATATATGTGCTATGTACCGGTATGTGTGTATGAGTAACTGTGTGCGCGGAAGTAGGGTATGTAGGCTATGTATGTAAGAATGGTGTATGTATGTATTTATGTATATAAAAGTGATGTATGTGCGTATGTAGGACTGCGTGGGTGTAAGTAGGTTATGTGTGTGGTCAATAATACCAACATTAAACCAGTGTTGGTCAAAGCCACCATGCTGTGTCTCTGATTGTCTCTCTCTCTCTGTCTGTCTCTCTCTCTCTCTTCTGACCACATGTGCACGGAAACGTTGTTGGTAATAGCGTGTATTAATAGTAAACATAATATATTATACATTTTGGCCGCTCTATAATCTACATATCCATAGAATCACAACCAAGTGTTTCGCGTATAGAATATTTCTCGGAAGTGATCGTCCGTCTCCTTCAGAAATAAGTTTCATCAAATAACAGCCTAGTCAATATTATCCCCTGCTTTACCGGCGACGTGTTTATTTATGTTATTCTAGCTAGCCTATATTTAGACGATATTGTGCAGTTTAAGAGGGATCTGTGGTGATAAAAGGAGTTAAGTGAGATAGTTCGGAGCCTGTAAATTGCTAGATGCCCTTTTTAAGCTGAATAAAAGTCTAATAGTAGCTAAAATACAGGTAAAAGGACGGCACCGATACTGAATGGGTTAAATAAATACGGTGTCACACAAGCAGTTGAGAAAGGCAGTACCGGCATAGGAAATATGGAAAGGCAAAGTTACCAATTTCGGCCAGGTTAGCTTGAATACACTTTAACCCCTTCCTTATGTACCGACGACGTCTTTTTTATTTGATTTCAGCTACATTTAGACGATTTTATTAGTCTTAGGAAGGATATATGGTAGCTAAAAGGGTTAATTGGGGTAGTGTGTAGGTCTTTAATGGGTAGACGACTAGACGTCCTTCCTAAGCTGAATATAACCGTCTAGTAGTTGCCAGAATATAATGAAAAGGACGGCACAGGTGCAGAAGGGGTTAATACTAACGTGAGAACTGAGACGTGTTACAAGAATACGTTGAAATAATTTCTACGGATCCGCCAAATCAAATTACTGGTAGGTTAGCCTAGCCTATGCTGCCAAAATGTTTTGCTTCCAATGGTGTTTCCGGAATGTTTAGCCGTAGGCCTAGCGGCTAGCCTATTCCTAAACCCTAGTAAGGACACAGAAGACAAACTATTGGGAATTTATTGAGCCAACTAATTTCTAAATGAAGTGTGTCCCATAACTACTCCGTCCAACCACCTGCCAAATACAAGGTAAAGTGGCATTCGAGTAACACGTAGAGTTGCTGCAGCTGCTGCTAGCCTAGCCTATAGGCCTAGTCCAAATTCCAACCAAGCCTAGGCTAGCCTAACCAAATCGAAGTTAGGCCTCGGCCTATATAGCCTATTAACATAATGCGTGTGTGCTTACGTTAGGTTATTGAAAAGTGCTCACAATTTAGAATGGGCATGCCAAATATCAAAAATACTAATCAGATAACTTACCATACAAGAAAGTTCCCGCCAAATGAGCCCCGTTGGAATGCAATCGTTCCGGAGATGACACGAAGAAGCACTTTGCCCGTTATAAATATAACTTAGCAACTCCAGCTGTTGCATCCTATTCTGGTTAACACTAAGCGACTATATTCACTTTAGGAAGGACGTATCATAATCACTGGGTTAAAAAACACTGTAGTACGACAGGTAAAGAAAATGCGGGAGGTTTTGAACTCCTATGGGCAAGGGAGGAAGCTGGTGGTCTACCACTTTCGTTTCATGTCCAGAACTCGCTAAATAATATATAAATCGTACTTTTAGCGGTGCCAGAATAACGTTGGGGGTTTCATGATAGTTCGTTGTCAATAATGAGAGCGTACAAGGGGCAGAATACCAAGTTTAGAGCAAATTATGTCACTCGCGTGGTTTGTTTACATCCTGTCTGGTCTTGTACTGGCAGGGTAGTAGAGATTGCCATCATTGCCTCTCCTACGGCTCCTTTCTGCTGTATCTCTATCTTGTTTATATTATTTTCGTTTACTCTATTCTTCAACTGAACTTTATGGGATTCCATGTGGATTTTAGGGTTTATATTGTTCTGATCTCCTTTGTGTTAATCAAGATCGTTCTACCATTAATCTGTCATCTGATTCTGTTTACGTTTCACCCCCAACCTGACATTCCTGCTTAGCCGTAGAGGTATTTACTTCTATATAGAGGCAATAATTCTAGCGATAATTTGGAGAGTTGAGCCATTTTAGAGCTATATTCTAAAGATAGTGGCATTATTGTAGTGATTTTCGGGCATTTACTTACTATCTAAAGGACTTAATTTGCATAATTCGCGCACCACTCATAGCCTCCTGCTGGCGTCAAAATAGCACTTATGGCATTATTGTAGCGATTTTCTGCATATATTTACTATCTAACGGACTTGATTGTTGATTTCGTAACCCTACATGATTCGCGCACGGCTCTACTCATAGCCTACTGCTGGCGTCAAAAGAGCACTTCTAGCAGCATAGACTATGTATAGGATCCAAAATTACCCTGAAATATAATCTATAAGCTGACGAATATTACCTCCATTATGATTATGTTTAAGTCTCGGGAGTTTATAATCTTAAATGGTCCAAACATAATAACATATAGGCTACAATGATAACTTCTAAATTCGCCGCAAATATTGATCGTGTGAGGCTGTACTGGTGGTCGTCTTTTTAATTTTATTTTAGCTATATTTAGATGATTATGTGCAGTTTAAATGGATTTGTGGTAGTACAAAGGGTTAAGTGCGATAGTTCGAAGCCTGTTAAATATAAATTATTAAAAACGAATAAATAAATACATATATGTATACGTTTTCCTTTGCTTCCCTCACTGCATTCTTTTGCCTGCCCTTTATCAACTCATTCGTCTTTTTCTTTATATGCCTCAAGTTTCAGCTGCCTTTATATTGCTCGTTTGATTCGTTTCAGCTGAGAACTTGCCACTCATCCGGCTCTCTCTCTCTCGATGTTCGAATCCCGGTATAATCACATGCTTTCATTAATTTCATTGGGAAGTGTTTGGTGTTGGGAGTGAAATTAATAAATAAGATTATTATATGAGGCAATTTAAGTATACCAATGAGGAAATACTGTAGTCTTCATACTCTAAAACGCTCTGATACGGCCTCTCCTGGAGTATGCTGTTTGGAAACCATGCAGACTACTAGCTCACTCATTGAAGTTTTTTTAAATACTTAATGGGTTTGACGATGTGGATTATAACAAAATACTTAACCTCAATATGAATATAACATGCAACCATGGCTGGAAGTTAAAATTAAAAAGGTCCAGCACTAGTATTTGTGTAAAACTTGTTCACATGCACACTCTGAAGTGAGTGTAGTGCATTATACAATCTCTCTCTCTCTCTCCTTTTCGAGTATCTCTCCGGAATGGACCGCAAGGTCTTTAAGGTAGTAACTATTCCATGTACCTCCTTGTAAAAGAGAGAGAGAGAGAGAGATTGTGAAGCCTCATCTACAAAGACACCCTATTGGCTCTATTTTTTAGTCATCCACCCAATTGGTCTTTGAGTCTTTAGAGAGAGAGAGAGAGAGAGAATTATTCACTGGCATCTAACTCTATATTATATTATGTCTCCTCTACTTTATATTTATGTTTCTGTATGCATGCATTTATCTACCCATCTATTTATCTATCTATTTACATATTAATACACTTTTTCACCTCATTCTTTATCTCAAATCTCTCCCACTCACTCTCACTCTCTCTCTCTCTCTCTCTAACTAACTGAGACCTGACCACCTCGCTTGAAACGTAAGGTCCGTTCGGTTAGTGTATATATATGTAAATCTATGTCAATCTCTCAATACGCTTGATGAGTGTGTTTTCTCCTGTCTTGCTAATTAAGGGATTTTTATGTTTATGTGAATATTGGGAAAAGGAGAGAGAGGTCAAATGATTCCTGAAACTGAATTGGATCTATTTATATATATATATATATATATACAGTATATATATATTCTTTGATGCACACGAGGTTAAAAGATATCAGAAATTGTATTACCTGGCTTTACTAACATATATATATAGTTACACAAATACTCAGGCCACACAGACCTTGCGGTCCCTACTAGGTTGTCTTAAAACTACTAGACAGGGACAATTTATAGTAGAAGAAAAGGACAGCAAAGTGGAAGGCTGTCTCCCCACCCTCCGCTCCCTCCAGCTAAAAAGCCATACTGGAAAACAGGGTGAAGTGTAACCTTATGGGTCAGGAAATGCCCACACGGAAAGTGTTTATAGATTATAGAAAGAAATTAGTCTGAAGGGGAATGAATCTTACCTACTGATTCATTCATATTAATCCAATCTCCATTAGAAGAGAGAGAGAGAGAGAGAGTGTGTGTGTGTGAGAGTATCCCCTCAACTGAATACTGGCCTAAAGACCTCCTGATTATGACTTCTTGATCCCACCCTCCCACTCCTTCCTCCCTCCCTCCCTCCCTTCCACACCCCTCACATGGGATAGATAGATAGAGGGATAGATAGATAGATAGAGGGATAAATAGATAGATATGATAGTTGACTACAGAGCACCTGATTGTGGCTTCTTAATCGACCCCCCCCCCTCCCCCCCAACCCTTTATACACGCTTACGTCACTCTCATTCCTTCCTTCCCTTTCCTTCCTTCCTCCCTCCTTAACATTCCTTCCTTCCCTCCCATTTATCCCTCCTACCCCTCTCCTTCTTTCCTCCCCCCCCCCCCCCTCCAATCTCTCTTCCCTCCCACACCTCCCTTTTTCTTCCTTCCCCCCCCCCCATATATCCTTCCTCCCTCCTCCTTAACATTCCTTCCTTCCCTCCCATTTAGACCTAATATCCCTCTCCCTCTTTCCTACCTCCCGCCCCCCCCCCCCCCCCTTCATTCTCTCTTCCCTCCAAAAAACAGCCACTCTCCCCTTAAGGGGAGATGGATCGTTTTTCTAAACCCCCTTCTCCATTTTGTTTAGCCCCATTATTTTTTTCAGATTTTAAGATACTTGCCCCTTTAATTTGTCGATTTTAAGACCTTTCGCCCCCATTTATTTGTCAATTTTAAGACCTTTCGTACTATTTAGGTGTCGATTTTTTTCCTGGCGAACGATAGTGAGCCTGTAATTTGGAAAGAATCGGCCTTCGGCCGGGACATTTTTCTACCGAAAAATGTACATATTAATCTAGAAGAGGGATCTAATGGACGTTTTTTAAAGTTTGATGGAGGTCTAGCGAGGAAACTAAGAAATAAAGGAATACATTAACTAATAGACCAAAAAACCGGCCCATCTCCCCTTAAACTGCACAGAATCATCTCAGTTTAGCCAGAATCAATGGTATAAAGGCGTCATGGTGCTGAAGGGGTTAAGGAGAGGATAAGGGTACCAATATGGCGGAGGAGGTTGGGGCCGATCTCTGTTATTATAGGGTTTCTGGTTTCCCCTCTTAGACCTCTCCCTCTCTTATATATATCCCCTTTTTACCTTACCCTTAGGTTTTTTCTGCCTTCCCTCTGGCTTTCAAAGACTGTGTGACGTCACCCTCTCTTTCTATCTCTCTCTCACACACACACACATTCTCACTATCCCTCTCTCTCTCTCTCTCTCACACACACACACACACACACACACACACACAGACACAATGAAACAATAACAACAATATAAACCATACGAGAACTACAAAGACAGTTCAAAATATCAGTAAGATTAAACTACGCTGAAGGAAAACTCAATTACTACAGAGAGTGGTTCGTAAAGTTTAATACAAGGTTATATCATTTTCTACATAACTAATAGCTAAAAATGGTCATACAAAATCATATACATCGGTCATTAATTTGTACTTTTTGTACCATATAAGGATTTCAAATGTTTAACCCTTCCAGGATCATGACGCATTTTGACAGTTTATTCTGGCTATCATTAAACGATGATATACAACTTAGGAAGGATCTGTGGGCATTATAAGGGTAAAGACTATCCCAATTAACCCTCTTACTTTTATATACCCTTCCTAATCTGAATACAATCGTCTATTAATAGTCATAAAACAGAAAATAAATGCATATCAGATCTTCTAGGGGTTAATGCTAATCAACTAGGATTTACAATTTATTATATATTTTTTCTGGTGGTCTATAAAAAAAATCTTCCTTTGCCATTACTTTATATGAAATTGAAAGTGTTAATTCTAACCATTCTAACTTTCCAATTTCATAATGGTATATTATATTCATATGATAAATTGAATCCACATACAGTTGTTGCTAATTAAATAGAGTGATTTGAAAAGGGCGATTTTTTTTTTTTTTTTTTTTGGCAATTTCAACTTGACAAAAAATAAATCTATATTAGCTTGATTTAACCTAACTTGATTAAACCTAACTTCACTCAAACCAAATTAACCAATCATACACCTTACAATCTAATTGAATCAATGAAGTTAATACCATTTGATCAGACCTAATTCAGTCAACCTACATCTAACCTAACTGTATATAAAACTTCTACTCTAACTATGTTGATCAAACGTAATTAAACCATATTTTGATACACTGTAAATTTCAATTGGTATGGAAAGGGTAAGTAAAGTGTAAACAAAGAATCTATACGTATGAATGAGACAAAAGGCAAAGTTGCATGTAACAAGACGTGTCTCCCACAACATTGAAAGAGTGATATAAAAACAGTTTTTGGTGTCTAGGTGTGGTGTGGTTTAGTGTAGTAAAATGAATAGAAGGAGGTGTTTGTTAGAGCTAGCTGGATTACTCTTTGTGTAGGTGAGACACATAACAAAAACAGTGAGGGAAGCCAGACAAATGAAACAGGCGTTCCAGCAATTCCTTATCACATGTCTATAATGCACCGATATAAAGGTATATTGGTATTAATAAACGCATTATAATTAGTTTATCAATCTACCTTCGGGACTCAAAGGGGTAAACACGATCGCAATAAACCCTCTGAATAACACAGGTCCAGGGGTCTTTCTTAAACTGCATAAAATAATGTAATTTAGGCAAAAAAAAAAAAAAAAAAAAAAAAAAAAAAAAAAAGAGGCAAATAGGTACCATCGTGCTGAAGGGTTTAACTTATCAACTTATTCAGCTGCAACACGGATGGTAACTCTTGGCTTATTAATAGTGAACATGCAAAATAATCTAGGGAGAACAAATCTTTGCCTTTTAAGAGTGAATGGGGTTAGTTGTATCCTTGTTTAGTTGATTAATCTACCTTCGGGACTCAAGAGGTTAATACGATCTCCATAAACTCTCTGAATAACACAGGTCCTTCTTAAACTGCATAAGATTGTCTGTTTGTATTGTTTTCATATGTTTGTTTTGTTTTCTTTTCTTTTTTGAGTCGATATTCCTGTGATTTGTGGTCGTCTCCCTTGATCTTGATGAGCCCAACCGTAGCCAAGGGAGGACATCATTTCTTCGCCTTCTTAGCGTGGACAGGGTATAGTCTGGTGGTTGTTTTGGTGTTAGCGGTTATAGTCTTGGGCTTTCTGATAGTCGTACTTTATCTTGATGAGGCAAACCGCTGCAAGGGTGGCGAAGATCTGGAGAGAGAGGAGTGGTTTTGATATACTACTACTACTACTACTACTACTACTATTACTACTACTACTACTACTACTACTAAGAATAATAATAATGATAGTAATGATATATATATATATATATATATATATATATATATATATATATATATGGCATTGCAGAAATACTTTTCATATATTTCAGAATAAATAGATGTAGCAATAATGTATTCACTGTTCTATATGATGTTTTAAGAGACATAACGCATAATCAGATCTGAATATGCAAATACCGGTTTAAAGAATCACAAAAATTAAAAAAACTATGCAAACTAGAGGAGCAATCGGTAGAGCACATAACTCCGCCTATGCTGGTACCCAAATTGCATGAGAATCTTCTTATAAATCGAATAACTTTTTCCTTGGCGCATATCCTATCTGACCACCAAATTACGTGAAAACCGGTTCATAACTTTGTGAGATATCTTGTTTACAGACAGACATACAGACAGACAAACGGAGGTAATTATGATACTCTCCTTGAAATATTGCATCCCCCCCCCACACACACACTCACTCTCTTTGCTCTCAATATTACTTCCATGCATCATATTACACATTGAAGTTATTGAAGTACACACACACGCCCACACACACATACACCCACACACACTCACACACACCCACACTCACACACCCACACACACACTTGATAACCCACTCAGTCACACACAGACAGCACACTCGCTCTCAATATTACTTCCATTCTATAAATAACATATTGAAGTATACACCCACACACATTAGTTCATTCACACACACACACACGTTACTTAGTTAATTCAGTCACACACGCAGACAAATACACACCAACACACCCTAGTTCATTCAGTCTCTCTCACACACACACACACGTTACTTAGTTCATTCAGTCACACACGCAGACAAATACACACCCACACACCCTAGTTCATTCAGTCTCTCTCACACACACACACACGTTACTTAGTTCATTCAGTCTCACACACACACACACACACACACACACACACACACACGCACCTTAGTTCAATCACACTCACATCCACAATCCCTGTCTTTCTATCTATCAATCAACTGCAAACCTGAGAGGGATTCGAACCCCAAACATTCAAGTAAGAGACCAGCCCGTTACCACTGCCCCACCGTGGCATACATACAACTCAGAACCCTGCAGGTACTGATGAACTATATCCTATTCCAAGTAATTAGCAGTCCAAAACTCTTGAACATAAACTTCTATAACTCACAAACGAATTGCGTAATCGAACTAATATGTCTACCATTTAGGAAGGGTCCACCAGAGAATACGTGCGGAAATGTACAGCCCATTTGCTCCAGCCCCTTTTTGAGTTACAGAGGTTAGGGTTCACACTTTCTGGACAATTAATTTGGAATAGGGTATAGGACGTAATCTACACCAAATCTTTCTGTCATACAAATCATTTTAAGAGGAGATTTTCACATACAATTTTTGTTCTTGATCTCCTTCTCCCTCTTGCTTAGCCCATTAGGTTTGATATATGGTAAGACGTTCGACCCCATTAGTTTGACGACTTTAAGACCATTTCCCCCATTATTGTCAATTGTAAGATTTTCCATGCCATTTAGGTGTCGATTTTAGATTTCGAAGGGAGGTCTTCTTTTTATTAATTAAACTATTTATTTTTTAAGCTTGATGGAACTCTGGGGACCAAACAAAAAAACTCCCTTAAAGCCAGTGTCACACGAGCACTTTTTTCCAGCAATTTTCGATGAGCAAGTTCCTTCTCTATATGTTTTGAGTATTTTTTTTTACATTGGAATCTGAAACGAAGCTGAAGGTAGATTTCTGTAGGGGGCTGAATTATGATATAACCGAGATATTAATGATGCCAGACAACAATTGCTCGTAAAAATTGGCGGAAAAAGCGCTCGTGTGCAGGGGAGCAAGGAACTCGTAATTCGACCCTATATTTCTGTAAAAAATATTGGTGAATAAAAAGTGAAAATCACCTAAAGAAAACTATAAACAAGGGGCTTGATTTGTTTTCTTAATATGGCGGATAGTTTAATTTCCCCTCAGCAGCTGATTTATCGATACTTAATGGAAATGATATGAAAAATCTCTGTATCATATTATAGATAGGCTTTCGCAATCAACTCCTTTTTTATTTATCTATCTGTTAAGCGGACCTGGATTTTTTTCTAATTCTGTATTATATATATATATATATATATATATATATATATATATATATATATATATATATATATATATATATATAGAGAGAGAGAGAGAGAGAGAGAGAGAGAGAGAGAGAGAGAGAGATATAACATAATTTGTGTCCTGTATAATCTCATATATAAATTTCACTCCCAACACCAAACAACCTCCCAATGAAATTAATGAAAGCATGTGTTCCACCCGGGATTCGAACCTGAGTTATAAGACTTACCTGCAAGAAGGCTAGGACGAAAGCCACCCCAGCGATCCAGCCAGCACGGGTCTCCAAGTACATGGTGAAGGCACGTACGCACCCCATATAGCCGTACCCGTTCATATACCTGAGGAATGTACGTGTGTTATGGGTCATACAGTGTTATAGGTACGTACACAACCCATGTAGCCGTACCCTGAGTGTGTGTACGTATGTTATGGGTTATACAGTGTTATAAGGTACGTACACAACCCATGTAGCCGTACCCTGTGTGTGTGTACGTATGTTATGGGTCATACAGTGTTATAAGGTACGTACACAACCCATGTAGCCGTACCCTGTGTATGTGTACGTGTGTTATGGGTTATACAGTGTTATAAGGTACGAACACAACCCATGTAGCCGTATCCTGTGTATGTGTGTACGTATGTTATGGGTCATACAGTGTTATAAGGTACGTACACAACCCCTATAGCCGTACCCTGTGTGTGTGTACGTATTTTATGGGTTATACACTGTTATAATGTACGTACACAACCCATGTAGCCGTACCCTGTGTGTGTGTACGTATGTTAGGGGTTATACACTGTTATAAGGTACGTACACAACCCATGTAGCCGTACCCTGTGTGTGTGTGTACGTATTTTATGGGTTATACACTGTTATAATGTACGTACACAACCCATGTAGCCGTACCCTGTGTGTGTGTACGTATGTTAGGGGTTATACACTGTTATAAGGTACGTACACAGCCCATGTAGCCGTACCCTGTGTGTGTGTGTACGTATGTTAGGGGTTATACACTGTTATAAGGTACGTACACAACCCATGTAGCTGTACCCTGTGTGTGTGTACGTATGTTATGGGTTATACACTGTTATAAGGTACGTACACAACCCATGTAGCTGTACCCTGTGTGTGTGTGTACGTATGTTAGGGGTTATACACTGTTATAAGGTACGTACACAGCCCATGCAGTACACATTTATCTCGAAGGGTGTGTTATATAAGCTTGATGGAGGTAAGTGTCTAAGGAGCAAACTAAAAAAAAAAAATCCCTTAAACTTTGCTAAGGGGAGATTTCCACTTGAGGGATTTTTTTCTTGATCCCTTTCTCTCTCATGTTTAGCCCCATTGTTTTCCTAAAGTTAAGACGTTCGCCCCATTATTTTGACGATTTTAAGAACTTTCAACCCATTTCTGTCAATTTTAAGACCTTTCGTGCCATTTAGGTGTCGATTTTATCCTGGCGAGCGATAGCGAGCCTGTAATTTAAGAGGAACCGGCTTTCAGCCGGGACATTTTTCTACCGAAAAATTTACAAATTTATCTTGAAAGGGGCTCAAGGGGGTGTAATCTTAAGCTTGAAGGATATCTACGGACCAAACTAAAAACCTCCCCTTAACATGATACATAACAAAACCTTTATAACTTGTGACTGAACACGGGCAATGGAGAAAACAACATTGATTCATTTTAGTTTACTCTCCAATTCCTACGCATTTTAGTTTACCCTCCAATTCCTACGCATTTTAGTTTACCCTCCAATTCCTACGCATTTCATACCGGAATAAACATAGGTTCGAAACATGTGTGATTTTCTGTAGCAATATTAATGAAAAACTAACAAAAACAAACGCTTATATGACTGCAATTTGTATTCCCATTCACAAAACACAAAAACAGAAAGAAAAAGAAAATTGATTCATTTGAGTTCTCCCTTGAAAACCCACACATATCGCACCCGAATACACATAATCTCGGTGCAAGGGTCTGAGTAGGAGGTAACAGCTCTTTGGGTTCAGGGTTCGTATCCTTGGCTAAGTCAGTCCCAACAATGCTTAAATGGAAGGAAGGGGGGGAGGGGGGGGGGGGGGGAGGAGGGACAGAGAGAGTGAGAGAGAGAAAGAGAGTGTGTGTGTGTGTGTGAGAGTGAGAGTGGGAGTGAGTGAGAGTGTGTGTGAGAGAGAGTGAGAGTGAGTGTGTGAGAAAGTTAGAGTGTGTGTGAGAGAGTGAGTATGTGTGTATGAGAGAGAGAGAGTGAGTGAGAGTGTCAGAGTAAGTGGGTGTGGAGAGAGAGAGTGTGTGTGTGAGAGAGAGAGAGAGAGTGTGTGTGTGTGTGTGAGAGAGAGTGTGGGAGTGAGTGAAAATGTGTATATCGCCCCAGCAAGTAAAGCCCCACCTCCCTTGTGTGTGTGTGTGTATGTGTGTGTTTGTGAGAGAGAGAGAGAGTGTGTGTGTGTGGGAGTGAGTGAAAGTGTGTATCTCGTCCCAGCAAATAAAGTGTTCTACCTCCTTTGTGTGTGTGGGTGTGTGAGAGAGATAGTGAGAGCGAGAGCGAGAGAGAGTGTGGGAGTGAGTGAAAGTGTGTATATCGTCCCAGCAAATAAAGCCCCACCTCCCTCGTGTGTATGTGGGTGGCGAATGACCATCACCTGTTTCACCCATGAGTCAGTTCGCCCAATAACCTTTTTGTCGGTCGGCAGATCAAAGGGACCGAAACCCGGGATGCACAGTCCAAGATAAAATTCATGGGCATAGCTTCTGTCTGATTTGATTTGATGTTTATTTAATGTCTTTAGTTAACAGATGGTATTTCTCCACAGTACTTTCCATCTGAGAATTAGGAGTGTTGTTGGTGGTGAATCAGCTGCTCTTATTTACAAAAGTGACCCCTTGAAGTGGAGTCGGAAGGTGAGGGCAGCTACGCGCAGTCGACATCAATTGATTGACTGATTTGAGAACCTAGGAAAATACATTATTAACTTACCAAGCATTTTCAGTGATAGGGTTGTAGGAAGTTTGGGGTATAACAACAACAACAACAACAACAACAACAACAACATAAAACAAACAACAACAACAACACCAACAAAAACAACAACCACAAAAACAACAACAACAATAACAACCACTCACCAAGTATTCCCAGGGATCGAGTTGTAGCAAGTATGGGGTATAACAACAACAACAACAACAACAACAACAACAACAACAACAACAACAACAACAACAATACAAACAACAACAACAATAACAACTCACCAAGCATTGCCAGTGACGGGGTTGTAACAAGTGTAGGGTATAACCTTGTTCCACTTAACGTAGTCCAACACTCCGTATGCTCCACAGCAACCAACCTGTAAGAAAGTAAGTAGGTAAGTTTGTAGGTAGGTAGGTAGGTAGGTTGGTAGGTATGTAGGTTGGTAAGTTGGTGGGTAGGTAGGTATGGGTAGGTAAGTTGGTAGGTAGGTAGGTAGGTAGGTTGGTTGGTTGGTAGGTAGGTAGGTAAGTTGGTAGGTAGGTAGGTAGGTAGGTTGGTAGGTATGTAGGTTGGTAAGTTGGTGGGTAGGTAGGTATGGGTAGGTAAGTTGGTAGGTAGGTAGGTAGGTAGGTTGGTTGGTTGGTAGGTAGGTAGGTAAGTTGGTAGGTAGGTAGGTAAGTATTCAAGTATGTACATACTGTAGGTAGGTAGGTAAGTTGGTAGGTAGGTAGATAGGTAGTTGGGTCAATAAGTGAATGCAGAGGTAGTTTCATAATTGTCTCTTCAAAATTTATGGGCACTACTTGAATCATACCATAATGTTATTATTATTATTATTATTTCATATACAGTATATATATACCGTATATATATATATATATATATATATATATATATATATATTATATATATATATATATATACAGTATACAGTATAATTTAATATATATATATATACAGTATTATATATATAATATATATATATATATATATATAGATATATATATATATATTATATATATAGATATATATATATATATATATATATATGTATATATATATAAGGAAGGAAGGAAAGAGTAATCGAGAAAATGGGACCCTTCGTGCAAGGTCCAGCATTTTAGTGGGAAAGGAGGGACGTTATGGGTGTGTAGGTGTGTGGGTGTATGGGTGTGTGGGTGTGGGGGTGAGGCGAGGGTGGGAGGGAGGGAGAGAGTAGGGAGAAGGAAAGAGGGAGGGAGAGAAATAAGGTGTGGGTGTGTGGGGGCAGGTGGAAAGCAGAAAGGGAGCGATTGGGGAGATGGAATGGAGGAAGGGAAGGAGGGATTGGAGGGAGGAAGGAGGGAAGGAAGGATGAAGGAGAGGAAAGGAAGGAGGGATTGTAGGGAAGGAATGGAGGAGGAAAGGAAGGAATGGTGGGAAAGAAGGAAATAAGAAATGCAGGGAAAGAAAGGGAGGGGGGTAGAAAGGGAAGTAAGAGGAGGGGGGGGGGTAGGAAAGGATTGTGGGAGGGATAGAGACAAAGGAGGAGAGGAGAGAAGGAAGGAAGAAAGGAAGGATGGATGGAGAGAAGGAAGGAAGGAGGGAATTAATGAATGAAGGAAGGAAGGAGAGAAGGATGGAATGAAGGAAGGAAAAAGAGAAGGAAGGAAGGAGGGATGGAGAGAAAAAAGAAATGAGGGAAGGAGATAAGGAAAGAAGGAAGGAAGGATATAAGGAAGGAAGGAAGGAAGGAGAGAATGATGGACAAATATAATAGTGATTTAGAAATTAGCTCGGCAGAAAAAGAAAAAAATATACTGTATAAATTATAAACAAAAATAGGAAAATCACACCTACTGTATATTAACACCTTGAGGATTCCAAAGATCCCAATTCTAGATAAATTTGCACATTTTTCGGTAGAAAAATGTCCCGGCCGGTTCCTCCTAAATTACAGGCTCGCTATCGCCCGCCAGGAAAAATCGACACCTAAATGGCACGAAAGGTCTTGATATTGATATATAAATGGGACGAAAGGTTGTAAAATCGAAAAACTAATAAGGCGAACGTCTTAACATTTGAAAACTAATGGGGCTAAACATGAGGAAGAAAGGGGACCATAAAAAATTGACTCTCCCCTTAATCTCTCTCTCTCTCTCACACACACACACACACACACTCTCTCACACTCTCTCTCTCTCTCTCTCTCTCTCTCGCTACTAACCCATTCCTGGATAATGTTCATGATTCGGGCAGACTGTTGGTCGTGGTTGAAGACGTCAATCAAGTAGAAGAAGCGGTGGGTTAGCCAGGCTTCGATCCGAGAGTGACGTGTACCGTTTGCCATCATGTACCCAGCACCAGCCAGCTCCAACAGGAAACATATCGCCATCAGGATAACGAACTGGAATGGAAAAGATGAAGCTGAAATATTGTACGATTTCACTAAAGCCGGTATCACACGAACGCTTTTTCCCTCAACATTTATCCTCAACACTGGTCTAGCAGCTTATGAGGTCAACATTTGAAATATTTCGGCTACCTAAATTCATCCATCATCAATCTAGTTTTTGATACCAGAGCAAAATATTCCAGAAATGTTGCCAGAATAAGGTTAATCATCGAATGTTGACTATAAAAGCTCTCCTGTGATACCGGCATAAGTTTCGAATTATCACGCTTGTACGATTTTAGAGGATTAGGTGTGACGTAGCTGGCAGTGGTGACCTGCACTTGTGAGGGAAGAATTACTCACTGGTATGGCTGGCGGCATAGGTAGACTATATTATGTACTCTCTCAGGCTGTTCGATAGTGTAGGGGTTGTTGAAGGATTTCAGTTCAAGGCAAGGGGTACTGAGGCATGCAGTAGTGCTGTTGAGACAAGGAGCAAGACCTCACATGGGTGGGGGCTTTTTCCAAAAGCCCCACATGTTCGGATTTGGGTTAGGGTTTTATACATTATTGTATTTTCAACCTTGGGCTTGCTGAAGCCAATGTCTTTCCTCACTGCTGGGTAGTCCCGACAATTTTGTTAGAAATCTTTGGGATCGCACTGCACTGTATATATGGCGAGGCGGGCATTTATGTCATTGTAGCCCGCAGGTGTGCACTGCGTCTTCCACGTGTATGCATTTGCTAGTTGCCATTGCTACAGATGTTCTTGATTCCTTATATTATTGTAAAAAAAAATAATCTATATAATATTCGAGGCAATAGTCAGCTCGTGTTCTTTGTGCTGGGAAGGGAGCTCTGCAAATTCCATAGAAGGCCTCCAGTATGTCCAAAACGCTGGCACCCATGAGGATGTAAACACCGGTCCAGAAGTGCTCCATGACAAGGTCCTTTCAATATGACACTAATTGCCTATTGATTAATTTATCTCTGCCAAATTTATTATAGTATTTAACTTTAAAATAAAAACTACCAACATCAACTTACGTCCATTGAGCTGGAATGCCCATTAGACCCCAGAGACATCTGAGACTTCTAACACAGCAAAGGTTCCCGATAGCACAAGAACGGACAACTACCATCAGATGATTCGTACATACCACCATCAACATCTTTTCTTTGCGCTGGAAGACCCTTTAGATCCTAAAGAAATCTGAAAGTCTCTAGCATGATAAAGAACTCCGATTGCACAAGATCAGAATGTTACTTACCCCAATTAACATCCGTCCTTTGCGCTACAAAGACCCACAGAAAGCACCTGACATAACAAAGACTCGAGCTACATTAGACCATTTTAACTCCCTTCCCGATCAACTTACCACAATCAGCATCGTCTTTTTGCGTTGGAAGGCCCCGCAGATCCCGAAGAAGGCCTCCAACATAACCAAGACACCGGCGCCCATCAGGATGTACACGCCCGTCCAGAAGTGTTCCATATCCAGATCATGCACCCAGCGCTTGAAGTCTGAGTCCAGGGTAATCCAGAACCCCAGGGCCAGCATGGTAGCTCCGAGGATCTGTGGACAGTGTATAGAGTGTTTTAGATAATTTGTACCCTTAGACAGTCATAAGGTCTGCCAGGAATATCCCCACATACAGATCTTTAAGGTACATATAGGTAAGTTCTTAAATACCTTGATAAATATACCTTTTTTTGTAGATAGGTAAGTTCTAGTATACCTTTCTATTACGACCTCATAAGTATACCTTTTTAATATACCCCCCTTTTAGATAATAATTTGTACCCTTAGCCCCTTCTCTACCGGCGACGTCTTCTTAACTTTATTTTGGCTACTATTTGACGATTGTATTCAGTTTAAAAAGGGCCTCCAGCAATTAACAGTATTCGAACTATCCCATTCAACAATGTTTACTACCACAGAGCCTTCTTTAACTGCACAAAATCGTCTAAATATAGCTAGAATAAAATGTTAAAAGACGTCACCGGTATAGAAGGGTTTAGACGGCCATAAGCTCTACCGAAATATCCCTACATAAACCTCTATTAGGTTCGTAGGTAAGCTTTTATATATATCTATCTACCTGTTGATAATTGTATCGCTATAAATACACCCTCTTATAGGTAGTCTGGATCGCTCTTTCACTCTCTCACTTTCACTTACTCACTCTCAATCTCTCTCTCTCTCTCTCTCTCTCTCTCTCTATATATATATATATATATATATATATATATATATATATATATATATATATATATATATATATATATATATATATATGCAGTATATATATATATTTATATATTATATTATATATATATCTAATATATATATATATATATATATATATATATATATATATATATATATATATATATATATATACGGTATATATATATCTTTGTTTATTTATTTATTTATTTATATCTATCTGTCAGTCTATCTATCTATGCATCTATCCATCCATCTATCTATCTATCTAAAGTGTCTAAATGTAAAAAGGGGTGCACACTAGGAAATATATCCAGTAATATTAGTGCTTACGCTGACGATATTGTTTTATTAGCACCATCGTCATCGGGATTACAGTTTTTACTGAATATGCTTGGAAATGAAGCAAAAGAAATTGATATTGACATTAATATTAATAAATCATCATGCATGTATTTCAAAGACAATAAAGATAAAAACTTAAAGCCAAAGTTGATGCTATGTGGAGAGATATTGAATGTTGTTAATGAACAAAAGTATCTAGGGTTTATAATAGATGATAATTTAAATAATGACAAAGACGTAATTAGGTGTCGTAACAAGTTTTATAATGAATTTAATTGTATTTTACGTAAATTTTCTAATGTTAATGTTAGGGTTTTTACTCAGTTGTTCCAAAGTTACTGCTCAAGTTTTTATGGTTCTGAATTATGGTTTTATAACAAAAAGTGCAAACTTCCTCTTAAGCAATTTGCAATTGGTTACCACAAAGCAATAAAGAAAATGCTGAAATTAAAATATTGGGAAAGTAATCATCATGCATGTGAATTGGCGGACTAATGACATTTAATCATTTAATGAATTGGTTAAAAATTAGATTTGCTCCCAAATGTCTCCTAAAACCTTGCAAGTTTTTACAGAAATGTTTATTAAACCTTGATGAATACTTATCGTTAGGAAAGGAAGTTAACCATATCCTATTACATGAATATGACGTATCAGATTTGAAAACTAATGATATAAATGCTATCAAGTCAAGAATTATGTTTGTACAAAACCATGAACCTAGAATGCGGTAATGTATGAGGTTACTGTTATCTCTATTGTATATATGTAAAAAGTTAATTGTGTTGCCTTTTATGAAATAAAGATTTGAGTCTGAATCTATCTGTATATATGTAAAATGTTACCATGTAACCTTTTATGAAATAAAGAATTAACTAACTAACTATCTATCTATCTATCTATCTATCTATCTATCTATCTATCTATCTATCTATCTATCCCCACGGTCATTCAGGGGCACGTGAAAGTTTCAATATACTTTTATCGGTGAAAAATAGGTCGACAGGATTTCTATAATTTTTCACTATTAAAGGGGCATTATCAGAGAAGTTATAAAATGGTGGGTGGGTGTTTTTGATTGATGGTTGAGTGAGAGGGTTAATGGATAGATAGATAGATAGATAGATATATACATAGATGGATAGATAGATAGATGGATGGATAGATAGATAGATAGATAGATTGATTGATTGATAGGTGGATAGATATATTGATTTATTGATTGATAGATAGATTGATAGATAGATAAAGATATATATAGATAGATATATTGATCGATTGATAGATAAATGGATAAATAGATAGATAGATAGATAGATAGATAAATTGATTGATTGATAGATATACAGATAGATAGATAGATAGATAGATAGATAAATTGATTGATTGATAGATATACAGATAGATAGATGGATAGATAGAAGTATAGAAGAATGAGGAGAGAGAGAGAGAGAGAGAGAGAGAGAGAGAGAGAGAGAGAGAGAGAGAGAGAGAGAGAGAGAGAGAGAGAGAGAGAGAGAGTCCCTTTTGTCCCACCTACGCTTACAATCACCTCAATATGACATTTTAATATCAACAGTTTGCTCCATTAGTTTGTCGATGTTATGACCGTTCGCCCCATCTCTCATAATATTAAAACTTTTCGCATGATGTAGAGGTTGATGTTTTCCTGGCGAGCGAGAGCGAGCCTGCAATTTAAGAGGAATCGGCCTTCGGCCTGGACATTTTTCTACCGAAAAAGTAAAAAATTTATCTTGAAGGGGGTCTAGGGATTTTTTTTTTTTTTCTAAAGCTTGATGAAGGTCTACCGAAGAAATTAAAACATAAATTAATATATAAACCCAAAAACTAACCACTGTCCTCTTAATTTACCACTTGCGAGTTTCAGGCTATAAGGAAGTTGGAGCTGTAGACATCGATATTTAGCATAATTACCCAGATAAAGTATTGTTGATAATGCCTTTATATATAACCATAGTATCAAATTAACCCCTTCTGTACCGGCTACGTATTATGCATTATATTCTAGCAATTATTAGACGATTTTATTGTTAATATCGATGTTTACGGCTCCAACTTCCTTATAGCCTGAAACTCGCAAGAGATCTTTTGCGAAAACTTGGTTAACTGTGTTGGTGGTGTAATGGATTAGATGGTTATGTTCTGGGTGTGGTGTCCTGAGTTCGAATCCCGGGAGGACCATATGCTTTAATTCGTTTATTCTAGTGCATTGGGGTTTGTAGTGGAGGATTGATGTTAAGAACAGGGTGTTCCTTAATTAATATAACGAAGAGATATGGTTGTTTCATTATTAACGAAGAGATATGGTTGTTTCATTATTAACGAAGAGATATGGTTGTTTCATTATTAACGAAGAGATATGGTTGTTTCATTATTAACGAAGAGATATGGTTGTTTCATTATTAACGAAGAGATATGGTTGTTTCATTATTAACGAAGAGATATGGTTGTTTCATTATTAACGAAGAGATATGGTTGTTTCATTATTAACGAAGAGATATGGTTGTTTCATTATTAACGAAGAGATATGGTTGTTTCATTATTAACGAAGAGATATGGTTGTTTCATTATTAACGAAGAGATATGGTTGTTTCATTATTAACGAAGAGATATGGTTGTTTCATTATTTTTCACTAGGGATCGAAAAATAGGCTGCTAAAGGATTCAATATACCATCAGCTGAGAGAAAAAAAACACACAGAAAAAAAGACTATATTGGAATTGCACCCAAGGAAAATAAATGGAGAACAGCGAAAGTGAAAGAATTGTACAGGAATGATTAAGGGGGGAGGGAGTATTTATTAAGGGGGGAGGGAGTATTTATTAAGGGGGGAGGGAGTATTTATTAAGGGGGGAGGGAGTATTTATTAAGGGGGAGGGAATGTATTTATTAAGGGGGGAGGGAGTATTTATTAAGGGAGGAGGGAGTATTTATTAAGGGAGGAGGGAGTATTTATTAAGGGGGGAGGGGAGTATTTATTAAGTGGGGTGGGTAGTATTTATTAAGAGGGGAGGGAGTATTTATTAAGGGGGGAGGGAGTATTTATTAAGGGGGGAGGGAGTATTTATTAAGGGGGGAGGGAAGTATTTATTAAGGGGGGATGGACGTATTTATTTCCTCGTATATTATAATATTATAATTTGTTTTGTTCGTTTCCTTCCTAGACCTCCATCAAGCTTAAAAAAACATCCGCAAGACCCTCCTTCAAGACAAAAAATGTACATTTTTCGATAGAAAAATGTCCCGGCCTTCTCTTAAATTACAGGCTCGCTTTCGCTCGCCAGGAAAAAATAGACACCTAAATTATACGAAAAGTCTTAATAATGACAAATGAATGGGGCGAAAGGTCATAAAATCGTCAAACTAATGGGCCGGACGTCATAACATCTGGAAACTAATGGGACTAAACATGAGGAAGAAGGGGGACCAGAAAAGCGACCCGTCTCCCCTTAAAATGAAAAGAAAAGTCAGTTTTTACTCACTCTGTTTTCTTTAGTAATATTCTAGTGTTCGAATTCATTTCTCGTTCTCTCTCTCTCTCTCTCTCTCTCTCTCTCTCTCTCTCTCTCTCTCTCTCGCTTATCTATCTATCTGTTCATCTATCTGTATATCTATATATCTATCTATCTATCTGTCTATATATCTACAGTATACAGTATATATTCTATTAACTTCATCTGACACACACACACACACACACATACTCTCTCTCTCTCTGTCACTCATCCACACCCACACACACACACACACACACACACACACACACACACACACACACACACACACAATTGCAAGCCATAGATTGCCATGACAGAGAATGAAGTGTTGAACTGACATACACACATTGCGTTTTGTCCCTTTATTCCACACATACACCGAAATATAACCAATAGTCGATGTTTTAAATGCAGGGTGGACGTGTAGGAAATAAGCTGTATTGGGTTTGGTTGTTTATTGCAGGATAGATGTGTGTGTGTGTGTGTGTGTGTGTGATAGAGAGAGAGATTGATTGATTGCTTGATTGACTAAGTGATTGATAGGTAGATATATAGATGAATAGATAGATACATAGATAGATAGAATGATTGATGAATACATATATAAGTTGATTGATTGATAGATATATAGATAGACAAATCAATGGAGAGAGAGAGAGAGAGTCAGAGTCAGAGTAAAAGAGAGAGAGAGAGAGAGAGAGAGAGAGAGAGAGAGAGAGAGAGAGAGAGAGAGAGAGAGAGAGAGAGAGAGTATAACGCTACACATGCCAATACCAATACATCACAGGTAATACTCATGATAACAGGTGATAAGATAGTTCTGGTCACAATGAGTCAGTGTAGAGCCATTATTATACATACTCACACAACACACATATACACACATACAACATACATACACACACACACAACACAGCACACACACATGCATACATACGCAATACATTTTTACACAAATATATACATACGCAATACATGTACATACATTTATACATACACAAACATAGAAACACACATGTATGCATACGCAATACATATATACGCACATGTATACATACGCAATACATTTTCACACACATGTATAAATACGCAATACATATACATAGTTACACACACATGTATACATACTCAATACATATACACACACATGCATACACAGGCAATACATACACACACACATGTATACACGCGCGATACATATACACACACATGTATACACACGCGATACATATACACACACATGTATACACACACACTACATACACCCACATTTACACTCACACATTGGACAGCTGTAGTAGACATAGGCCCAGCAAAACAAAGAATGTGATCAAGTATATTTATTGTACCTATTATTTCCTTTGCCGATAGTGCTCTCTCTCTCTCTCTCTCTCTCTCTCTCTCTCTCTCTCTCTCTCCCTCTCTCGCTCAGTGTATGCACCTTGTAGACACACGTGCCTTTCACGTTTTTGAGTTGAGAGAGAGGGGGTGGGAGGTGTTAAGTAATTTGTATAGATCTCCTTCTCCCTCATGCTTAGCCTCACTAGTTTTGAGATTTTAAGGCGTTCGCCCCTTTACCTTAGCGATTTTAAGACAATTTGCTTGTTTTTTATGTGTGTGTTTATTTTATTTGTTTTTTGTTTTGTTTTTTTGTTTTTGCTCACAAAAGACCCCCTCGGACTATATAGAGTTGAATCCCACCCGGTATTAGCCCGCCAAAATTTCCCCGACGCAGCGGGAACCGAAACAATACAACCCCCGCGACCCCGCCGGAAAAATAATGACATCTGTGAAAAATAATCTCCGGAAAAAAGGCGCCGAAGAATAACTGAAAATGGCCGCGCGAGACGTATTATTGTTTTGAGAATTTGGAGGTGGGGGGGGGGGGGGGATGCTTCGTGTTGTGATGCAATTGGATCAACAAATTTTAATTGGAGGATTCGGGGGGGAATTTTGGGTTCTTATTCGGCGGCGGTAAAAATTGAATCGAGACATTATTGTATTTTTTTTAATACCTTTAACGATGTTGACGCATTTTGACAGTTTATTCTGGCTATCATATATAATGCCATAAATAAAATTCACCAACACTTCTATCCACCAAAAGCTCACATATGTTTAATAATGTTTGCTATATATCGATGTTTACGGCTCTAACTTCCTTATAGCCCGAAACTCGCAAGTGGTCAATTTAATCTGCCTTTAATTTAGTTTCTGATACCACTTCAAACTATCTCAATGATGGTAATTTAGCTCTTTGAGTACCAGCGACGAGTGTTACATTGTATTTTAGCTATATTTAGACGATACTATGCAGCTTAGGAAGAATCTGTGTTAGTTAGAAGGATTGGTTGAGAACGTTTGAAGCCTAATTATTGCTAGTGACTCTGCCTAAGCTGAATAAAATCGTCTAATAATTGCCAAAATACGACGAAAAGGACGTCCTTGGTATTGAATGGGTTAAAAACATGTATCCACTAAAAGTTGATCGAATGTTGTTTCCGTGTGCTACCCCCTCAACCTTCAACAAACAATAAGCGTAGTCACAGCTGATAGTACACGATAACCGCCCTTGGTTCTATAGATAAACGCGATAAGGACCGCGATAACTCTTTTGTTCGCCCGTTCTCGTTGACTCGGGCTGGGCCTTCTTATGTTTTTTCTCTGGACCCCTTTCTCCCTCATGCTTAGACCCTTTATTCTGCCAATTATAAGACGTTTGTCCCATTAGTTTGGCGATTGTATAATCTTTCGCCCTATTTCTTTGTCATTTAATAGACCTTCTAAGTATAGATGTGTTCCTGGCGAGCGACAGTAAGCCTGCAATTTGGAAGGAACAAGCTTTGAACAGGGGCATTTTTCAATCGAAAAATGCACAAATTTATCTCAAAGGGGAGTCTTGGGGATATTTGTTTAAAGTTTGATGGAGGTATAGAGTAAATAAACAAATCAATGTATTAATAAATAAATAATACCTCCTTAAGGGTATGAAGAGTCATATTTAAACCATTAACAAACAATACATACCACATGTATAACTGGTATTATGTTTGGACGAAAGCTGGGTATATTATCATTATCTTGAAGATTCATTAAAGGCTCTGTCTCGAGTCGGCCACCCCCAGTTAAAGAAAGAAAATAAATTAGGGCATGTGCTTGAGTACATGGATGGATGACTTATAACTGTATTAATCTGTATTGTCGTAGCCATCAGACACAATATAATGGCTTTTTGAGTGTAATTAATTGATCACGTCGCACGTAATCTCTTAATGAAGGATAAATAAATATAGGATGAGTAATGATGACAATAGAACTTCAAGGGGAGATGTGTATTTGTGATATGCACACACACACATACACACACACACACACACACACACTGTTTTCATAATTAGCAAAATATCTCTCTCTCTCTCTCTCTCTCTCTCAAGGGACTGGAGTTCTCGAATAGGGACCTCAGTCATGACGCTATCTTTGACTTACAGTGTGCTGGCTAAATAATCCAGAAGGATTGATAGCCTCTGAAGTCCTATTTTAACTATTCTCTCTCTCTCTCTCTCTCTCGCCCAGGTGTGCTCCTCTACCACGGCCTTCTATATAGAAGGCCGTGGCTCTACTCACGGCAAAGATAATATTGAAGGTGATGATGGTGTAGGTGAGACACTGAAGCACGGAAGCCGAGGGAGCTTCCACGGCCCCGTATCTGTAGGCTTCGCGCCCTGCCATATTCTTTATTTACGTTCTTCTGTCTTCTTCTTCTTGTTCTTGTGGTTGTTCTCCTTCTTCTTCTTTTACTTCTTCTTCTTCTTCTTCTTCTTCTTCTTCTTCTTCTTCTTCACTCTAACGTTCAACTTCTCGCTTTATCTTACTTTTTTGTTCACAGTATCTTATTCTCAGTCAATCTGTATTTCGTCCCACTGTTGACACTTTCTTACGTTTGATATTTGTCTCACTTTAATTACTTTTCTGCCACACTGTCCAAACTGGTTTGCTGTTTCTCTATGATGGCTTCGAATACCCCCTTTTCGAACCTTTGGGATTCAGATACGGTGCCCGATTCAGTTGAGGTCGTCTCCTTCGACCTGGAAAAAAAAAAAAAATAATAAGTAAAAATAATAATAAAAATAATGATAACAATATTATTATTATTATTATTAATAAAAATAATAATAATAATAATAATAATAATAGAAATAATAATAAAAATAATAATAATAATAATAATAATAATAATAATAGAAATAATAATAAAAATAATAATAATAATAATAATAATAGCCTAAATAGAATAAAATCAAAATACAAATATATATAATTAGATCAAGACAATTAGTACCGGTAAAAGTGTAAACAGGTATGAGAGAAAGAGAGAGAGAGAGAGAGAGAGAGAGAGAGAGAGAGAGAGAGAGAGATGGTGTGGGAGGGGTCGTCTCTGATTGGTCACGTATATCCGGGACCTGACAGTCAATTTGGCGGGAACATTTTGGCGCCAAGTCAACAACAATAGCGACAACAATTACTGATGTAGAGGCGGATTCACACAGACGCAAATTTCGGCAACTACGTTCGACAAATATGATCTGACAGCCTCTGGAAGGAATAAAGTTTGACAATAATTCCGAGTCATGTAATAATCTACCAACAGTCTAGTCGCCGATAGCAATACAAAAAAATCCCGAATTATGACCAGAATCCAAAGTTGCCGAAATAATTGATCATGCGAATCCTCTCCAAGAGCAATGACGACAACACTGTCTGGACGACGGCTCCCCCTTACACAGTATTGGCCCAGGGATACGGATCTATAGTCTGTTTTGTTTGTATTGTGTTGTTGTTTTTATCTGAGTGTAAATTGTCATGTTCTCATCTTCAGTATTCAGATATTACGAAAATGTTGACATGAATAGGAAGCAGAGCAGCAGATACATACAGTAGTAGTTGCCTATTTTCCCATTAAACGTTCAATATATAAGTCTACGGAGCTGCTTTGCCACATTTGACTGTAGCTAACATACTAAACGAATACTAAAACGAATTAAGGGGAGATTTCCACCTGATGATTTTTTTTCTGGACTCCTTTCTCCCTCATGTTTAGCTCCATTGCTTTTGAGGTTTTAAGACGTCCGCCCAATTAGTTTGGCGATTTTAGGACCTTTCGTCCCATACCTTTGTCAAATTTAAGACCTTTCGTGACATTTAGATGTCGATTTTTTCCTGGCGAGTGATAGCAAGCCTGCAATTTAGAAGGAACCGGCCTACCGAAATTTGTTTACAAATTTATCTCGTAGAGGGGTTTGGGAGTATTTTTATAAGCTTGATGGAGGTCTAGGGAGGAAACTAAAAAGACAAAATATATTAGGCTTAAAACTCAATAAATAAAAGAATATAAATTCTTCCCTTAAAGCCCAATACTCGCAAGAGGTCAAATAATCAAACAGTCTACCTTTACTATTGTTGTCGACACCAAAGAAAACAAGATCCTATATTTTACCAGATTAAAATTAAATATTGACATTCTCTCTCTCTCTCCCCCTTCTCTCTTTCTCTCTCTCCTAACCTAATTTCGACGTGAGAAAAATAGAACTAAAGATCCTCAATCAGGCCTACTTTCTGAGCCACCAACCAAAAATATATAATAAAAAGGGACAAGGGGTTCTAGAAGCTGTTCATCTCTCTCTCTCTCTCTCTCTCTCTCTACTAAGATTCTTAACTTTCAACGTAGAGAGAGAAAACAAAAAGACACATTAATCTACCAATAATATCCTTTACACGTCACAAAACATTAATAAGACCAGTCAGTCAGTCTCAGTCGAATATGATATAAAGGAATTGGGGATTATCTGCAACCATATGGGACTAGAGTTCTCGAAAGGAGGCTCTAGTCCTGACGCTATTCTTGACTTACAGTGTGCTGGCTTAATAATCCAGTAAGGTTAATAGCCTCTGAAGTCCTATTTTAACTAATATGCAGCCATAATTTGTCCAGTTTCCGTTATTGAATGTTTAACTACATAATTGTTTTATGTTCCACTAAACCCCCCCCCCCCCTTTCTCTCTCTACTCACCTGTTTTCAATGTAGAGGAAATAATAGACGCTAAAATCCACTTAAGCCCACGTAGGCAAGCAAGTGGTATACCATAGAAACTGAGGGTATCACAGTGGGTGTTTTCTGCAACCTATACGTTTCCTATTGTATGATCTACTATACTGTACTCTCTCTCTCTCTCTCTCTCTCTCTCTCTCTCTCTCTCTCTCTCTCTCTCTCTCTCTCTCTACTAACCTGCTGATGTCGACGTAGAGAAAGAAACCAAACCCAACCAAAACAATAACGCACAATAATCCACAAATAATTTCCTTCGTTCACCACACAAAATTCCCACAATCCGTCCAGGCAAGCGGTACCCAAGAAACTGCGGGTACCCCTCAGATACGCTATAGAGGAAGTGGCTCATACTTCTGTACTAGGAAAACAAAAAAAAGCAACTGATAAGGTTAAGGGTAAATGGTGATACGGGTTGGTGCGAGCGATAAGGAGAGAGAGAGAGAGAGGGTGTGTGAGAGTGTGAGTGAGAGAGAGAGTGTGAGAGTGAGAGAGAAAAATAGAATGAGAGAGAGAGAGAGAGTGCGAGTGAGTGAGAATGAGTACAAAGTACAAAGGAGTACAAAGGAAATCAAGCAACAACAGATCTAGTGACCCTTCTAGGTTGCTTGTCCTCCAAAACACTGAGGATCAAGTATCCAAACAGTGAGTGAGTGAGAGAGAGAGAGAGAGAGAGAGAGAGGGGGGGGGGGAAGGGGGAGTACGGCGATAACAATGTACTGGATCCGGTTTGTGATAAAGGGGGGGGGGGGGCTTGTGATTAGGGGCTGCCTTTCCCACCGTTCAAATACAATGGGCAGTTGGGCTAGTCTGAATAAATGCTTAGTTTGTTTATTTACCCTTTAATGCAAACTTCTAATAATATATATACTAAATATATGTCACAAATACACGTGAGCTACTACAGTGTAAGTTTGCATACTCTCAGCCGGGCTCAAACCACCGATAGTGAGTTGAGAGTATAAATAGATGCACTATATTATGAAAGTCAGTGTAAGAATCTGTGTATAATATGTACGTATGTATGTATGTATGTATGTATGTATGTATGTATGTATGTATGTATGTATGTATTAATCGTAACTGTGTACTTAGGTAATAAAAAGTATCTAAACATTCCTTTTCACTCATTTTACTTCATGTTGATCCCAGATCCTAGTTCTTTACCATTCTATCACTTTCATTATGCAAATAAAACTGATAAAATCAAATTTTGGATAAACTTTCCTTTGCATATTTTTACAAATTGTGTTCACTTGTTAACAATAATGTCTAAACTGTTCCTAATAATATGTAATACTTGCATAATGAAAATCACAGGACGGTAAAGAACTTATTATTTCAATAAGTTAGGCTTCCATTCGTTAGAGAGACGCAGAGTTAGAGGGTATATAATAGAGGTGTTCAAGTGGGTTAGTGGGATTAATAAAGGGGATATGAAAGATGTTGTTGTTGTTGTTGGTGTTCCCCAAGCTGCCTGGCCGAACAGCCCCAAGGCCCCGAGCAAGGCCAAGGCCATAACCGAGCGCCCCCACAGAACCCTCCCCGCCGACCACAATAAAGCCTGGGTGACCGAAGCCATTCCATGGCGGGGAGCTGAGGAGGGTGCGGAAACGCCCGGGAAACCAAAGCCCCACCCAGGGCCCTGTGCCCCTCAGCAATTAGGAAGAGAAAGTTGAGGGGCAAAGGAAAAATGTGACGCTTTGGCTTCCAATCTTGGTAGATTGGGAGGTCAATCCACGGAAAAGACGCCGTCACTTGAGATCTAGGAAATACATAAGGAAAAGGAACAGTCGGAGTAAGCTATGGGTTGGCAGAGATCGCTCAGTTCTCACTCTGATAGACCAGCCCATCACCATCAGTACATCAGAAAGATGTACTGAAGATTAGTGATAGCGAGAGAACTCAAACAAATGGTTTCAAATTGGACACATTTCGTTTCAGGAAATATATAGGCAACTACTGGTTTGGTAACATAGTTGTAGATACATGTATGTGGAATAGCCGACCTAGCGCCACAGTATGATCAAGAACGATAGAGAACTTCAAGATAAAATTCGAGACATATGGACGAGATGGGTTAGAGTGAGAGGGATCTGCCTTGTATGGACCAATCGGCTTTCTGCAGACTCATATTTTCTTATGTTCTGATGTTATTTCGACGACTGTACCTGTCGCTAAACCCAGAGTTGATGCCAAAGACCCCGGCTGGACAAATTAATCTCCAAGTCTATTTTAAGGGGGGTCACCAGCTATTTGTATATGTCTCTCAATTTCTCTCTTTCCCTGGCTTGTTTCCATTCGGCCCAATTCAGCCAACTGTTTTAAGACGTTTATCCCCATCCAGGTGACGATTTCTTCCTGGCGAGCGATAGCGAGCCATCATTGTATGGAGAAATCCGGCTTCGCCGGAGAAATTTTTCTATTGAAAAATGTACAAATTTAGCTTGCTGTCAAAACAAAAATATAAATATGCTGGCTCGCTCCCGCTCGCCAGGAAAATATTGACACCTGGATGGGAGTAAACGTCTTAAAATAGTAGGCTGAATGGGGACAAATGGATGCAAGCCAAAGATAGAGGGAGAGAAAGCGAAAAAAAAGCGAGGTAAGCTCCCTTAAGTCGCCTTTATTTTAGTCCCCGGATTAATTACCGCGTCCCCCCTTTAGATTCACAGGCAGGAGCGGTCATCAGGGGGTTGTTGTTGTTGTTATTGTTGTTTCCCCAATGTTTAATTTGCTGTGTGTGTTTATATATATACTCCTAATTAACTGGTCTTCTGTATCTATTTGGCATCGCGTTTTCTTTTGATAATTTACTGGTGTTCTTTATTTGTCTGAATCGCGTTTTCTTTTGCTAATTTACTGGTGTTCTGTATTTATTTTGCTCAAGTAAATCGCCCTAAGACAATTACATATGCTTCCCTCGTTCTAATCAACACCCACTGCAATCATTATATAGAAATTAAAAAGCACTGCACGCATTGAAAACCTCCGTCACTAGTCTCTGTCAACCTAAACCCCCAGTAAAACCAAGGTATACAGTACTGTATATCTTGAGTAAAACCTATCCGTCCTTTCCTCTGTACTTTGTAAATAAATCTTAACAAATATAGTGTCTGTATGTTTTTCTGATAAATACCCCTTTCTTTAGAGTTAACTTTTGCCTTTGTTTTTATTTATTGTGTTCGTGTCATTCCCACCATATCACGATTATAATTAGTATTAGTATTATTAGTCTTTATTTATCCTGGGCTATCATATCCTGGACCCCTTAAATCCCTCATGTTCTCTTCCCATTTCCCTCACTCCTTCTCAGGGCCCACCCCCCAAGCTCCCATGGCTCTTTTTTCGGTGTTTCTATTAAACTATATCCTTTCCCACTTCTCAAATATTGCTAAATCAGAAGACTTGTTGCTTAGTTGAAGAGCGTTCAAAGATATTCATCATACATCCAATCACAGACATTGTAACCAAATAGGCCCCCGTACAAACAGGAGGCCAAATCGATGGGGACCTAGAAGGGGCTGTGCCAGGGGAGCAAGACTTGCGGGACGAGATGAATGGAATGGAGTGGTCAAGCGGTGGATAGTGACACTGTAGGAATGGGATGAAGCAGTCCAGGAAACTAACTACACCCGCAGAGGGAGAGGGAGACTCGGGGTCACCAACAAGGAGGTTTGGCCCCGAAGAGGAACCCAGATAAAAATTTCACTTGTGGTGCTGTCCTGTGTTGGGGGTGTTATAACTCCTATGCCTTGTAGTCTTCTCATCACCCTTTGAAGATTATGATGCATTTCAACAGTTTATTCTGGTTATCATTAAACAAATACAAATAAAAGGGGTGTGTGCCAGAGTATATGGATGGATTAAGTCTTGTTATACATTTTACGACAGATCTGTGGGAATAATAAGGGTAAAGACTATCTCAAAAAAAACTCTGACTTCCACATACCCTTCCTAATCTGAATAAACTAGTCTATTAAAGACAGAACACAGAAAAGAAATGCGTCATAGAATCTTCATCTAAGGGTTCTAACAGAGTAGATAAGATATATAGTGTACCAATCATACCTCCGGCATTCCTAAGCAGTGAGAGGGTTTTCTTGTACCGTGTGGGGTGTGAAATGTGTACCTGATAAGACAGATAAGGGTATACACTATCAAGGGGAAGGTGAGATAGCATGATCCCGGTCTTCAAACAGATAATAACACACATAACAAAGCCACTCCAACAGCTTTCTCTCTCTCCAACACCCCTTCTCCCCCTCTCTCTACACTCTTCAGAAAATAGGAAAAGCAGAAAGTAGCTATGTCGAGGTGCCGTTGTAAAGGCTTATCCCTCAATACCTTCCTCTTTCTCCAACACCCCTTCTCCCCCTCTCTACACTTTTCAGAAAATAGGAAAAGTAGAAAGTAACTAGGAGGTGCCGTTGTAAAGACTTATCGCTCAATACCTTCACCTGACCTCTCTCCCCTCTCTACACTCTTCAGAAAATAGGAAAAGTAGAAAGTAGCTATGAGGTGCCGTTGTAAAGACTTATCCCTCACTACCTTCACCTGACAGATCTCCAGGCTCTGTTTATTTAGCCTGTATGGGTTGTTCTTTCCTACACCTTTATACTAACTGTCTTCATGGTGTAATGGTTAGAGCGTGTAAGTCTGTTTTTTTTTTTTTTTTTTTTTTTTTTTTGTCATGGTTAGAGCGTGTAAGTTCTGTTTTGTGTGTGTGTTTTTTTTTAAATATGTGAGTGAGGGAGACAAAAGGTAGAACTGCCTGTAGCGAGTGCCTCCCCCATAGTTGAAAGAGTGACAGGGACGTTCGAGCCAAAATGAGATATCCTAGGTTCGAATCACATGTTTCATTATTTTAATTTGGGGGTTAATGGTGTTGAGAACGATGTTAAAAATAATACCCTGTTCCAAATAAGTAGGTAACCTCTGTGATTCAAGAAGGGCTAGAGCAAATGGGCTGTAAAATTCCACACCTATTCCCTGGCTGACCCTGATCTTAATAAAATCGTCTAATAATAGCCAGAAAGGATTAAGGTAAACTACACTTAACTCGCCACTGCATTAAGGGGACATGCAGTGGCTCTTTTATTTGGTCTATTAATTAATTTATTAATTTATGTTTTCCTCGCTAGACCTCCCTCAAACTTAGAAAAACACCCCCTAGACCCCCCCCCCCCCCCCCAAGATAATTGTATACATTATTTGGTAGAGAAATGTCCCGGCCGAAAGCCAATTCCTTTTATAATTACAGGTTCGCTATCGCTCGCTAGGAAAAATTCGACATCTAAATGGCACGATAGGTCTTAAAATTGACAACGAAATGGAGCAAAAGGTGTTAAAATCGCCAAACTAATGGGCCGAACGTTTTAAAATGTCAAAACTAATGGGGTTAAACATGAGGGAGAAAGGGGTCCAGAAAAACGATCCATCTCCCATTAATATCGCGGATTGCTTTACAAAATACAGAATATTTTTATGATTGACTTTTATTCAGTTTCTTCAAATTGTAGTTAACCCTTTCTGTACCAGCGACGTCTATTTAAATTGATTCTAGCTATAATTAAACGATTGTGTACAGCTTAGGAAGAATATGTGGTAGTTGAAAGGGTTGACAGATAATTCAAAGCCATATAATTGCTACAGATCCATCCTAAACTCAACAAAATCAAGGGGTTAACGATGATTATAAAAACAGTTGACACATAAGGGGGTGTCGACTTTGGTGATGATTACGTAATTATTATATGAATCATCGTATGTGTGTGTGTGTGTATATATATATAATTTATACCATCACCCTATAAATGATGTACTACATTTGATCATATAATGTAGTCAACCCCCCACTGAGACCCTTTTTGGCTATGGGCCTACACACATTGGCTCTCCACTGGGACTCCCATATTGAGTATTAATAATAATATAAATGATAATAATGATGATGTCATATGTTAAAATCCAAAAACTGGTCATTTGGGGCGTTCTGGGAGGCCAAGTCAAATTCGAAATCCTAAACTAATGGTCCAATTTCAATGCTGTTTACCGTTTACCCCATTCGATTCAGCGTGTCAAAGTGTACTTGTGGTATAAATTTGAACAATATGCTTATATAGATAACTACGGAAAGTACTGATACTGTACCTCGATTTCTAATAAAATATATTAGTTACCCATTCAAACTATCGTTTTCTGTAAAGATAATTAAAAGAAAACTATCCCGTCTTAAATATTGTATGGCTAACTATACTATTTGAACATAACATATTATCACTTAAGTGGCTGCTCCATTATAACAAGTGGGTAGGTTGAGTGGAAGGAAGACACAGGAAAGAGCTTTAACTATATACCCTTCTCTAACTAATAACACTCAACAAATCGAAATCCTAAACTAATGGTCCGATTTTAATTCTGTTTGCGCCATATCGATTCAGCTTGCCAAAGTGTATTTGTGGTATTTGCCTGGGCTTTTGAGATTTTTTTTCTCGATTCTGGGCGAATGGCTGGGCGAAAATGAAATCTAAGACCATGTCTAGAAGCAGCTCGGAGAGAAAAATCGAATGGCACCAAGTAGAATTCCCTAAAACTTATAGTTTGGGCTACAGAGGACTTTTAAATTTAAAAAAACGGTCCCATGGGCCCTCCAGGAAGGCCCAGTCAAAATCGAAATCCTAAACTAATGATCCGATTTTAATTCTGTTTGCGCCATTCGATTCAGCTTGCCAAAGTGTATTTGTGGTATAAATTTGAACAATATCCATACATAGATAACAACGGAAAGTATTGATACTATAGTCCTACCTCGATTTCTCATAGAATATAATAGTCACCCATTTATAGCTATCGTTTTTTGTAAAGATTATTGAAAGAAAACTATATCCCGTCTTCAATATTGTATGGCTAACTATACTCTTTGAACATGCCATATTATCACTTAAGTGGCTGCTCCATTATTATAAGTGAGTAATTTGGGTGGAAGGAGGACACAGGAAAGAGCTTTAATTATATATCCTCTAACTAATAACACACACAACAAAGCCACTCCAACAGCTTCTTCTCTGAAGTAGACAGCCATCATGTAGGGGGTTTATTAAACTTTAAAATAGGCCTATTGGGCCTAAAAATTGGTCAAAATTGAATAATTCATATACCGTTGAAATTGTAATGAGACGAATCCATATATACCCATGAAAACTCGAAATTCGAAAGTTGTCCGCCAAGTGCAAAATTTTTCCTGGGCTTAATTAAACGCAGGGATTTTGGACCAAAATATTTTTTATTCTGGCCGAATGGCTGGTCGAAATTTCAATCTACGAGCATGTATAGAAGCAGCTCGTCGAGAAAAATCGAATTGCACCAAGTAAAATTCCCTAGGACTTATAGTTTGGGCTACAGAGGACTGTTAACCTCTGAAGTGCGCATGGGGGTAATTGGAAACGTCCCCCTGTGCTGACGTATTTGAGGTGTTTCCGTCACTAAAATATTCATTGTGCCATTAATAGCATTAATACTTATCCATATGCGCCTATTATGGGTTGATTATAAAGGTATTAACCTGAAACAACAATAAAACGAGTGAAAACAGCGTTTGGATGGTCAAAATCGGAGATATAGCCCGCGAGTTGTATAATGTATGGGTGAGGCAATCTGCTTTCCCGCCAATTTCCCCCAAGGCCACTGAGACACAGTCGATCGATACTCTCTCTCTCTCTTACACTCGCTTGCCATCAGTGATGACAACACCCTGCTTGCAACTCGCTAATGTTAGCACGAAAATATACCTCAGAATAAGGGAATAACAGGGAAAATAGGTGATAACTGAAGGAGAGGAGGAAAGTGGGGAAGGAGGGGAGGTAGAGGACTGAGATTTTGCATGGCCCAGGGGCCAAAAAAAAAAAAAAAAAAAAAAAAATCTATGTCAAAAGTTGATTTTTTTTTTCACTCACTCATAAGAGTCTCCCCGCAGTGCGCCGGGGGAACTCTTATGAGTCTCCCCGCAGATCCCGGGTTAATGTCCAAAAAACGGTCCCCTGGGCCCTCCAGGAAGGCAAAATCAAAATCGAAATCCTAAACTAATAGTCTGATTTCAATTCTGTTTGCGCCATTCGATTCAGCGTGTCAAAGTGAACTTATGGTAAAAAATTTAACAAAATTCATCCATAGATAACTCGTCTTTGGAGTATTTAACTTTAAAATAGGCCTATTGAGCCTAAAAATTGGTCAAAATTAAAATGTATATACCGTTGGAATCGCAACGACGAGAAGATTTCAAATATACCATCCGCAATTGGATTATTTAATTAATGTTATGTAAACTTAGATTGGATCGTCTCACTATAAATCTCACCTGCAAGCACTCTTGATTGAGTACTGTACTTCGTATATTGCTCGACAAGTTTCAGGAATAATGCGAGACAAACTATGCTTGGATAATCTTTTAGTATACTGCAAATAAGTGTAGCTGCATCCATTTGAAACAAACATGAGGTGTTGCCTCCAGTCGAGCTTCTGCCAATATACACTCCCTCCTATTGGCATCTGCTTGGATATATAGGTTATATTACTGTCCTGTGATTATTGTTGTTGGGGACCATGGTGATCACTGGACCCACTGACCCAGCCCTGCCGAGCTCCTACTCTGACCACTAGCAGACTTTGACTGGCCAATCACTGCCCGGCTGCCGTGTGGATAACACCGCAAGCGTGTTTAACAGACTTTGCCCGGTGAAGGGGCACAGCCCGCCGGACACTGCTCGATCGTGTAGACGGGGCATTACAAGTTACAAAGAGGGTGCATAATCTGCATGCTGCACCCAGTTCTTGACCCCAAGGCTAAATTTGTATGGTACTAGACTAGTGGGGGTCTGCAAGATGGGGCATGAGGGGCAGGTTATTTTATCTTTATTTTGTTTGTAATAATTTAGGTTAACCAGAACACTGAGTTTACTAAAAAGAACTCTCATAGGACTCGCATAGTACTAGAACTCTCTAAAATTTAATGTTAGGTGGAGGATCATATGCTTTCATTAGTTTATTCTAGTGTATTGGAGTTTGTAATGGAGGATTAATGTTAAGAATGGGGTGTTCCTAAATTTGATAAAACAATATAAAAATTCAATATTGTACAGTAACCGTAATGCTCTTCATAATACGAGATATAGTATATTCATCAGGCTCCTGCAACTACTGTATTTATACAACAGCCCGTTAACTCCATTGCCGCTGGCTCAATTTTCACTCGCCTTGGTGGTAGAATTGGTAGTGTGTAAGTTCTGTATGTGGTATACTGGGTTTGAATCCCCAGAGGATCATATGCTTCCATTAATTTCATCTGGAGTTATTGG
The DNA here is from genome assembly GCA_032716605.1 of Paralithodes platypus. Taxonomy (NCBI): domain Eukaryota; kingdom Metazoa; phylum Arthropoda; class Malacostraca; order Decapoda; family Lithodidae; genus Paralithodes; species Paralithodes platypus. Next base: position 35,834,794 of record CM064545.1, on the reverse strand, counting down.
CGTTAAGATATTAGTTAATACAGTACTACTAAAGAACGAGGGCCAGTGCTCGGGTTCAATTTTTTTTTATAAAAAAAAAAAAATACAAATACAGAATGTGAAAATAATACATCTGTACATTTTATAAAATTTTATTATAATATCTTATTTCTTGTCTCAACCTCGGGACTGGAGGTATTTCAGTAGTTAGTTAGGCCCACGAGACTATTAAATGAAGCTTCGAGATCTTGTCGCTTCATTTTTTCCGCACTTGATGGCAGCACCCTATTTATATACAGTACACATATGTAGCTTGCCGAGTGTTGCCATACGGCTCTAATGGTATCTTTGAAAATGACTGGGTATCTATTTTTCTATGAACTGGTGATATGGGCTAGATTTTCTTGAATGTCTTCAAGCTTTTTAAGATTAATAATTATATTTTTGTTGTGGACTTTGAGTGGGTTCTATGCTAACATGTGCTCCTTGTCTGTTTAACTTTGAATGATGATGATGATGCATTTATTAACGCCGTACACTCCCTTGGCTGACAGGGCTAGGATGTGCCCTTGTTACAGGGACTTTCCTGGACATTTGTCACGAATCACTAGACCTGAGCGTCCAAACTCTTGATGTCTACCAGTGGCACGGGGTTAAGATCGAACTGCCGACCCATTAATCAGCAGTCAGACGCGCAGTCCATGCCACGGTCCGCTGTCTCTTGCCTTGGAATTTAACCAGTACATTCATGACTAAGACTGTATTAAAATTGACAAGGAGCTGATAGCCATTTGTAAAAAGTACGGTATGAGTGCTTTATTTTAATGTATATGTAGGTGTAGCCACAACACTGCAGAACTACAAAAATATAGATATCACCTCGGAAATACCTTGACTTTTCTCATAGACTCATCGTGGTCTTGAGGTCCGCATTCCGCAACAAAATTCAGTCAGCCACGCCTCCCCAATAATAATAAATACAACAAAATTACAATAAGTTTACTTACAGAGGGATAGTTATTCTAAATATTTTGCTGGAGTGAGAACAAAATAATCATCTCACCGATCGTTTGGTCCAAAGAGAGAAGGAATACGCCAGGGACAGGATGGCTAAAGAAAAACTAGAACAAATCGCAACCTATAACCTCTGTAATTCAAAAAGGGCTTGAGCAAATGAGCTATCAATTTATACACATATTCCCAGGCCAAGTCTTCCTATTTGGTAGAAATATGAGCTCAATTACTCTAGTCCTTTTTGAGTTATGAGAGGTTAGGGGTTACGATTCTGCCCAACCTAGAATGAACGAACTATAGAAGGTAAAGGTTGAAATTGAAGTACAGTAGAATAAAAAATATGCCAGCTACCAAACTTCCCAATTAGTAAAAAGAGACTCACACTAATGATGATGGTCGGTAAAATCCCACAATATGTATTAGCACACACACTGATCAGTTTAAAGGGGACAGTTGATATTTTTGGGGGTCTATTTATTCATATACCGGTATTCATTTATTTATTTAGTTTCCTCCCTAGACCTCTATCAAACTAAAATAATACATCCATTAGATCCCCCTTCGAGATTAATTTGTACATTTTTCAGTAGAAAAATTTCACGGCCGAAGGTCGTTTCCTCCACAATTACAGGCTCGCTATCGCTCGTCAGGGATAATATCGACACCTAAAGGGCACGAAAGATCTTAATATTGACAAAGAAATGGGGCAAAAGTTCTTAAAATTTGAAAACTAATGGGGCAACCATCATAAAATCTGAAAACTAATATGCTCAACATGAGAGAGAAGGGGGTCCTGAAAAACCAGCCCATCCCCCCTTAATTACACGATGGTAACTTCAGCTAGTTGGTTTATTTTGCAAGTTTTGCAATTCTATACATAGGCTTTTAACTCTGTGTAACAGCTGTTTTGTTACTCAGCCTCCTGTGTTAAGGGGAGACTGACCGTTTGTTTGGTCATTAATTAATTTATTAATATATTTTTTTAGTTTCCTCCCTAGACCTCCATCAAGCTTAGAAAAACACTCCCTAGACGGGGCCCCCTTCAAGATAAATTTGTACTGCCGAAGGCCGATTCCTCTTAAAATTGCAGGTTCGCTTTCGCTTGCCAGGAAATAATCGACACCTAAATGGCACGAAAGGTCTAAAAATTTACATCGAAATGGGGCGAAAGGTGTTAAAATTGCCAAACTAATGGGCCGAACGTCTTATCTCAAAACTAGTCTATCTATCTATCTATTGCCTGACGCCACGATCCCCGAAGGGGTGGCCACGAACGAACCTCCCCCATGCACCTCTGTCCCCAGTCAGTTGACGCCCCTCCTCCCAACCAGCACCGCCTTCATCCATATACTTCCTCACTCCATCCTTCCACCTCTCATTCGGTCTACCTCTCCGTCAAAACTAGTGGGGCTAAATATTAGGGAGAAGGGGCTCCAGAAAAACGGTCTGCCTCCCCTAAGTTATAGAACCAGTAGGCCTACCGGTAAATCAGTTTGGTATTTTTCTTCTTTTATTAAACCATATAAATTAAAATGTAAAACCCTATAAGTTTATCACGATTTATTTCTATTTGACAGTAGACAAACATCATAAAATAACAAACTTGTTTGATAATTGACAATAACAAAATAATTTATAAATGACTAGGCCTATAGTTTTAGAAACTTGAAAAATCTTTAAAGAGGGAATGGTATAGTTTTAGTGACAAATCTTCAGAATAATCTTTGCAATTGATTCAGTGCTACAAAAACAAAAATACTAAACGAGGTAGTAACTTGCATTTTGTAAGAAGTTGTCTGAAACCAACAAAACGAATGAAATATAAATTTGTGCTTTGTTTTCTATTCTCTGTACTAATAAAACAAGTGGGAATTTCTTAGTCATGAAATGTTAACGTGTGCAACAATGATGATAGTCCTTAACATATACAAGCATGATTCTCCCTCGGTCTTATAAACAGTGATGATACTCCTTCAGTCTGAAAATGTCATAATGCATAATTGTTGATATGATAAACTGCAATTCTCCAGGACTCAACAAGACGCACCGGATGTAAACAAAGGGAGCTTAATCCCCACACACTTCAGTCAGCTAGTGGGTGTTTGGATCTTGCCTGCATTGGTTTTGTTTAACTCCTTTCTCTGTAGTAGTAGTAGTAGTACTAGTAGTAGTAGTAGTAGTAGTAATAGTAATAGTACTTAGAAGTAGTAGTCATTCTCTAGGCTGCCTGGCCGAACAGCTCTGAGCTCCTAAGGAAGGCCACGGCCAAGACCGGGCTTTCCCACAGCTCTCAAGGAATGTATATTGTGTTGTTGGCATAAGTGGTTGTGTGTTATGCAGTCTTCCTCTGTTCTTCTACTGCATGTAAAAAAAACGTATGGAGGCAAATACAGGCTAATAATAAACATGCCAAAAGCAGGGTCTCCATATTTCAGCCGCCTTTCAGATTGTTCAGGAGGTACCAGTAACCACACAACAGCTCTTATTGTCAATTATTGACGATCAACATTTTCCTGATAACATCTATGGGATCTTTTGCACTGGAGACTAATCTGAAGATAGATGAATTTAGGCGACAAAATTAAATTAAGTTTACCGCGTTAGCTGCCAAACCAGTGTTGATGACAATAGTTGGGAAGTACCGGTAGTGCTTGTGTGTTACCAACCAATAAATATATCAACATTCATAATGCTTCAGGCAGATGTTACAATCTTTGTCCAGTGACGTGAGGAACTGACCAAAAATGTTTAATATGCCATTACATACAGTACCGGTATCTACCTCGAAATATACATTAGTCAGTGTCAGATATTAATTCCCATAGAAGAGAAGGGAAATCACAAGCCATGAAAGAGAAGGACAGACAGAAAGGACGGCCGATACACTAGGACACCCATCTTTCACTCACTTTATGTGGGATTCAGCTTTTCTGGTGTTGACAAGATGATCTGCCGCCAATACTTACGCAATGGCCTAAGTAGTACACGATATTGATACAAAGATACTCACCAAAAATATTGGTAGTCAAATAAATATACTTTGTGCAAGAATGTACCTAATTATCGTACTTTGATTTATTATAATGCAAAACTTGCAATTAAACAAGTAAACCAAAACAGAAACTGCACAATATAAAGACAAAAGAACTTATCAAAATCAACATGTGGAAATATTGCATTGAAGATTTAGCAAAATAATATTACAGTATAAAATAAATAAAAGCATAAAACCTTAACTCATTTTTAATGGGTGGTACTTTTATCAATTTCATGTCCTAATACATCCACAGTGTACAAATGGGCTAGTCTACCCTTTAAAATGCTTAACACAGTCCGGCGTGGCAGTGGTGGTGGTGGTGAAAAGGAGAATGGGAGGATAGGGGAGGAGGAAGATGGTGGGATACCTTTAAGACTTGACTGTACTTAGTTTCTTAGCCTCTATCTCGTAGATGAGCAGCCGCCACATCTTCACCACGAACACTTCAGCTTCATCATCCAGCACCTAGCGGAGAAGAAAAGAGGAAGGATGATGTCAGAATCATTATCAGAGAATATTGTTCTTGGGACCTAGGTTTGGTTTATGGGCAAGGCAAGATAGGCAATCTCTATGTACAGTCTCAGTAATTACCCTTCATTAAGTAGATGGCACATACCCCAGTGCTTGCACCCATGATTAGAGTATATCAACACTGACAAATGCAATATATATTCCAGACAGTTTTGGTATATTTATAAGAGTAACACTTGTTTCTGAAACTGCTTGGAATTCATTTTTGGTTTGTCAAGAGTAAGAATCATCCTTATATTAGTATCAACAATGTTCTACACATTTAAGATACATATTATATAGCCATAACTTAAAGAATTATGAAGCTAAAACAGGATCACCATCCATCCATCCATATGCTCAGGCCCAATCCCCACTTTTCCTTTTTTTTATTTTATTTTCCTCTACTTTTGTATTATTATTATTATTATTTTTTTTTTCGGGGGGGGGGGGATTTTCTTAGGGGTGGCCGACTCAAGACAGAGCAAGAACAGGAAAACACAAAACACAAGACAAAACAGCGAACAAACACAGACAAAACACAAAATTCACACACATCTAGGTCACCCAGGAGAATACCCAGAGACCAAGGTCGCTCCAGCACTCCCCCGGTCCCCGACCACCCGGAGAGGCTCCGATCTCGGCAGGCAGATATGTAGCGGAGCCAAAGCCACAAGCCCACCCACCACACTTCCAGGCGCACCCTTCATATTAATCGTCTCCCCGGGCTAGGCGCCTGATGGACTATTATCTAGTCCCACTTATGCCCGACCTCTTCCCCCAAATGACCACGTGTTTACTCGACTATTCACAAGCATTCTCCATTCATTCCTGTTTATTACCACTTCCTTTGCCTGATCTATAGTCATTCCAAAGCTTGTCTTACACACCCATCTCAATGGGGGTCTTCCTGCCCTTCTATCTCCCCTTGTATCTGACTCATATATTCTCTTTGTAAGCCTTTCATCTCCCATTTGTTCAACATGACCATACCAGCTCAGCACCCTTCTGTCCACTCTGGCTGACAAATGTTCCTGCTGCCCCACTCTCCTACGTATCTCTTTTTTTTTTTTTTTTTTTTTTTTTCTATGTGATTGAGGGAGGCAAAAGGCATAACTGCCTATAGCGAGTGCCTCCCCCATAGTTGAAAGAGTGACAGGGCCAAAATCAAGGGACGTTCGAGCCAAAATGCCTGGACACACGGAGTTTGAAGCAATTTAAGTCATAGGAAGAGGGAAAGACTGATTCTGGGAGAGAGTTCCAGAGCTCAGCTGTTGAGTAGAAGAAAGTTTGAGAGTAACGTTTCACTCTTGGGTTGGAGAGTTGCACAGAGTAGGGGTGGGATTGAGTTGCAAGACGGGTACCACGTGCCCTACGTAAAGGAGGTGGTATGCACTGGGATAGCTCTGAGGAACACTGATTATTATAGTAGCGATAGAATAGCGAGAGAGATGCAACATTGCGGCGGAGAGAGAGAGATTGCAGAGAGTTGGTGAGTGGACGGGAGTTAATGATACGAAAGGCCTTCCTTTCAACTTTGTCTAGGAGAGCGGTGTGAGAGGAACCTCCCCACACATGTGAACATTCCTCAATCCGTCTCTACGAGTAACTCAACACATACTCCTCAAGCAGCTCATCTCCATCACATCCAGCTTTCTTCTACAGGATCACAAAAGATATAAATAAGCACAATACAAGACACTCATGGGGCTAACACTGACCATTTGAACATCATTGAGGAGCGACTGTGGTTCTGAGCCGACCAGCACCTTGGAACAGATAAAGTCCACCAACGTCGGCTCCGGCTCACCAATATACTCTATTATCTTCTTGTTGATCCACGGTCGGATACGTTTCTCCATCAGCACCTGTGGGGAGGGGAGACCAAGCTATTATACTGGTCGAGGTGATATGTCAGTCAATCAGTGCCTAATGACATCTGTTGGTCTGCAATCATCTTGGGATCATGCAAGACTTTAGGCGGAAGGGTTTATTCTTTGGTCAATTAAAATGTAAAACTTGCAAACTAAACAAACCAAAACTTGGACAAACACAATATGAAGAAAAAATAATTTATCAAAATCGCTATGCGTAAATAACGCTTAATAAAAACATTTTTTTTTTATGAAATAAAAGAATATTTATATTTATATTTATATATTTTTGTCATTTAAGCTATGAACATGAAAAGTCACTAAGTAGTTTCAGTTGGCTTAAAGGCTACAATCATGAACTACATTTGTTACACATTACTTAATTGCACAGCCAGACCTATGAGAGTTCCGTATGGGGCTCAGTGGTCTGGTTAATCTGCTCTACATAACTAACTTAATTGCACAGCTAATCTAGAAACTTATACAGTACAGTACAGTACTTACATTATCCACCAGGGTAGAATCAATGGGGTAGGCAAACAATTCCTCTTTGCTGGTGGGTATTTTGTCGATCATACTCTTTATGTGTTTACGCTTCTCCTCTCCGCCCTTCTCCTTCCCACCCTTGTCCTTGCCTGAAACAAACACACAAACAATTAATCCAGGAAATGCGACAAGCCTTACGAACGCACGGTATTTAAAAATGTATAAAAAAACTTCAAATACCGTGCCAGTGCCAGGAAATGTCTCAAAATTAGGCGACACATAGAAAGTAGCAGTATCTCCCTACACCACATCTTCCAATCCTCCCCACCTTTATACCCCTCCCTCCCTCAACTTGACCTGCCATTTTGCCCATTTATTTGCAGTCCACGGGTTAATCCTATTCCTGCTGTTAGTATCAACTGGCACGGTAAGAGGCCACTGCTATTCACATCAATTTAGTAAGTACAGTAAAACCCCTCTCTTTCGGACTAATTGGGGGGGGGGGAACTACCAGTCCGAAAGAGCAAAATTCCAGAAGCTGGAGAATCTGGACTGTTCTCGGTCTTTTGGACTACACTACGAAAGAGAGAGAATTCAATCCAGAAGATCCGGAGCGTATTCCCTCTTTCGTATTGTAGTCTAACTAAAATGTAAAACTTGCAAACTAAACAAACCAAAACTGGGATGATACAAGAGAAAGGTAAAATAACATCAAAATCGCTATGTGGAATCAACGCTTACTAAAATAAAATTTGTGAAATAAAAGAACACAATCCACCACATAGGGTGTACATGATTACATGAACAAGTTAATTCAATCTAGATTTTCCAGATTGTATTTTCTCTCTTTCGTACCGGTACTAAAAATGAAAGAGGGGGAATACAATCCAGATCTTCCGGATTGTATTCTCTCTCTTTCGGACTAAAACCGAAAGAGAGGGAATTGAGTCCGAAACCAAAAATCATTCCGGAAGCGCCGGTATTCCGGATGTGAGGAATCCAAAAGGACGGAGGTTTTACTGTACCTAATAAATGGGGGACATTTTTGTGGGATACAGCCTAGGTATGGCAGGTGTAGTTCTTTGATAATAGTAAAGAAGATTAATTTTGTAAATGGTAAATCTGATAATATTATCTCCCTCAATCTGTTACTCTTTCAACTACAGTATTATAATGTAAAACTTGCAAACTAAACAAACCAAAACTGGGACAAAGACAATATAAAGGCAAAATAATTGATCAAAATCGCTTACTAAAATAAAACAAGACAATCCACCACATAGGGTGTACATTACTACATGAGCAAGTTAATCTGTGTCCCAAGCTAACTAATTGCACACATAACGCACTATCATCACGTTTCAATGTTACTTGAAACGAGAGATTTAAAATATATATTACCTGGTTCTATACTTTTTCTTAGTATTTTTTGTAGTGGGTCCTCCTTCGCACTCAAGGCTCGATCTGCAAATGAGAGTTTCATTAATATCATCAACATTCATAACGCTTACTGGTACTTCTTCCTTCAACAACTAACACTAATGAATATTACCAATCTTCCGTGGATTGACCTCCCAGTCTACCTACTGTAGATTGGAAGCCAAAGGGTCAAATTTTTTCCTTTGCCCCTCAACTTTCTCTTCATAATTGTTGAGGGGCACAGGGCCCTGGGTGGGGCTTTGGTTTCCTGGACGTTTCCGCACCCTCCTCAGCTCCCCGCCATGGAGTGGCTTCGGTCACCCAGGCTTTATTGTGGTCGGCAGTGAGGGTTCTGTGGGGGCGCACGGTTATGGCCTTGGCCTTGCTCGGGGCCTTGGGGCTGTTCGGCCAGGCAGCTTGGGGAACAACAACAACCAAGAGTGAGAACTGAGCAATCTCTGCCATACCCATAGCTTACTCTGACTGTTCCTTTTACTTAGATATTTTCTAGATCTCAAGTGAAGGCGTCTCTTCCGTGGATTGACCTCCCAATCTACCAAGATTGGAAGCCAAAGCGTCACATTTTTCCTTTGCCCCTCAACTTTCTCTTCATAATTGCTGAGGGGCACAGGGCCCTGGGTGGGGCTTTGGTTTCCTGGACGTTTCCGCACCCTCCTCAGCTCCCCGCCATGGAGTGGCTTCGGTCACCCAGGCTTTATTGTGGTCGGCAGTGAGGGTTCTGTGGGGGCGCACGGTTATGGCCTTGGCCTTGCTCGGGGCCCTTGGGGCTGTTCGGCCAGGCAGCTTGGGGAACAACAACAACCAAGAGTGAGAACTGAGCAATCTCTGCCATACCCATAGCTTACTCTGACTGTTCCTTTTACTTAGATATTTTCTAGATCTCAAGTGAAGGCGTCTCTTCCGTGGATTGACCTCCCAATCTACCAAGATTGGAAGCCAAAGCGTCACATTTTTCCTTTGCCCCTCAACTTTCTCTTCATAATTGCTGAGGGGCACAGGGCCCTGGGTGGGGCTTTGGTTTCCTGGGCGTTTCCGCACCCTCCTCAGCTCCCCGCCATGGAGTGGCTTCGGTCACCCAGGCTTTATTGTGGTCGGCAGGGAGGGTTCTGTAGGGGCGCTCGGTTATGGCCTTGGCCTTGCTCGGGGCCTTGGGGCTGTTCGGCCAGGCAGCTTGGGGAACAACAACAACAACCAAACTAAATATAAAAATTTTTATTTTCTCAAGTTGTATGTCTTTTCTTTTCTATATGTATGAAGGAGACAAAAGGCAAAACTGCCTGCAACAAGCCCCCCCCCCCCCCCCCCCACACACACAGGTTGAAAGAGAGACAGAGCCAAAATCAAGGCACGTTAGAGGTAATTTACTGTAGATTGATAAATCAACCAACTAACCTGGCAGAGGTAGTTTCTTCTTCTTAGCGGGCATATCGTCATCATCCTGATTAAAGACGTCCTTCAGGTCTAGCTTCTTGCGCTTTGGCTGTTGTGGGGTGACGTCCGCTGAAGACATGAAGGCATCTGGTGGACCGATAAGGTATCATTGATGGTTCGGCATTATTATTATTAGTGAATGGATCTCACCCAGTATTTAAAAAATGTATAAAACACCAAGATGAATACTGAAGAAAAGCATAACCAAATAAACGCCCACTCACTTAACCCTTCCAGTACTGGTGCCGTCCTTTTAACTTTATTCTGGCCACTGTAAGATGATATATTTAAGTTTCAAAAGGGAAAGGGCCTCCAGCAAATAACAGGCTTCGAACTATTTCACTTAACCCTTTTTACTACCTCAGATCCTTCTTAACCCTTAATTAGCGGCGAGCAACATAAGTCGAGTTAAAAAAAGCTGGACTATGTGGCGGCGCTCGACATAGGTCGAGTGGCAATTTCAGCACGTAATGTGGCTGAGAGAGAGAGACAAGTGGTGGCAGGAGACTAGCGAGCGTATGACTGCTCCAGACCACCGCGGCGAACCTACTGACACAAATCTCAGCTCCCTCCTCCCTCTCTCACTCGCTACATACTCAATTATGTACCGAAAGTACCGAATTACCTGCTTTTTGCACTCGCGTTGCACGGTTATTGCAAGAAAACTATCCATCATACAAGGATCGTTATGGTGTCATTCGAAAGCTCTGTTTATGCCCTTTCAGGGATGGGTACTTGTTTTACGTTCTGGGTCTTATTTAGGCATGAAAATGATCACGTAAACAGCCCTATTTTGGCTAAAAACACCCCGCTGTGCGGTACATATAAATAAACCGCATAGGCCGCTCGTAAGGTGTTAAGCTGCACAATATCCTCTAAATATAGCTTGAATAAAATTAATAAGATGTCGCCGATCAAAGGTAAATGACTGTACTGACCCCTAGACTGAGAGTCCTCCTCAATATCCGGACAGGGAGGTTCCGGAGGTGCGTCTGACATGTGGCCGTCTGAGTCGCTGTCTGAGTCTGCTCCACTCATCATTGGTCTCATCATCATCCCCCCGCCGCCCCCCATCCCTCCTGGCGGACTGCTGGGCGGTGGGGGGCTGAGGTCGATCTGTGGTGGGGGAAGCTCCGGGATGGGGGGCTCGGCGGGAGGCATGGGAGGTGGGGGCGCGGGCTTTCGTTCCGCGGGTTTGACTAGTAGCTTGGGCCGGTACTGTTCTTCTCTCTCTGCACACGCCTGGAAGGTAGAACATTGTGATTGTCATTATTTTTTTAAAGACAGTATCTATCTACTCAGGCACATACCCCATTTTTGTTTTCTTTAAAGCTGGGGGTGGCCGACTCGAGAAAGAGCCCGAAAAATAAATAAATAAATAAATCACACGTATAAAAGAAAATCACACTGTACATGTATGCTCTAGGTCACAGATGATAGCATTAATTTCTTAAAGATATCTTAAAATTAATCATATATATCAATAAATTAAAAATAAACAATAACACAAAACACAAACCTTCTGGAAAGCAGCATCTGGATTATCATGTCCTTCAGATAGTATTTTTATTCTTAGGTCTTCCAACTCTTCCTTTTCTTTAACTCTGTCTCTTGTGTCTAGTTCCTTCTCCTGTTCTCGCTCCATCAGACGCCGTTGGAACGCATGGCCTCTGAAATAGAAATAATACAGTACATGAAATATATACTGTATATGCCAGATATGGTACTGTAACCAGAAGCTATAAATACAGTTTTTAACCCTCTCACGTTCTTGACGCAATTTTGAGCCTATTAGGGATACTTTAAAGCCTTTGTTACCATCAGGGGTATTTAGAAACCTTTAGTTTAGTTACTTCAACCTCTGCAGTTGTCTTTGAGTTAGCTGTGTGCAGAAAACTAATTTTGGAGAGGTAATTATAAGAGTGAGAGAACTCTATTTAGTATTGCTAATCTGGCAACCTCTGCGTCATATGGTCGTGAGAGGGTTAATTTGTGTCTTAATATCAAATATATGAATCAAAATATAATAATAATTTAAAAAAGCCTTTGGACATGCTGCACTTGTATACATAAACATTGTTAAATACAGTAAACAAGTGAAGGATCTGTTTAGTCCCATTACCTATTTTACAAGGGATCATACATTTACAAAAGAAAAAAGAAAAATAAATATATCACAAACTTACTTGTAGTACTTGGGGTCGTCTCTCTCATCGTCATAGTCTTCCAGGAACTCCTTTAGTCTACGTGCCTCCTTCTCCCTCTCTATCTCCTTCAGCCGGTCCTTCTCTTTCTCTCGGTCCAGTTCCTTCTGTTTCTTGTGTTCCCGCGTCTCCCAGTTCTTTAGCCGCTCCTGTATAACAACAAACATAAGATAAGAATGTTACAGAGTTCAAAATAGGACATAAAAGAGTAAACCTTTATATATAGGGTAAGCCAGGGTAATTTTGCCGCGACGCTAATAATTTGCATTCAAACGCCGATATCTCCGAAACTATTGCATGGATTCAGCTGCAGTTTAGCTTAGGTTGTAGAGCAGTTTTGGCTTAGGTTGTAGAGCTAGTTTGGCTTAGGTTGTAGAGCTAGTTTGGCTTAGGTTGTAGAGCTAGTTTGGCTTAGGTTGTAGAGCTAGTTTGGCTTCGGTTGTGTTGCAGTTTCGCTGGGCCTGGCACCAGGGCGAGCGGCGCGTCTGACGGTATGGTCGGATGTGTGTAAGGGTGTTTGTGGGTGTGTTTGTATGTGGGTGCGTCCACTGTGGTGGTGCGTGTGACAGTGTTGGTAGTAGCTGTCAGCTGCTGCCTGGTACTTTGCACTAGCACCCTACACGCCGCACCCACACGAGACACGTCCACACCCGCACTAAATACGTCCACACCCGTAGGCCTAATAAATACGTCCACACCCGTAGGCCTAATAAATACGTCCACACCCGTAGGCCTAATAAATACGTCCACACCCGTACTAGACACGTCCACACCCGCAATACATGTCCAAACCCACATAGGCACGTCCACACTCGCACTATACACAGTGGCGCCTACACGTGTGACACACCTGCATCTCTGCCCGCCCCGTTCAGTTGTGTGTGTCTGTGCGTGCGACGTTTTTCTATTGGCATGTTTAGTGGCAGTTTGGGCTTGTGCATGTTTTCATTGCTTTTACAAGCGTGCTAATGTTTTGTCTGGCCATTAATCATATAATGTTATCTAGTTTAATAGCAAGATAATGCGTAAAATAGGTCGCGGCGAAATTATCCCGCCCGGTAAGGTAATTTCGCCGCGTGAGTAACTTTTTTTTTTAAATTGGCAGCATGACCAAAACATATATTTTTTTGGGGGGGACATCTATAGCAGAAAGGCTGAATGTATAGATAAAAAATAAAAAAATAAAAAATTCCATTTGTGGCAGTTTCTATTCGTCAAAAACCGCAATTTTCGGCGAAATTACCCTGTCTTACCCTAACTTGTTATATTTTACTTGAGAAAGTTAAAAAATATTTACAAACTCACACACAACTCAGTGGAAATGGCAGTGTGGAGTAAGTCGGGGGAGGCATGTCTGGGAGCCGGGAGGCAGTTTCTGCCATGGCCATCCCTTTTGGGGCGCTTCTTCTGGAAGCGGGGCGTCAGATTGATGATGATGAATAAAGATAATTTGTGTCCTAGATTAGTTTAACATTCCATAACACACACTTCTCAGATGCTTCCGAGACGTCCATCAGTTCTTGGATAAATATATACAACAGGCATGGCAAGGCATTCTCTATAACATAAGCTTTCCACATCCATATTGATTTGATGATGAACATAGAACCGGTACATACAATACTCTGTCTCCTTTTTTTTTTTTTTTTTTTTAAAAGACACCCATTATGTTTTTGTTCGGTCATTTTCAGTCAGATGGAGATTATTCGCTTACTTTAAGAATTGTAAATGACAGCCAGATATTCTATTTCAATTTTTGAAGATTCTGTTGTATTTCAACATGAAAGGGTTCTCTACTACCGTACCTGATACTGTAGTTCCTTTTTGCGTACTTTCCTCTCCTGGTCCTTTCTCTCCTTGTCCTCGGCTTCCTCCTCCTTCTCTCTTAGTACGTCCCTCTCGCTCTTACGCACTGGGGTTGGTGATCTGATGATAAACATTTTGATTGTTTAGTATTTTATTTTTATTTTTTTGCCAAAGCAATATTTCCACATAGCGATTTTGATAAGTTCTTTTGCCTTTGTATGTGTTGTCCCTATTTTGGTTTGTTTATTTTGCAAGTTTTACAATATAATAATACATAACAAAAAGTGAAAAGATCAATAACAAACTAGCTTCCACTTTTAACTAGGGTCTTCCCAGGGCAAGTAACAGATATGATTATGATGATTTTCATTATTGTCACATATAAGTTGGAGTCTAGTGTCTACTTATCAGAAAATTCATAAGGTAAGGTTTGGTCCCTTAAAAATGTGTGAAGCCCCCAAAGAAGAGGCAACAGCAATCAGCTTCTAGTGAATTAGTGTTTTTCATATTTAACCCCTTCCCGATGGGTCCCGTCACCAGTGAGGCAAGTGGTTGAAGGTAGCGCGGGACCACTTCATCCGTCGTCTAGCAAGGCCAGGCTTGCACTGACGTAATGTCAGTTGCTAGGCACCTCACTGCAGCGTTACACATAGCAAAAAAATAGGGCCAAAGCCCCGCAGGGAAAGAGTTAATGGAAACTTTGAACAAGTGTACTACAATATGCAATACTGTACATTACAGTACCTCTTTTTCTCTTTGATTCGTCGAGTGTCGGTGATTGATTGTGAACGTGATCTTCTTACACTGCCGCTCCGGGACCCACTCCTTGACCTCCGTCTTAGTTTTTCTTCTCTCTCCCGTCGTTCTCTCTCTCGCTCTCTCTCCCGTTCACGTTCCCTCTCTCGCTCCCTCTCCCGTTCTCTCTCTCGCTCCCTCTCCCTGTCCCTCTCTCGCTCTCTCTCCCGTTCTCGGTCTCTGTCTCTCTCTCTGTCCTTCTCCCTCAACTTCCTCTCCCTCTCCTTCTCTTCTTCCTGTTTCTGTAAGGACATAGGGTAGGCATGTGAAACTAAATAAAACAACAATGACATCGATACAAGAGCGTGTTATATAAAAAAAGGAACAATGACATGACATCAACCGACTAACCAAAGATCAAGTGAACGTAAGAAAAAAAAAAAAAAATAGTCACAAGTTTCCTCAGCGAACTCGCCTGATGCACACACTCACGCACGCATACAATCACACGCACAGACCTACGCTAAAATTAAGTTGAAATAGTCCTAGCATGAGACAATAAATACCAAGATGATAAAATTCTGCAGATCTGACTTAGAAACAAACTTGAAACTCATGCACTGAAATATTAAACTATACAGCTTACCAAATTAGTACAAGTCATATTAATGAGCACAAAACATGGTGAAATTTTAACAAGAATGCTCTGAGGTGAATTAATTATATGTAAAAAAAGATAAATCATTATAAATGTAATCCCTAAATAACTTATAAGGAAGATTTCTCGTGCAAGATGCCACTCGAAGTATGAAATTGCGGGTTATTGCAAAGAAAGCATGACTTATTTAACACAATACTACAAGTTTTTAAAGAGTGCACCCAAGTAGAAATATAGAACATGGAATTAAAATGAAGCCATTAGTTATCACTTAATTATAACTCTGAAATCCTCTTGATACACCTCCAGCCTGCCCCGATAATACCTACCCACACTAGTAATGATCAATTAAGACACATACATTAGATGCTGAAATACTGTACAGGACTTTAACATGTGTAAGGCAAACATAAATAACTATTGGGATATTAAAATAAATTGTGAAAGAGGGTCAAGGCAAATGCAGGCTTCTGACAAGCTCTCCCCGCTGAAGTGACGGACTTAAACTTCTCAGCAGATCTCTTCCCTACTCTTAATTTGATCTAGACAATTTTACCTTGCTCTAAATTTGATCTAGACAATTTTTCCTTGCTCTAAATTTTATCTAGACAATCTTTCCTGGCTCTAAATTTGATCTAGACAATTTTTCCTTGCTCTAAATTTGATCTAGAGAATTTTTCCTTGCTCTAAATTTGATCTAGACAATATTTCCTTGGCCTAAACTCTATGATCTTACTCTTTCTCGGCCCTTTAACCAACTGAATAATCCCTAGCTCAATTCCGATACTAAAGTTGCACCTACAGTATGTTCACATTTTCTTCGACCTCACAGCAGAAAAATCCCTTTGACGACGTACTGCACTAGATTTCACGTAACACGTTCTTCATTGTCAGCGTATTTTTTCTACTGTCAGCGGCATCTTGAATACCCCATCCGAAATGCTCACACTCTTCCTCCTAACTCTTTGAACTATTATTTAAAGATAATTTTATTCAAACACATATCCCATTCTCAATGTTACCTTTCTTTCCTAACACATACTAGTATTCTTTCTTACCTACAGCTTACTTCTCTAGCACTTAGCTGCTAGTGTTTGTGTGTGAGGTGTATGTGTGTATGGCATCAAGCTACGTGACCATGAGTCGGAGCGGGTGGTGTTGGATGGAATCTGTTTCCAAATGAAGGCACTAATTTTAAACTCCTCAGTGGCCTAGTGGTTAAGGTGTTGGAGTGCTGCACTACTGGCCTGGGTTCGAGCCCTGGCTGGGTCATATCACAAAAACATTTAATTGTACTGTATTCCAATATAACTTTCTGAAGACCACTAAACCCAAATACTATACAATTCCCTCCAAAAGTCCGTGAACACTCAACGAAGGATACCCCTTTATCATTCCGCACAAAAAGAGCAAGGTTCGCAGTTACCTTATGATCATACCCTTTCACCCACTATGAGATAAGTAGAGTGGGCCAAAGGGGATGGTCATAAAGTAACCGCGAACCAAGCCCCCTTTGTGCGGAATATTAAGGGGCTATCCTTGGCGCAGTGGTCAGGGACTTTTGCATGGAACTTTACATCCTTATTTTTCCACATTACTTGACTTTATTCTGATTTCCCCAAAAGTTGACAACTCTCCTACATTCTACTTTGCTTCTTGTAATACCATATTTCTATATAGTCTGGCATACAGTATTACAATTCCCAGAACATTCCAATCCATAAATATAATGTGAAATATGCTGTAGTTCAAATGTAATTGCATTTTTAAGTCACCTGTATAAATTACCACTTTCCCACCAGTGTTGTTGTATGTTCTCTATCTATTGTACTGTCCAGCAACAATGATGCCTTAACAATTACCATAATTCCTTTGTCCATCCACAATCCTGTAGTTTTAACTATCTAACGATGATAAGTTGTTTGTCTTGATTATTATAATTTGCAACTGGTCATAAAGTGTAGTAGCGCACAATGAGCTCAGTACCAAAGTGATATATCAACAAACCTGTTTTATAAAAATTAATGATTGATAATTCACTACACTACCGTACAGTACAGTACTACAGTATAAAATGATCTACCCTCCTTTGGTCTCAAGCTCATCATACACTGTAACCACCTATGTCCACTCTCCCTTATAATCTGCCTATATGTACTTCAAACCTATGAACTACCTAAAAATATCTAGCACCAGTTTTCTGCATATCTGATTATAGCATCCCAGCACAAATCACAACTGCTTGTCTGCTCTATCTTAAGACTATCTACAGCTACAGTACCATTAACTCTGCTTGACTATTCTGCAGCTGAAATCCCCAAGCTTCACCTCTCTAAGACCACCGTGCTCTATCTACCTAACCCTCATGTTACCTATACCTAACTTTGTCATCTATCTAATCCAGTATTCCCCATTCCTAACCCAATGTTACCCATCCTAACCCCGTCTATCTAGCCACCGAGTCTCCCCACACCTAACTATCTAACTAGCTCCCCCCCCTCCCTGCGCTCCAGCTAACGAGGAAGATGGTAGCGTTGAGACGGAACTTGCCTTGTGCATCTTAAGGTTGAAAGGCTCAACAGCTGGGGCGGTGTGTCAGGTAGCTTGTGTGTGTGGGGGGGTAGGCTGGGGGGGGAGGGGACGGAGGGGCAGTCATATTGTCACGCCACAACTCAGACCCCTCCCGGCTCTCTCTCTCTCTCGATCCCATCTTCCTTCATAAAATTGTTTCTTTTCCTTTAGTTTTCTCTTTATAAAGTAGGTTCCACCTAGCCAGACAGGTTTTAATTACACAATTTAACTTACCCAATTATACTGTACACTAGAACAAGTACAGTTTACAGTAACAGTAATTTACCGGTTAAAGGTCCGCAAATGTGTACAAAATTGCAGGCATGTGATCCTCCTGTACAAATAAATATACAGTACAGGTACTAGTTTTCTTGAAAGTATCCTATATAATTGAGGGGAAAACATCGCACATCTGGAAGATATTTGGCTTGAGAACTTCAATGTATGGTACTAACATTTAGAAAGGAAGAATTACTGATAAATTTACAGAATAATACTAAACAAATCTAACTTATGACAGAAATATTACACATTTGTGTACAGTTCATCACTTGAGTTTAGTACTATTGTATGCCAACTTCATGGGCTTTTTGTGATATTTCTTACTCATATATATGCAAAGTATCTATTTATGGATATGTATGTATGTATGTATGTATGTATGTATGTATGTATGTATGTATGTATGTTTATACTCAGGCACATACTCCATTGCTGTGGGTGGCCGAGTTGAGACAGAGCCCGACCAGAAATAACATTCAAGGATTCCAATTCTCAGGGACCACTTTTGCGTTCCCTCGCCCCTTCCTCTGTCTCGATAAGTAGGAAAATTTCCCATATACAGTACTTAATTATGCATGCAATAATATTTTCTTTGTCTAGGTTTCAAGGCTTACATCCATGTAAACAAATGTTACCCAGCGTACACTTTAAGGGGATTTTTCAGGCAGCTATTATTATTTGTAATAGTACAGTACAGTCTGGCCTGCCAATACGCAAGCTTTTAATACGCGATTCACCTTATACGCGAGGAGGGGGTCGAATCATACCTAAAACTTTCAAAACGTGTGATGTACCTTTAAAACGCGAATCCGGGGCCGATATAAGGGCAATTCCGGGGAGTTCAGCTAATACGCGAGGCCCCCCACCATTCCGCGCATCCATCTGCGCAGGGACGCCAGTCTACCCTCAGTCCACGCAGTCCGACTCGTGTGCAGTGATATAGTTTTTTGCCCCCATCATCATGCCCCCTCGCAAGAACAAACTTATTATTGTTATATTTTCTGATGATTTGGATGTTTATGTATACATATATGTACCTTTTGTGGCAATTGACGGAGATAAATAGGCCTAAAGTAGACAACTTGGAGTCAGTGCCGCCCATATCAATTTATTCCCATATAATACTCTATTGCTAATACGCGAATTTCCATCCCGCGCCCATATACTCGCGTATTGAGAGGCCTGACTGTATTAACAATTCCTGTACCTTATTGTATTTTCCTCTTCTTGTATATCATCACAAACGCTGACTGGCATCAGACATTGATATTGCGGCGTTTTTTCCCCCTACATGTCGTAATTCCCTAGAAGAGGTGGCCATGAACATTAGGCGTTGTCACGAATCGCTAGGTTAAGTTGCCCGGGATTGACATCTACCAATAAAATGTTGACAGTGCTAGCTCAATCCGCCGACCCTTTGATCAGCAGCCGACGCTCTCCTGATTACAGTGGAGCCCCCATTTTCGCTACACCGGTCTTCGTTGATTCAATTCTCGCACCACACACCAAATATTCCCAATTTCAATTCTCGCGCCAAAAGCCTCAATTCTCGCATCAAAATCCCAGCCGAAACCCGAAAAAATAGCAAAAATAACGAAAAACTCGACATAAATCTAGAAAACAAACAAAAACAATAATTTTGTTTTAACATAACAAAAGAATCTGCCAGGCGCTTGCCGTTTTGAGACGAAATCCGAGATCCGATCGTCAAATGCACAAGATGCCGCCATCTTTGTATGACGTCATCACTAAGCAGACGCTTGCAGTTTAGCTAGTATCTGTGTTGACAAAACAACCGTTTGCAAGCCTTTTTGTGCCTGAACCCCTTATCTCTCGCATTTATTATAACCTCTAGTACATCTAGTGATAGGGATGGTTGGCCTGGTGGTAGCAATGAAGGAATTTCATGCTCAAAACACAGAGCAAAGACCAGTCCATGTCGGACGAAAGCGATTGAAATGCCTAGCCTAGACGATGTTAGCCTAGGCTAGGCTAAATATGACAATGATTTATAATAAAATCTGTGTGGTAAGTAATCTTCTCATAATACGTATTTATACGTCTTTTCCTCATAATATGTATTTATTGAATGTATTTGGGGCGAAATGGGTACTTGAGGGGTGGCTGGACGAATTTAGAACCTAGGCTAGGCCTAAAAAATTTCGCATGATAGAAACAATGCCCCAATCTACAGTATTTATGGTTAGGACTGTCATTTAGCCATGTCTACATTATTATTTATAATGCATAAGATTTAGGCCTAGGCTACTTGATGTAGCCTAGACAAAAAAACATGTTTTCATAGCCTAACACTGGGAAAAAGTGCGGTAATTGTTTAGATTTGGGCCTTTTTTTCTAGTTATTAAAAACTTATTCTATGGTGTATTATATGATACAGTATAATGCATAACATTTAATTTGTGTACAATAAAACATGTTTTCATAGGCAAAAAATAGAAAAAGACGCAAATTTTGGCATGAGCACGGAACCGATTGAATTTTCCCCATAAGAACAGTGCTCCGATCTTGGCTGTTTCAATCCTAGCTCTATTTCTGCGGAACCGATTAGCAGCTAGGATGGGGGCTCCACGGTATGCCGCGGTATATATAATTCAATGGTACAACTATTGATTTACTTAAATTTACAGCTGTCTGTGGTAGGTGGAACCTGTGGAAGCTATCTCACTCTCTCTCTTGTCTCTCACTGGTTCATTCCTTCTTGTGTGACTGACGGTGGTGCTCCAACCAACATCGGCAGTGACGCGCAGTGGGTGGCGAGTCCAACACTAACACCAACCCACCCGCATCCGGAGCCACCACACTCACTCTCTCCACACCCACTGATCATTACACCACTACAATATACCACATTTATAATTTACCAAAATGAGTTAGCTATTAAAATATTTTTAACATAGTTCTTAACACCAATAACCCCCAAATGGAATTAATAAAAGCATGTGATTCTCCCAGGATATCTCATACAGAACTTACATGCTCTAATCATTACACCATCAAGACAGTTTATCATAAAATATATTACATTAAGTTAAACTTTTACTGTATGTTAACTTAAAGCTGATATTGCTAAAACGCAAAATACCAGTGAATGTCCTGCAAAGTGGAACTGTGTTTTATACATACTGAACATGATTCAACAGTTATGCAGAGTTCCCCCAAATCTATATCAAGTGCAATTCAACCTAAGTTACTGTGAATGCAATGTTTCTTTGTTGCCATCTTTGTGGTAATATATGCATAAAGGGTATCATAAATTATGAGGATTTTTATTTGATTAAAGCGTTATTTCCACAGCGATTTTTATAAGTTCCTTTAAACTGTTTAATTGTGTCGTCCCAGTTTTGGTTTGTTAATTTTGAAAGTTTTACATTATAATTTTTCCTACTGTGAACGTTTAGGCAAGGTTGTGATGTCAATTATGGTAACCGTAAATTTTTTTTGCTTGTCGTACGATAAGAAGAATCAAGATATCAAGTTTCACGGTAAGTGCTTTGGTGGAATCAGCAGTGGGCGTTTCCTTTCAATAAATTTTCCTTGCATTCTTCAGGCATCTGGTACAACATGCTTGGAACGGGAAGAAGTACGGAGAAGCAGCAAAAGAACCTATGTATATATATATATATATATAATATCGACTCCCTCACAGACAAACTACCATACACTAGCACAGACAAAAATGATGAGAGAAGAATGAATACAAGGACAGTCCATTTACACACACCATCAAACTAGTCTCTGGAACCACAATAATACCAGGGCTAATTGACCACTTAGGAGTTCAGGGTATAAGAACATACAAGTTGCAGACATTAACATTAAGCAGAAATACAAAAATGACCTTGAGATGGACATAAGTTTGGTTACATTATATTTTACATACTACTGTGAGTACTTAGCGTTATTTCCACATAGCGATTTTGATTAGTTCTTTTGCTTTTATATTGTCTTGTCCTCGTTTTGGTTTGTTTATTTTGCAAGTTTTACATTAATATTTGTATTACTGCTTAATATTTAGCTCTACAATATGCCTTGAATGTTCTTAAAGCCCAAAACTTGCAAGTTGTCAATTTGATCATGCAGTTAGTCCCCCACCAGACGAGAAAATGTGGAAATCCAAAATGTCTCAACTTGAAATACAAAAGGAAACCTAGAGTTCCGCACTTTCTCGTCAACTGGGTAACGGACTACATCATCGTCAAACTAGAATAAATCAACATTTGTACGATATCAAAGTAGTTGTGTCGACTTACCTTCCCGCCCTCGACTCCACCCCTCCGAGGACCTAGTTTATTTCTCTCTTAACAACCCATCAGTATCGATAGAAAAACCAAGGATATACGGGAGCAGTTAGCCAAAAGAATGCCACAATATCACATCACTGCAGATGGCAATACAGTACTATAAATTTTCCTATGTAAGATTTTTGATAATCTTACTGTAATGGATAACTAAGGCCCAACAAATTGTGAATATAACTACTCACTTGCTGAGCATTATTCTTAATGACAGTTCCAATTCTCAAAGATAATATCTCAGAAGCTTAACAATGGATTTTGACAATGATGATGCAGTTGTTAATGCTGTACACCCCCTTGATTGACAGGGCTAGGGTGTGCCCTTGTTACAGGGACTTTACTAGACATTTGCCATGAATTGCTAGACCTATGTGTCCAAAATCTTGATGTCTACCAATGGCACACTGGGTTGTTCAGCCAGGCAGCCTAAGGAACGACTACTACTACCAATAGCACGGGGTAGGCATAGATCTTGCCTTTGTGATCATTAGATATGGAATGTTAAATATTTAAGCAACAGTGCTTAAGAATACGAGTCTCTACGATATCTCATGAGATGCCACCATATTAAGTCATCCTTACACAACAATAGATGTTAGTCAAAGCCAGACATAAATAAATTAAATGTAGGATCATGACTAATAGTGCCACCTATGCAGCAATATATGCTCCTAGAGATTGAGTGGTTATATTCTTTTGGCTCACTGCAAACATACTCAACCATCAGTGTCAACAGGAAAATAGATTTCTTTCTTTATACACCGCAGAGCAATAAGAAGAAAACCAGAAAAAAATATAATCAAAATCTAGTGTATATAATTATGAATGCAAAGAAAATATATTTTTAGGTCCAGTGAAATGTTATCTTCTCTCGACAAAAGTTTGTCACAGAAAAAGCGCTATATCAATACAAATAAACAGTATTCCTCTCGACACATTTGGTACATATACATGTTAACTAAATTACTGTACATATATCTTATTTAAGTATATCAATATCAAAGTACACAATGCACAAATATACACATAATATATAATAAATGGTGTAGGTGAACTGCTGATATATCATCCACACCATACTGACTTATACTTCAGAAACTAATGCATGCCCTTTTAATTTTTATTCCACGATACACCCCTCTCCTCAACTTCCTCGCAGACCCATAGAATCTCATTTATTGATAAACTATATACAGTACAATGGTGTTTGTATATAACCAGTACACGGTCAATCAAACCTAACAACATCCGTGTAAACTAAAAGATAAGTAAACGGCAATTTTTTTTTTTTTTTTTTTTTTTTTTTAATATTAGTTTAACCAGACCACTGAGCTCCATAAAAGAACTCTCATAGGGCTGGCCCGAAGGATTCGATCAAGATATATAACTAAACGAGTCAAGATAGAGAGGGAAGAGCAGTAGGGGAACAAGCTTAGTAAGATAAATCTCTATAAATTTGATGAGATTATAATTACAGTACTGCAATTTATATTTCAAAATGTTTTAGATTGCTTTTGTAACACATATTTGTGTACTCCTGCAGTGAATTCTCCTACAAATGAGTGATGCACTTTCTCAATTTGTAATTATCAGAGTAAAATAAATGTTCAAGCTAGAAGAACCACAGAAATCTGCAAATTATTTACTAATTGGAGTAAGTCAGTATGGTAGTGTTAACAGTAGCAGCAGCAAGGGTTGTTTTTACCACACCAAGCAAACCAACCATATCAAACCAAACAAATATACGTCCTTTCTTATCCTTATCTTCCAAGTCCTAAGAATAGAAGAGAGGGAGGGAAGGGACTGACAAGTCAGTGATTTGATTAGGTTGATTTTACTTCCAAAGTGGTAAATACACCTCAAGTAATGGATATATAGCATGGTTGTCATTGAATAATATTTTGGTCTAACCTTGGCTCCCCATCCCAAAATAGCATTAACCCATATCATCGTTAAAAGATAAATAAATCAATAATTTCAACACCTCCCCTCATCCTAACTCCTAAACTTTGACAGCTGCCCTCATCCCATTAGTTAGCATTCCTTCACAAGACACTAGGCCTTACCTAACAGCTCAGTACTCCCTCAAACATACCCCTGGTGTCTTGACAATATTCACAATACAGTATTGTGAATAGATGATCGGAAAAATTATACTTATATGCGTTGAAACGAGTGTAAACTGTATAGCCATGCTGAATAGTATTGTCCTACCTCCATAATTTCAACTTTGGTTATGTCTCTGGTAATAAGAAAAAGACCTTAACACACACAAACAAAGCCTTAGCCCCTTCTGTACCGGTGACAGTCTTGGTATTCTAGCTATATTTAGACAATTTTGTGCTGTTTAAGAAGGATCTGTGGTAATAAAAAGGGTTAAGGGAGATTGCTGAAAGCCTTTTTATTGTTGGAGGCCCTTTTTAAACTGGAGAACATTGTCTAATAGTAGCCAGAATAAAGTTAAAAACACGTCACCGGTGAAGAAGGGTTTAACATACATGCTTTGTTTAGTTTGATAAGGGCATATTTGTTTTTTATATCAATAACATAAGTTGAATTTGTGAAGGCACGATATACACAAGATTCCACCCTAAGGGAGAGATGGTAACTTTCATGCCTTCACAGAAAACACCCTTTCTGGCATGTTGGTATAATTTTTCCTTCCCCTGGTGTCTGTTACAAACTAAAGTGCGTTATTAGATGCTTCTACTCACCGTTGCTGCCACAAAACAAACATGACAGTTGCCGTCTGCCCGCGTCTGAACTCTATGACTGCCTATGTTTGAGAATTACACATTATGTTTGTGTCTTCTTTCCGAAAAACACTAAATAGTACAGCAATATTGTTCACATATTGGAGCAATTGGTGTGCTCTGTGCACTTGCTTTAGTTATTATGAATACATGAGACAAAAAATAGATTTAGAGATATTTAGATAAGTAAAAATCCTATTAAATCTATACACATACATATTTATATTCTTAGAATTTGAAATCCATAGGGAGAATACAAAAAATAAATGTCTAACAGAATGGTTGAATATAAAATAATAAATATATGAGGGTGGGAGCCTATATGACTGGTATGAAATCTATCACTGTATAAAGAAAGGGAACCTAACACTTTGCATTTAAATAACCAAGAAATAAATTATAACTACTGTATACTGTACTGTATATTTAAAGAAATCATACCTGAAGACATTTATTTTTCTTCTGTGTCAAGTGTGTATTAAAGGGTACCAGGCCAAAATTAAATAAATGTGTCTACCCATCTTGTGATGTATACCCTATGTGGTGGATTGTGTTCTTTCCCAGTATTTCAAAATGTTATTTTATCAAGCGTTATTTCCACATAGAGATTTTGATTAGTTCTTTTGCATTTATCTTGTGTCGTTTCAGTTTTGGTTTGTTTATTTTGCAAATTTTACAATTTAATTGTCGTCATGTTGAAGGTAAACTCAAACTTAAAACCTAAAATATTTATTTAAATTCCGCAGCACTGATACATCCACCTGTGATGCAGGCATTACTGGTCAGGAGACTTTTGATCCTATGCATCAAGTCAATGAAAAGCAAAATGCAACATACTACACATGCTTGAAGTTAGACTACCGGTACCTTAGCAAAGGGTACGGAAACGAAAGTCTTAATTTTCAACAATTTAGATTTTACAGACTTTATTTCGTAGGAGGGGATGCCTGTCATCCATATTCTGTGGTAAATATTGTTAGAGAATGCATTTTTGTTGAAAAGTGTATCAAGTCAGTTGACCAGATACACTTTCCGGCATCACGTCAAGGTCGTTAACACATAGTCCAAGGAGCCCTGTAGCTCCCACATGGATCCTAGAGGTGGCAGGGTGGTGCTGAGGCCACTGGGGCCTCCCAAATGAATGATGTGTTGCAGTTGGGAATTCCACTAAGCTACCACATTTTGGTGACCAAGGGTTCTAAGTGCATACATGTACTGTTGGTGGTGGATTGTGTTCTTTTATTTCAAATTTGATTTTATTAAGCGTTATTTCCACATAGCGATTTTGATTAGTTCCTTTGCGTTTATCTTGTGTCGTCCCAGTTCTGGTTTGTTTATTTTGCAAGTTTTACATTATAATCTAATACTATTAAAGTGAATTGATAATTATTCTTGAGGATAATGCGTAGATCCTCTACTAAGGTCTGTTCTAATGTAATCCCTTTCCTGATATTCACTATTTACTTTATCATTATCATCAACCAAGTGACTAGGCCCAGTACCCTACTATACTCAATAGCTACTGAATCAATGTAGTGTAGTGTCAGAGATTATAGATGTTTGGAAAGACTATACCTCTATCTAAATAATGGAGGGGATTGAAGACACATTACAGTATATAACTAAAATAAACATATCTTACATAATATAACATGAGAGTATATGAGCCGAGTGGTTACTGTGTGCCAAACTAGTTGTCACGCATAATCGCCATGGCAACAGAGATTCCGATACACATAAACCAGAACGCATCATATACTTGTCATGCCATGGGAGAATTCGTGAAGAGGCTATCAGCAGGAACACCTTAACACTAAATAAAAATAGTTCTATAATTTTGACAAGGAATGGCAATAATTGAATGTAAGGGCAATAGTGAAGGCATATAAACCTTATATATCTGTAAAGGAGTGACTAAAGACAGGTGAACAGATTAACAATGGAACCAGTATTGTACCAGTACCGTATTTTATTACTAAAGTAGCTTCAATACGATTTGCACAAGTTTATTTACAGTTATTGTACAAACTGTATAGATATATAGTACCTTACTGCTATATTAGGAATTCTTATGAAATTCCTATGCAAATCAGAGACTGCATGATGTGAGTGTGCAAAATAGAACACTTTGTTGAGACAAATTATAGTTACATTAAACTATTGTAAATAATTCTATTCACCAATATTTCATCAAAGGTGTTTCCTGGTGATTCCTAGGTACCGTAATGATATAGATAGATAGACTAAGAAACATATGTAATTTAAGAGAGAGTGAGAGGTAGACAGAGAGAAATTACTCAAGATGTATACAGTATGCGCGACGATATAAGACAGAGAGAAACAGGTAGAGATATAGACAGAGTATGAGAAAGGGTATCAAGGAGGGTAAAGGTAAGGACACACCCCAAAAGTCACCCTACCTTCATTTGCTCCCTGAACTGCGTAATCTCTCGGGTGATCAGCTCTTTCTTCCCCTCCTCCACATCTTCCATATCATCCAGGTTCTGGAATACATATAATAGGTTAGCGGTAATTTCCATTACATACATTGTTACAGCATTAAGCTGGTATCACACGAGAGCTTTTATAGGTAACATTCGATGATCAACATTTAATAACATTAAAAAAATAAATTACATAAATAAATAGAAAAAAATAGAAATATTAGAAAAAATATATAGAAAAAGTAGAAAAAAGAAGAAGACTATACTAACGGTGGTGGTGGGGATGTTAGCTATATCTGCGCCACTGGATAGGGCCACCAACTTCTCCTGCACCTTGGACATGCGTTTCTCCCGCATGTCATTCTTGTTGGGCGGGGGCACGTAGTTCATGATTTCCTTCTTGTGGTCGCAGAGGATGTCGTTGATCCGCCGCAGGGCCATGTGGTCTTCCTGCCGCATGTCATCGTCCAGGTAGGATTCGTCGCCATCTTCGTTCACCTCGTCTTGTAAGGGTGAGGAGTCCCCGTTCTGTTTGGCCTTCTTACGCTTTTCTGTAGACGTGGGGAATCATTTAAAAACACATATAGTTAAACCCCTCTCTTTTGAACAAATCGGGGGAGACCCTGCCTGAAAGTGCAAAATCTTAGTTTGATTTTTACCTCGGTCTTTCAAACTTTGCAAAATAGACCAAGGTGATAATCAGTACTGGATATATAGATGGTATCTAGATATCAATTTTTTTTTTTTTCAGAGTTTGACGGTCAGATCATTACTTTGTAACAGTGGATGAATTTTCTGTGATAGCAGTATACAGTAATATTATTATATAAAGCTCACTAAGTATTGAACTATTGGAAAGTAAAAAATTATCATGGCTAAGCCAGTATATTAATTTCAGTTCTTGCCACAAAATCAATAAAATAAATATCTATAATAAAGAAGACCTTACCTTTATACTCATCTAGAACTTCTTTAGTCTTGGCATCCGCCTTCACAACAAGCTTCTTTTCAGCAATTTCATAGTCGTGAAGCAGCCTAATGGCCCGAAGAGCGGCATCTGGATTACCAAACTCGCAGAAACCAAAAGCTGAAAGGAATAATTTGAGGCTATTACAGTACAGTACAGTACACGAATTGTTCCAAATTATATCATCACAAAAGGCAATTGAATATTCATCAAGTCCAATAAATGTTCTTCTACAGAATATAAATTATTTATTATTTTGCAAGTTTTACATAATTATATTAACTATATAGCTTGCCCCTTTCCTGGTGTGCACTAAGCTCATTTCAGCTACAAAAATAGAGGAAAACATTAAGTGTAGGAACTATCCTCCCCTTCAGAGGTTTACATTTCTATCTCATACCGTAATAGATAGCTTTTTCCTTCACATTCCAGTATAATACCATTTACTCTGTTAACCTCCAAACCATTACCAGATTACCTAAATTTTGTTGAGGGGTAAGGGAAAAAATGTGACGCTTTTGGATTTTGTGGGGGCGCTCGTTTATGGCCTTGGCCTTGCTCGAGACCTTGGGGCTGTTCGGCCAGACAGCCTGGGGAACAACAACAACAACCTAAATTTTGTACAGTCCTGGACAGTAATATCTGTACAATATGTAGAAAAACAAATATGATACGCAATACTTGGAAAAACTGTTTGAGCCACAAAGCTTGAATTACGGTATTACAGTTTCTTACAGTAGATCCTCTGGAAAAAGGCAAACTATGCCTGTGTATCCAGCTCAGTACCAGTACTTGCACTGCTGCGGTCGTTCACGGTGTTGGCGGCGGCGGTAGCAGACGCAACATTTTTACTATTCTGTATTTTTGTTTTATAATCAAACTTCAAATCTTGTCTTCCCCATGCTTTATCAAGATTACTTGCAAACTCCCTTATTGATTCGGAATCGACTACATACTGGGGCAGTGCGTTCCACTCATTTACCACTCTATCACAAAATGAGTTCTTTGCCTTTTCAAGCCTATTTGCCTATTTCTTTCTTTGTAAATTTTCTTAGTGTCCTCTCGTTTTTGTTCCCTCCCGCATCAAGAAGATACCTTCACGCACATCCTCATCGTACTTTCCTGACACTATCTTAAAAGTCTCTATCATATCCCCTCTCTTTCTCCTATATGCCAGTGTCGGAAGCCCCAGTGTCCTCAACCTCTGCTCATAGCCCGCGTTCTTCAACGTTGGTACCAGCTTGCTAGCTCTCCTCTGCACTTTCTCCACTGCTTCTATATCCTTTACCATATATGGAGCCCACACCTGGTATTAGCCAATCAATGCTCACTGTCTGGAACTTCTCAAATTATTCATGACCACAGCTGTACATAAAATTAATGTTAAGGGGGTAGGATTTATTTATTAGTACAGTATATATATTTATTTATTATTGTTATAGTTTCCTCTATCTCTAGCTTAATATATTATCCTCAAGATCCCTCCTCGAGGTAATTTTGTACATTTTTCAGTAGAAATTTCTAAAAAAAATTACAGGCTCGCGAAGGTCTTATAATCAACAACCTAATAGGGCGAACGTCTAAAATCTCAAAACTAATGGGGCTAAACATGAGGGAGAACCAGAGAATTTCCACTTACCCTGCAGCTTGCCCGATGCCCCCTGCACCCTCTTCCAGCTGTGTACATTTCCGCAGGTGTTGAGAATATGCCTGACCATCACGTCCGGGGCCTTCTCTGTGATATTCCCCACGAACACGGTAACGGCGGGACCGGATGCCTCGAGCCTCTTGGAGTAGCTGGGCGGCTTCATGCCCATCCCGCCACCGCCAGAAGGACCCTGCTGGTGCTGGTGCTGCTGATGCTGCTGATGCTGGTGCTGGTGTTGGTGCGGATGTGGATGCTGGTGTTGGTGTTGGTGCTGATGTGGGTGAGGGGGCTTGTTGATGGACGGCTCGGGAGGACCGGACCGCATCTGGGGCCGGGCGGATACTGGGGTCGGGATCTGTGACAAGGTCTAAAGGATAGGGAGAAAAAACAAACAAGGGAGGAGATTAGAATTATGTTGGTACTAGTTCAGGGTTAGTAGGAAGAGAAGAAGAAGGAAAAAAAAAAAAGGGTTAAATTAATTAGCATATATTTCACGGTTAGTATGAGCAAGTTTGCATGAGTAGATAATTGTAGAGTATAAACTTTGCAGGATTAGGATCTGTGAAAAGGTCTCTAAGAGGAAAGGAGAAATAGAAAACAAAGCCGAGGTTATAAATCTATCAGTACAAGCTCAGGGAGAGTAATAGGAAAGTACAGTAGGTTAGAGAAGGCATTGAGAACTAAAGAGAAACCAAAACAAAGGCACAGGTCAAACTTAAAATGACACCAGCTCAGGGATAGTAACATGACAGAATGAAAACTCAGCCAAGGTAGTCACAGGGAGTAACTCATTAAGATATGTGACTGTGTCTAAAGGTAGTGTCGTACTGGCAGTTTGTGTAGCCTGCTACTAATTCTGGATATTACTTTTCACCAGATTCACTTGATATTGCCTTTTATTACCTTAACCCCTTCACTACCGGCGACATCTTTTAAATTTCATGCTAGCTATATTTTGAGGATTTTGTGCAGTTGAAGAAGGATCTATGGTAGTCAAAAGGGTTAAGTGAGATAGTTCGAAGCCTGTTACTTGCTTGAGGCCTTTTTCAAACTGAATAAAACAGTCTAAATTAAGCTAGAACATAGTTAAATAGACGTCGCGGTACAGAAGGGGTTAAACCCAATCATTGTGAACTCCAGCTACAGTACTAGGTATTGGTGTGGCTTAGTTTGCAGTTTTTAATACAAAAAAATGCAGACAAACATCAGACATTAGCTAATAAACACCCACAAATTGCCAGTGTGACACCACCATGAAAGGATGAAATAAAGCAAAAAACTCAAGGTTCAGACTAAAAAACGATTACCATGTCTTGTGCACAAGATGGGCCCACATACAGTACTATAACCAGTAGTTAACTATTGGTATGAGGTAACTAAGAGAAATAGTACAGGTCTCCCTCACTATCCGATGCCCCGATTTACGATATTATTATAGGTTTTTAGGTGTTTGGGTTATGGCTGGTCCGAGAATGCACCCCTATTTACCCCATTAATTGTAGGGTTCGCTATGTGATTTCCTATTTAAGATCAGGTTTTCAGGAT
This sequence comes from Paralithodes platypus, assembly GCA_032716605.1. Taxonomy (NCBI): domain Eukaryota; kingdom Metazoa; phylum Arthropoda; class Malacostraca; order Decapoda; family Lithodidae; genus Paralithodes; species Paralithodes platypus. The sequence goes on along the minus strand of CM064545.1, from coordinate 35,803,094 downwards.
CGTAACCCAATCGTATATCGAGGGAGACCTATATAAAGAAAATGTGTAAAAAAAGGCTATAATATGGATCCTATAAAAAAACATGCGTACAGTAGTAAACATCTACAGTATACCAATATCTAAGAGGTAAAGAGAAATATAGTACCATCAAAAACGTGTTTAAACCAGTTATTCAAAAAGTGCTATAATGTCATGGGCACTACATGGGTCCAAATAAAGCCACACATAGAAAATAGAAAAAGTTAAATTCTAAGTTTTTAAATACTCCCGGCCGGGATCGAACATCCGACATTCAGAAAGGATTAAAAGCTTGGACACTCGTTCTGAGGTTCGTCGGAGGTTCGATCCCGCTCACGTGTATTTGTGAGATATACTTGATGTTGAGTTCTTAATGTGTTACCGTATACTGTTATGGGCACTTCAGGGTTCCAATTGACCACTTGCGAGTTTCAGGCTATAAGGAAGTTGAAGCCGTGAACATCGATATTAAAGAGAAATGCAATAATAATGTACGTTTCTGATGGATAAATGGTATGTTGAATTGGGTTTTATGTATTTATAAATGTACTACGACCGTATTTTACCTGTAAATTCTGTTAAATATCGTTGTCTACAGCTCCAACTTCCTTATAGACCGAAACTCGCAAGTCGGCAATTACGACGACAGTACATAATACTGTATAATGTACACTAGGGTGGACATATGGACATGTCTAAGGGGTAAGTAGCAAAACAAATATAACACGTATAGAATTATTAAGTGCTGCACTGTCGTATACACAACATGAATCCAATTAGGTCATCCATACTATTGGATTCTGCTAGATATATGTGAACAATAAGTACTGTATAGGGTTAAACGGGGTAATTTTGTCGCGAACGGTGGTTTTTGCTCAATAAAAAACGCCACATATTGATTTTTTTTTTTTTTTATCTATTCAATAGTCTTCGCTAAAGATATCTACTGTAAAATCGGTTTTGCCAAAAAATCATTTGGGCCATGCCATAGATGTTTTTAAAACATATGTCGCACATCTTAATGGTGGTATCTTAGGTAGGTCAGAAATCCAGAATTCAATCTCTTATAACTCAAAAACGACTAGTAGTAATTGGGCTAATAATTCTACCATTTGGAAAGAGACAGCCAGGGAATAGGTGAGGAGAATTGTAGCCCATTTGCTTTAGCCCTTCGAGTTATAGAGGATAGAGATCATGATTTATGCCCTAACTATATTGAATGAACTATAGTGCAGAGGCCTCTATCAAGACCAAAACAAATATTCAATTACGCTGGGAATGGAATGTGTGGGACTATCTAGGTAACAAGGTAAAGAGAAACACAAATAACTCAAAAGTACAGGAACATAATCAAATTCAAACCACACGTAGTAATTTTTTTTCAGCCATATTTTCAGTATAGAAATTACGAAAATCTATTTAAAATCAAGCATTTATTATATTTGGTTATTTTATAGAGAGATGGAATTTGTTTGATTAATTGTTAAAGATTAAGTTAAGAGTATTTGCAAGGAATCGGATATAAATAATTAATTAATAATACAGTAGTATTAATTTAGTATATATGGAGCACTCAAACTTGTTTTGTTGGAGCAAGCCTGAAAATACAAGACTAACAAAAAATTACCCTTAACCCCTTCAGCTTCATGACGTCTTTTTACCTTTGATTCTGGCTAAAATTAGACGGTTTTATGCAGCTTAAGATGGACCTACATTATTAACCCAGGGACTGTGACGGTCCTTTCAGAAGCACAGTATTTAAGCATGTGTAAAAACAACTCTTCAAATACCATGCCGGTGCTGGGAAACGTCTTAAAATTGGGTAAGGCCAGTGTCACACGAGCGCTTTTTCCGTCAATTTTCCATGAGCAAGTTTGTTCTCGTATTATTTCTGAACTGTTTCACCCTGGTATCGGCAACTAGACTGAAGGTAGATTATGTTAGGAGGCTGAATTCTGATAAAGTGTATTATTGTAAGCTTCCAGGTCATAATTGCCCGTAAAAATTGCTCGAAAAAGAGCTCGTGTGACTCCGGCTTAACACATAGAAAGTACAGTAGTGGCATCTTTCTACACCACATCCTCTATTTCTTCCCTCCTTTATACACCACTCCCCACCCTTCCTCAACTTGATCTTTTATTTTGCACAGGTTCAGTTCATGGGTTAAGAGTGTTTAATTGATTTCATAATTACCTATTTGAATACTAGCAGTAGATTATACACTAATAAAATCGTCTAATGGTAACCAGAATATGATGAAAGTTACGTAATGTTGGTGGAGAGGGGATAACCTTCAGTACAGGTAGCTAATACTCTTCCAAATTATTTACCTGTACTCATATCTTTGCTACTAGGGTATTTTCAACAATAGTATATACATCTAATTAATAGCATACCCGTACCAGATATCCTTTCACACAAAGATTGGAATCACTGATAATGTTCGTTAGTTGGGGAAAAGTAAAACTCTGAAAATTATGAAGAATAGTTAAATTCAATGCTATACAGTAAAATAATTACACTATTGGGAGATCTATTCTAGGTCCATTTTTAGATTACATTGAACGCCTTCAGACAAATATTTCTATACTGGAATGACGCCATTAGGACAAGAGACTGAAACTGCACGTATGTGTGGAGCACTCAGTCTTAAAATGTAAGTATGTATGCATGTACTATATGGGACACAGATAACCTTACTTTAACTTAAAAAGAACCTCTAGGAAAGAAAGGGATAACTATATCTATTGTATGTTAACCCTCTCCGACATATGACGCGATTTTGAGCCTATTAAGGATACTTTAAAGCCTTTGTTACCATCAGGGGTATTTAGAAACCTTTAGTTTAGTTACTTCAACCTCTGCAGTTGTCTTTGAGTTCGCTGTGGGCAGAAAATTAATTTTGGAGAGGTAATTATAAGTGAAATTTCTTATTGCTAATCTGGCAACCTCTGCGTCATATGAGTGTGAAAGGGTTAACTCTCCAACTTCAACAGATCCTTCGTAAGTTGAATAAAATTATCTGTCGGTCCAGAAGTCAGAAAGAAGCCTAAATTTGACCGATATGATTGGTATCAGATAGAAAGTTTAATACATATAATAGGAATATAATGACAGATAAGACATTACAAATACCGGCAACTCGTTCATGAAAGATAAGGCTCAAGGCTTACCATATGATCTACAGTACGGTTGGCCAAATACTTTGTCGTGTCTCCGCTGTCATTAATTTTTGCTCGCTGTGTGCTGTATTAATGTCTGCCAGATGTTGAATATAGGGTGTGTAAAGATAGGAACATATTTGTATATCTCACTCGAAACGATAAATTAATGCCGATACCAATTATTGATAAAAATATACTTGTTGCCGCTACATCACTTATTTGGCCGACTGTACAATACAGAAGTGAGATCATTTCTATAGGACCAAGTGGCATTTGTTCTATTTAACTTATAATTAGAACTGCAGCAATCCTCTTAAAATATGTGTCATCTAAACTTACCAGTTTCCTAGGCCTGAGTCTCACAATATTGGAGTGAACATTATACAGATATATAGATGTTGATTTCAATGCAAAAGAGACCCAACATATTGCTATAAATAAATTAGCTTATAAAGTTCCGGAAAAAGAACTAATGTGACTTTTTAAAGTTGATTGATCTCTTAAATCCTCAAAGATAAGCAAGTTTTAGTTTAAACCCTTTCAATCAGATGACAATTTAGGTATTTTATAGATTTTTAGTACCCCGAGAAAAAGTTTGATTTAACACACAGGTATTTATAGATTTTTAGTACCTCTAGAAAAGTTTGATTTAACACACAGTTTGGTATGGTCAGATTTAATCAAGACAGATTATTTGACTTCTAAGAGGAAGTGTTTGTTGATGGAAAACATTAAATACAGATCTCCCTCACTATCCGTTGTCCCAATTTATGATATTATTATAGGGTTTTAGGTGCTTGGGTTTTAGCTGGTCTGAGAACGCATCAATATTTATCCCATTAATTTTAGGGTTATAGGTTTTTAGGTGCTAGCGTTTTGGCTGGTCCGAGAACGCTTCAACATTTACCCCATTAATTTCAGGGTTCGCTATGTGATTTTTCTATTTAAGATCAGGTTTTCAGGAACATAACCCCATCGTAACTCGAGGGAGACCTGTACTGTACACCTAATTTTGTTCTCTTCTTCAAGGAATAAATGTACAAAATCACTACTGTACCATATTATGTAGAACTATTACAAGTTAAAGCATAAACATTTACTCTTTGAGGGGAGATGGGCAGTTTTTTGGGGTCTATTAATTAATTATTATATATTGTTCTTTTATTTATAAATAATTATTTTACTTAAGCGGTTTCCACATAGCGATTTTGATTCGTTGTTTTGTCTTTTTACTGTGTTCGTATACGCTTTGGTTTGTTTATTTGGAAGTTTTACATTATAATTATTATTTTATTTCATAGTTTCCTCGCTAGACCTCCATCAAACTTAGAAAAAGAAAAAAACAAAGACCCCCCCCCCAAAAAAAAAAGATAAATTTGTAAATTTTTCGGTAGAAAAATGTCCTAGCCAAAGGCAGGTTCCTCTTAAAATTTCAGGCTTGCTCTCGCTCGCCAGGAAAAAATAGACACCTAAATGGCACAAAAAGTCTTAAAATTTACAACAAAATGGGGCGAAAGATGTTAAAATCGCCAAACTAATGGGCCGAATGTCTTATAATCTCAAAACAAATGGGGCTTATGACGAGGGAGAAAGGGGACCAGAAAAACTACACATCTGCCCTTAACTACCAGAGGCAATTTCTGGATAGTACTGTATCTGCTATAAATATAAATAGCTATTGGTATAAAATTAAACCATTCAATAAAACATATCCAACTAACTCTACAACTACAAGTCAAAAGGCTAATAAGTAACACCCCGTTCTTAACATTAATCATCAATTACAAACCCCAATGTACTTGAATAACTAATGAAAGCAAATGGTCCTCCCGGGATTCGAACTCGGGACACCACACCCAGAACATAAGCATCTAAACCCTTACACCACCAACATAGTTAATACCAAACAGCCTCAAACCCTCTACAGTACAATAATCTAGAATAAAACGAAAAAAGACGTCCACGTACTGAGAAGTTAAAAGCTGATCTCACCTGAGATATTGGGATGCCCACTGCAGGAACCATATTGGCTGCAAAATATAATAATGCACATAGAGTATCTTTATTAGATGGGAAAGAAATTAAATAATGTTAACCCCTTCAGCACCATGACGTAATTTCCATCGTATTCTGGTTATCATTAGCCGATTCTCTTTAGTTTTTAATCTACTTCTACGACTCAAATGGGTATAGGCCTATACAATCTCAATAAACCCTCTTTTTAGGGCCAGCCCTGTGAGAGTCTTGTTCTAGACTTAGTGGTCTGGTTAAACAAACTTTTAATTAATTAATTAATTAATAAACCATCTTAACAACACATGTCCTTCTTAAACTGCATATAATCATCTAATTTTAGCCAGAATGAGAAGTAAAAAGACGTCATGGTGCTGAAGGGATTAATAATATATAAAGTTTATCTTTAATGGATGGAAATAAATTAATTATGTTGAACTTGATAATAATATATATATATTGTTTTTTTTTGTTTTTTTTTACAAACATTTAACTTTGCATGTACAGTATACATTCAGTTAGTATACTGTACTGTTGTTGAAATACATATTACATTAGCAACATTAACATACGGTAGACTGCTCGATGTGAATGTGCTGATAGGTGATGCTGAGGGTAATTCTGATCATTATCTGGTGGAGGGAAAGCTGAGAGTAAGGAGTTGTAGGAGAATGCGAGACAAGCGTGAAGTAAGAGAGGCAATAATAGTTAGTGAGTTAGAGAAGAGTACTTGGAGTGACTCGTAGAGACAGATTGAGGAATGAAGAGGTAAGTAGGAGTGGGACAGCAGGAACCTTTATCGGCCAGAGTGGACAGACGGGGGCTGCGCTGGTATGGACATGTTGAGCGAATGGGAGATGAAAGGCTTACTAAGAGAGTATATGAGTCAGATACAAGGGGAGGTAGAGGTAAAGGAAGACCTCAGTTGAGATGGAGAGATTCTGTTGTCCAACCGTTGGAAGATAGAGATGACTGTGGAACAGGCAAGATAAGTGGGAATAAATAGGAATGAATGGAGAATGCTTGTGAATAGACGAGTGATAATGCGGTCGTTGAGAGAGGGGGTCGGGCACCATTTGGACTAGATAATAGTCAATTAGGCGCCTGGCCCGGGGAGTCATGCATGGATGTGAGGTGGGCGGGCATTGTGGTGTGCTCCTGCTGCGTGTCTGCCTGCTGAGACCGGAACCTCTCCGGGAGGTCTGGGGCCGGGGGATTGCTGGAAGCCCCTAGTGATCCTTGGTCTCTGGGTCTTCTCCTGGGTGACCTAGATGTGTGAATATATATTTTGCTTTTTTATGTTGTATTCTCCTTGTTCGGGATCTGTCTCAAGTCGGCCACCCCCAGCTATGGGGTATGTGCCTGTGTATATACTGTACATACATACATACAGTATAACATACGGTAGGCCTATCGATAGTTTTGACGTTAGCAAGGTGCTTTACGTTTTATTAATAAAATATACTTACCAGTACCAGTGTTTCATAAATAAATATCGCCTATAGGCTACTTAATCTCATAATAACACTTGATAGTGACGAAGTTGATACATACTGTACTGTAAAACAATAAAAAAATACTGTACTCATAATGCTTGACCTACGGTAAATAATATAATACCAAGTAGGGTAAGATACAGTAGCATCTGGTGAACAAAGAATATTACAGTAGTACAAAATTGTGGTAACACGGACAAGGATTTCAAAAGCATAATGGAAGTATATACGGTAGGCTACATAAATAAATAAGTGCAAATTTTCCTTACTGGCCAAAGTGAAAGGAGCTCCCATCATGGTGGAGAGAGGCACCCCCGGCATAAGGGGGGGTCGCGGAGGGAACGCCATCTCTGCTGCCTCACTCACACTTTATCTGCCGAGAATAAATGCATTAGCCTATAGCCTACCACATACATATCTTTCACTATGACGGCATTTTAGGAAATTTAAGAGTTATATGATAAGGTAATGTAACATTCAAGAAATCATAAGAAATATGCTAGATAAACTAGCCTATAAGATCAGGTAAGAACCACAAGAAATATCTGACACCTTGCTTCCTGTTGAAAACAAAAATACGGGTAGAATGTAGAGTTCGGGCGTACCGCCAGCCTTGTTTACACTACGCGTAGTGGTGTCGGACCTTTGCCATCATGTTTCCGTCTATTTTGATTACCTTTAGATACAATAATATGTTGCGAGGGGGCTTTGCCCCCCCTCACCCGCCCCAATGACATATTGTCATCATCATATACTGTATAAATGTTTAAAATGTGCTTACTGACATTTAAGGTGCTGAGGTTTGGTGAGCCTAAGTATTTGTTGGATCTTCTATTTCCAACACATAATGAGTCGAATGTGAATTTGCGTAGTGGTGATGACCCATATCGCCTTTATGAGCCTAGAGCCATTGGGGAACGTGCTTTTGCTGCTAGATCCTTTTCTTATGTTGCCCCACGTCTATTCAATCGACTTCCAGTGTCACTTAAGGGGACCGACCGGTTAATTTAGGCTTAAAAAACTCAAAATCCTGAAAATACCAATAGGTGTTTACTCAACAAGAGTCAACATCCCTTCATAAGCCAGTGAAATGTTATTAGTGAAAACCCATTGGAAATAGTTTTTGTTTATGTTTTCCAAACTTTTCCTGTAATTCTAAAAACGTTATACCTGTATAGCGAACTTTGAAATTAACATGCTCGGTAACTACTGGTCGTACGAGGAGCATACCTATATAAATCGAAAGAGCGTAAGCTACTCTACAACCTCCCATACGCTTTATCTTCTACTTTGCCATGTTCCTGCGTAAAATATTGTAAATCTAAAAAACAAAAGTAAAAATGTTCACCTAATTACCTTAGACTTTCACATGTTTTTCTCAGAACCTATATTGTCGCACTTTCGGATGTTACTCTAAAATTTGTATTGGGCCTATAGGAATGGTGTATATACCATTGCAAAGGTAATTAAAAACACTACAAGTCCTATAAAGCCAATTTACTCTAGCCAACTTTGTTTGGTTGCAGCATGTTGTCACAGTCGTAAAATTCTACAAAATAATTTCACCTTAATTCATAATCACCTAAATCCAAAAATACACAAAATATATAAAATGTTCTTTATAGCAACTACAGACACACCTATTGTGAGTTGTTTGATCACATACAGCACGTGATATAGGGATTTCTGTAGGAGTAGAATGGGTCATAGTAGTGCTATAGTTTGCAACTTTTTTTTACCTAAATTGTAAGAAAAAAGTAAAAAAAAAGAAGAAAAAAAAAAGTTTTTGGACCTAGTTTTATGGTCACATACACCTGTGCCAAATTGCATTTACATTGGAAGTAAGGCCTGGAAGTTAGTAAATAACCGGTCGGTCCCCTTAAGAGCCCCGAAAACGGATTGCGTCGCTGGGGCTGTACGGGTTAAGCAGTTGAATTGTGTTGACGCTTATAAGAAACAACTGAAGTCGCACATATTTCTGAGGGCTTATAATATTGGGGAGCATAGAGTTACTAATGACTATAAGCTTTAATGTTTTTTCGTTTTTGTTTTGTTTTTTGTTTTTTTTAAATGGAAAAATTTAAGTTAATGTGAGCGCTCGTGAATCCGCTAGGAGAATTGGCGCTCGAACAAATAAAATACCAGCATATTATTATTATTATTATATTGCCAGCAGGGAGGGGGCAAATTACCGAAAAAATCGCCGTCAAAATAGACACAAACTTAACCACGGCGATCGACAAATGTAAATGCGGCGGCGGCGGGGGAGGCGTCGGACCTTTGCAATCATGTTCCCGTCTATTTTGAATGCCATTGGATACAATAATATGTTGAGGAGGGGCTTTGCCCCCCTTCACATATTCTCATCATCATATATATTACCAGCAGGGGGCAAATAACCGAAAAAATCGCGGTCAAAATAGACGCGAAGTTAACCGCGGCGATCGCCCTATGTAAACATGACGACCGTACGCCCGGAATCTACATCCATCCCAAAACTATCCGAAAACTACTAAGGACGATCTGTTTTGAAAAACCTCAATGGTAATGCACGCAGTAATACCCTAAACGCACTAAAATTGCAAATTTTCTAACAGAAAAATAGATTAAATTCGAGCAACCTTTCGCAGAATATTCGCTCGCTCTAGGTCAGTGGTCAGCAACCCTTAACTCATTGGCTGTGGCTATGTTTGGGCTATGTTTGGGCTATTTAGGGCATATTCAGGCACTCCTGAATGATAAATCAAGCATCTGCATTAAATGAAGTGTATTCTGCCGAAAACTAGACGAAAATAGCTTCAAAATTACACCAGAACGGGCCCCGTACGTGGTCTGGTTCACCCGCAGTGGTGCCAGTGAAACGCGGGAAACCCGCTATTTGGTAGCACACGCTCGCTTGGCTACACTGCTGTGAGACACAGAGAGACCCGCGCGAGACACAGTGTACCTCAGTGAGCTGCTCGGTGCTCTGAGGGTCGGAGGTGGGCCCCTCACGCTCCCGCCCACTGACACTCGATTTTTATGGTTTTTACAGGCTTTTAACCCTTCTTTAGCGGGGCCCGACTTAAGTCCGTATAGAGAATACCTGCCCAAAGAGCGGGGCCCGACTTAAGTCCGTGTGCAATTTTGGAGCAATATTGCCTCTGAGAGAGAGACGAGCGGTGGGCGGAGCGTAGGTCGGGCTCTGACCGTTCGCCACGGGTCCCGCGGGCCTACTGATGTTTACTCCACACACATCCACCCTCCCTCCTTCACTACACAGGGTATTATGTCAAGAAATTACCGTATTTTAGGGATTTTTCCTTAGTCTTGCACGATCGTTGCAAGAGAACGCGTGGTCATAGGAGGATGGTGTCATTGGAAAGCTGAATTAATGCCCTTTCAGGGATACATAATTGTATTACGCTCTGGCTCTTCTTTATGCATGAAAAAGAGCACGGAAACAAGGCCATTTAGGGTAAAACCACCCGCTTGGCGGGTAGTAGAAATTCCTTACGGGCTCGCTCGTAAGGCGTTAAAGCCTGGAAATTGCTGTAACTTACCAGGACGTTCCAGAACGTCACCTGCAACGAAAGGGTTAAAGCTAGAAGAGCCATTTGTTCTAAGTTTCATAAAAAAAAAAACATTACTGTTGGAGCCGCAACACAAAAAATTGGTCTCATAAACCGAAATCTAGCCTACAGTACTGTATTTCAGAAATAAGAGAATATACCGGTACCCTACAGATTATAATGATATTTTCAATGTACGGAACTGTACTTTTATTCACAAAGATTAGGAAATTCATAGGCCCATGTGTCATATATCTAGAAATCATAACGATAATTGATACCCATAGGCTAGATCTTTTCGAAGATGAATAAACAAATCTAATGTTGCCTTGATTGTGTTATATGATGCCTTCGTTTTGAAGGAAGAATGATTATTTCTGAAGTTTCTGGAGCCACAAAAGTGTCCTGAAAGAGCCGCATGCGGCTCCTGAGCCGCAGGTTGCCGACCCTTGCTCTAGGTCATGACCGATAGCCTACGTCTAATTTGACAATTTTATCTGAGTGTAAAATGGAGGGAGAGTAAGAAACTGTTCTGGAAAGAAGTCAAGAAAGTTAGGGAAGGTAGCAAGGGAAACAGTAAGGGTGTGAAAGATAAGAATGGGAGAATGCTAGCCGAGAAGCAAGAGAGAGTCGAAAGATGGAGGGAGTACTTCAATGAGTTGCTAAATGTAAGGAATGAAGAGCCAGCAAACATAGCTGGATATGGTATGGGAGGGAGAAGAAGAGAAGTACTGTAGTGGAGGAGGAGGTGGGGATCAGGAGGTCTGAAGTGTGGGAAGCCATGAAAAGAGTGAAGTTGGGGAAAGCACCAGGAACAGATGGAGTGTGTGGGGAAATGTTGAGGTATGGTGGTGAGATAGTGATAGAATGGGTATGGAAAATGTGCAAACTAGCATGGGAGAAGGGGAGTGCACCCGATGACTGGAAGACTGGCATAATAGTCCCCCTATATAAGGGCAAAGGGGAAAGAGGAGTGTGTGGTAACCACCGAGGAATATGTCTTCTAAGCGTAGTAGGGAAGGTATACAGTAGAGTAGTGATTGAGAGAGTGAGAGTGAGAACGGAGAAATGGATAGGCGACGAGCAGGGAGGTTTTAGGAAGGGAAGAGGATGTGTAGATCAGATTTTTACCCTGAATTGTGTTGTGGAGAAATATCTGGAGAAGAAACAAAAGGTGTATGTTGCCTTTATGGACTTGGAGAAGGCCTATGACAGAGTGGATAGAGAAGGTTTGTGGAAAGTACTTAGAATATACGGAGTAGAGGGCAAGTTTCTGAAAGCAGTGAAGAGCATACATGTATGAGGGTGCAAAGGCGGCAGTACGTGTGGAGAGTGAGCAGAGCGAGTTCTTTGACCTGAATGTTGGTTTGAAACAGGGGTGTGTGATGTCCCCGTGGTTGTTTACTGTATATATGGATGGAGTCATGAATGAAATACTATCAAGAGCAGTGGATGTTGGTGTATCGCTGAAAAGGGAGGGAATTGAGTGGAAGCTACCTATACTGCTGTTTGCGGATGATACAGTTCTGATGAGTGATAATGAATGGGAGTTGCAGGGTCTGGTAAATGAGTTTGGAACAGTATGCGAAAAACGGAATTTGAAGGTAAATGCGGGGAAGAGCAAGGTTATGGTCTTCGAAAGGGGTGAAGTCACAGAGTGTGAGGTGAAGCTGAACGGTCAGGCTATGGAGATCGTCAACTCTTTTAAGTATCTGGGCAGTGTGTTGAGTAAAGATGGGACTATGGATGAAGAAGTGCGTGAGAGGGTACAACAGGGGAAGAGGGTTGTAGGAACGCTAAAAGCAGTAACAAGAAATAGGGTGGTCAGTATGGAAGTGAAGAAGTCCTTGCATGACAGTGTGGTAATCCCGACACTGACTTACGGAAGCGAAGCATGGACGTTGGTTGAGAGACTCAGACCAAGAGTGAGAGCAGTAGAAATGAATTACTTAAGGAGTGCGTGCAGAGTTACATGGAGGGATAGACAGACTAATGAGGCAGTAAGAAGGTGTGGTGTGGAGGTAGATGTGCTGGAAAGTGTGAAAAGGAACAACTTGAGATGGTTCGGCCATATGGAACGTATGGAAAGCGAGAGAATTACTAAGAGGGTGTACGAGAGCGAGGTGGAGGGACAGAGAGGGAGAGGTAGACCGAATGAGAGGTGGAAGGATGGAGTGAGGAAGTACATGCACGAAAGCGGTGCTGGTTGGGGGGAGGGGCGTCGACTGACTGGGGACAGAGGTGCGTGGGGGCGGTTCGTTCGTGGCGACCCCTTCGGGGATCACGGCGTCAGGCAATAGATAGATAGAGGGGGAAAGAAAAAAAAAAAAAAAAAAAAAAAAAAAAAAAAAAAATCCCACGACCAGCTGTTATTTGACCCATGCTGGGTCATAATATGTCATAATAGATTATGACAAGAACTCCTGGGAGGGGGGGGGGTAGCCTGTGAAGGACCCAAAAGCGGTCAAATACGTAACGGTCGTGGCCCAGAGCATGCAAATCGCTGCAAATTTGCGAAAGGCTGCTTGAATACCAATACCAAAAAATTTCCCAGCCCGGACACTTTCGGTAGACTAAGGGTTGTGCTAGAGGTGTAGGCCTACGCGTAGCCTTCCTTACATAAGTCGTACGATCGCAGTTACGGTTGCGTCTAATTTTTGTTCTTCGAAATAATACCACGGCCAGCTGTTATTTGCCCCTTGCTGATAATATATAGCCTACGTAGCCTAATTAAGAAATAACAGCTGGCCATGGAAATAATGGCATAACCTAATTTCATAAAATAATCAGGCCTAGGCTAGATGCAAACATAGGTTGACTGCATACAGTACCCCCCTAACACAACCCTTACTTCACTTTCTTTTAAGTAACCTAAGGCTACAGGCTTGCTAAGTTGCTAGGCCAGCCTACCACTGTAACCACTCACCTAAAAAAAATCAACACCTGAAGGCTGAATGGGATGAAGCTTAGACCTATTAGGCCTATCGCAAAACTAATAGGCCTAGGGCTAAATTGTCTCCGAAACTAGCCTAAAGGGGCAAAATAGGGAGGACTGGGAGGTACAAAAATACCTCCCTCGTACCAAATTTGGCTAAGTCTACTGACAGCCACATTGACAGTAGGCTAGGCTAGGATATAGGCTAGCCTAAACTTCCTAAAGGGCGTAAATCGTAAAAACAGGATTTAGGCTAGGGCCTAGGCCTAGGCTAGTAGCATCATGGCATGTATAAATGTTAATAACCTTATATTAATGGTTTAAACCGACAAAATAATCAAATGTTAGCTGTTGTCCAGGCTCCGATCACAGTAGGGCGTCTCCTGTAAAAAGTCATATGGAAAATAAACATATAAAATCCTAACTTGTCCACGTCAATGCCCCTGACTCCACTCCTTTTCTCCTCTTAGATTTCCCTCCTCCCTGCACCTTATCCCGTTATTCTGCCGCCAAACGATGGTAGTCTGGTATGGGCAGAAATTGACGTAGTCAAATAACATATTAGATACTCACTTATAGCTAAAAATTCGATGTTAAGAGTGGAAAATACAGCGCTCTGTTGAGGTAAAATGGCGTTCAACTGAGGTGCGATTCACAACTATGAATATTTTGTACACATTATTAAACTATGCATCAATAAATTCATAAATATATATACCCACTACATTTTAATATCTAAAACAAATATACATAAGCTAATTCATCATTAAAATTGTGTCTGATTCTTAAGAATGATCGCGAGTGACGTCATGGTTCTCCTTGCCGTCATCAAGTTTGCGCGCAATTTTCAAGGTGCTCCCAAATTTGTAATTTTTTCAATTTTACGACCTACTTAGGCCACCTAGGAAGCAATTAAGTTACTGGCGAAGGTAAGCTATTGTCTAGATCCCCTGGAAGGTAAAATTAAGAGCGAAAATTTTAATAGAGACCATTAATAAGAAAGTAATGAAAACGAGGGAGGGTTGTGTGCCATTGTGCAAGTTGGTTCAGTTCAATTTAACCCTTTTTGAACCTAGGGCAGGTATTTTTGGACTTTCCTTGTTTTGCTCCATTAGTTTGGAGATCTTAGACGAAACGCCTCATTAGTTTAATGATAAGACACTTCACTCCATTCAGGTGTTGATTATTTCCTGGGCGAGCGGTAGCCAGCCTATAATGAAAGAGAAATCTCCCTTGGGCCAGGACATTTCTGTATCGAAAACAAATTACAGGAAAAATGGAGTCTTCAACAAGCCGATTGGCCCACACAAGGCAGATCCCATTCACACCCAACCCATCTCGTCCGCCTATTCAACCTATATAATTGCTAAGGCATATTCCATATAACTCCATCTGCATAGAGTCTTGCGTACTGTTCAGGCTGTAAGAGGCACTATTAAAATACTTCAGCCTTGGCGGTTAACTTTAGTGCACCTTCTACAGGAGTTGATGGACAATTAAATCGGCTGTCTTTTGGGGTTTTACTTTGCCAATTTCATGCACATGTAGCCTTTTTTTTTTTTTAAGACCTCCGTCTACGTATTGTGAAAAACCTGTTATCCTCCGGCAAATTGTGGGGTTGAGTGAGTGAAGAGGGGGGGGGACAGTGAATGAAGGAGGATACATGTTTTTCATAATACGTGTTGCTAGCCCCAAACGCGCGAGCAACTGTGGCTTTCAACCATCCTACACATCCCCTTTTATTTATGTGCATCACACATGTTACATACAAATAAAGTTTATGTAGCCTATACTGTACTCTAATCTATTCCTTGACCATTCTGTCTCCTGTCTACAAGTGTGATGTAAAATGAGATCGGATATTTCTATGTGATTAATGAACCACATAATATTATATAACGTACATACATGTATACTTTCAGTTAACAATTGAATCTAACATATCGGCCATGGCGCCCCACCACAGGCCCCCATCTACAGGAGTGACGGAAAGTTAATAGGGTTATAGGCTATTTTGGGGATGGTAGCCTACTAATATTTACTTGCACATGTAGGCTACAGTACAGTCAACTCGATTAATCCGCAGTCTCGGAAAATTTAGTTATGCAATTATATGTCTTCAGACAATGCTGTAGGAAACTATTGCTTAGGATATAACCTACATTTCTTAATTCGTCTCTTTTCTATTTTATAGGCTACATTGCACATTTATTTTATACATTAAATGTTAACCTTTTCATAAGCCTAAACAATATTCTGAGACTGCGGATTATAGGCCTACGAGTTGACTGTACATAATTTCATCTCTTTCTTAGGCATAATGGTTTGAGTCCTATTTTCAAATTTTCCCCAGGGCGCCCCGCTGTTGGTTCCCTTCTGCAGGAGTGACAAAAATGTGATCTGGTGTTATTGAAATACATTATGTGCAACCGCACTTCGTTGGCGGAGGTTAGCCTATGTTTTTGCCTCCATGTTTTGTCTTTTTGTCTTGTTTATTTGTTTGTCTGTAAACAAGATATGTAGGCTCGAACGTCCCTTGATTTTGGCCCTGTCACTCTTTCAACTATGGGGGAGGCACTCGCTATAGGCAGTTATGCCTTTTGCCTCCCTCAATCACATAGAAAAAAAAAAAAAAAAGGCTATGTATGTATGTATGCATATACTCCTTTTTTTTTTTTTTTAATTTTTTTTTTTTATATAGGCTATAGGCCCTAGGCCTATATAGCTTATCAAAAAGCTATGAACAGATTATTATGCAAGTTGGATGCCAAATAGGATATGCATCAAGGAAGAAGTAATTTAGGCCTAATTGTAGAGGTGATTGGTAGAGCGCATACCTCCGCCAGCTCACAAAGTTATGAACCGATATTCATGAAACTTGGTGGGCAGATAGGATATGCACCAAGGGATAGGTAATTCAACTTAGGAGGCAATCGGTAGAGAGCATACCACCGTCAGCGTAGACGGAGATACGCACTTTCGAGAGTGCCCCTCAAGTTATGGACGGAGGTTATGTTTTGCCTCCGCTTGTCTGATTGTAAACAAAATATCTCAAAAAGTTATGAACCGAAAACAAGAAATTTGGTGAGCAGCTAGGATATGCTCCAAGAAGTTATTACATATTGGAGGCGATCAATAGAGCGCATACCTCCGCAAGCGTAGGCGGCTCTCAATGTTATAAACCGGTTTTCACGAAATTTGGTGGTTATTTTTTACCCAAATTTAATTATCTTCCACATGCATATACTCTAATCTATAGTGTCTGATTTAATCTCTAAGCCGTAACGGAGCCCTTTCTTTTTACATTTCATCCTGTGCGTTGCGCCATGTGCCTCGGAGTTGACGTGGCCACACGGACCTATAGTCCTATTATTTGTATTACACATACACACAATTATAAACCACATATGCAAATTGGCTTAATCTTTATAAATGTTTATTATGTCTACATATTTATATAATGACTTATATTCCAGGTTGAACGTGAGGAGGACAGAGCTAGGTCAGACGAGAAATGTTGAAGACAAGGATAGAATTAACAACCCCCAGTATCAGGAACCATAACAACAACAAAAAGGACAACAACAACAACAACAACAACATCATCATCATCAGCATCATCGAGCCCTGTACCCCACATACTCTCTGGGTGTAGCTAAGAGTCTCTAACACGGCCCCCACAATTAAGCTTCCCTGGGTTGAGGTGGGTATTTGGGGCGGACTGTTTCTGCATCTTCTGTTCAAGGTGAGGGGGATGCATTTGTTTTTATTATTAGTATTAGTAATTCTGACATTATTATTACATGGCTTAATGCTATTCATAGTGCAGTTGGGTCCATTACATGATTAGATTGATATCCAGTATTCGATAAATGGATATTAATTGTGGTCATGTGCTTAACCTATAACTGTCTTGATGGTATAATATCGTGTTAGTTCTGTATGTGGTGTCCTGGGTTCGAATTCCGGGAGGATCACATACTATCATTACTTTTATTTGGGGGTTAATAGTGTTAAGAATGATATTACTTAATATTGTCCATGCTGTAAGGGAACCACTTCAAAAGATTTTCCCCTTGGCGACCCACTGTAGGCCTCTGTTCTGCAGGAGTGATGGTTGGTTATGCTGTGTCTTCGATATTACTGAAACAAATGTGATGCAATTCCTCAGATCTATTTTCGAGGCCGTAACGGAGCCCTTATCCTAATTTTCGTCGTGGGCTCCCCTCAAATTGGCGCCTTCTGAGGTATAGCCTACTCTGTTGTTATCCAGCTGATGGTAAATGGATATCTCGCCATTCTGATTACTCGGCTGTTACCACGATGTTGTAGCGAAATATATGTTGATAGGCTAATTACGGACATTTGGCAATATTATGACACAGAGACATACTGCAGCATTATCATATTTTTCCATTCAGAATAGAGTAATCAGATGCTAAAGGATCCAATTTACCATCAGCTGGAAATAGATAAACTATGGTAATGAAACGGTGTTGTTGTTGTTGTCGTCGTTCCCTAAGCTGCCTGGCCGAACAGCCCCGAGTCCCTAAGGAAGGCGCCATGCCGCCATGCCGCCATGGCTACGATCGGGCTTTCCCACAGGGCTCTCAAGGAGTGTTAGATTATGTTGTTGGCGTAAGTGATTGTGTGAAATGCAGTCTTCTATTATGTGCTTAATGGTATAGGGTGCTGTGTTACATCCTGGGCAGGTTTCGTTGACAGAGTCATCCAGACTGATAATCCAGTCTCTTCTGATAGCTCAGAAGAGCTGGATGGTGCCTACATCTCAACCTGGCCAGGTGGACTCTGTCCTCACGAGGAAGGGAGGATTCGGAAGGATGTATTTCGGGAGGTCGTGCCTACAGCTGCGTGTTGTTGAGTGATTGGATGGAACAGCGAGATATATATGAGTATGAATGTGCTTCTGGAAGTTGGTTTGGGGTGGGTAGGGAGGGAGAGATTACAGTATTTCTGTGTTATATGAACTGATATCGTGTGTAGGATGTTATTTTGATGTTCCTTGGTGTCTGTGGGTGTGGTGCCATGTAGTGTATAGTGGATGGTATTGGTTTGTGGGGCAGGTCTGTTTGGACGTTCCCTGTTTTACTCTATTAGTTTGAACATTTTAAGACGTTTCACTTAATTTGTTTGGTGGATCTAAGACACAATTCACCCTCTGGGAGAGCGATAGTGAGCCTCCAGTTTAGAAGAAACTGGTCTTTGCCCAGGACATATATTTCTACCCCAAAATGTAGTCTACATACTTAGCTTTGAGGGAGGATGATCGCTTTTTCTGGACCCCCTTCTCCCTCATGTTTAGCCACATTAGTTTTCAAATTTCAAGACGGTCGACCCATTAGTTTGGCTATTTTAAGACTTTTCACCCCATTTATTTGTCAATATTATGATCGTTCGTGCCATTTAGGTGTCAATTTCTTCCTGGCGAGCGACAGCGATAACCCTACCCTTAATTGTTTCCCAAAGTGTTAGGGTTGGCACTAAGAGGTTAATCAAAAATACCGGTAGCCTACACATAAAAAGAAGTAGCCTACACTACAAGTCCCAGAGTCGAGCAGCCTGGAGAACGTTAATGGTGAAGGTGTGTGTGCGTGTGTCTGTGTGTGTGCGCTTACTCTATTGTGTGTGTGTGAATGTATAATGCGTTGTTGAATTAATCGAGATAGAGATACAGTAGCAGTAAAATTTGCTGGCTCTCTTCGCGTGTCGGAAATATAAAACAGTTACCCCGGTTTAATTAAAAGCGGCACCATTTTCTTTCATTCCTCCCTTCATTAGAGAAAATGGAGCAGCTCTCTTTGAAAATGCAGGTCGCGGGAAAGGCTAGTAAATTTACCACCGGGCCCAGCGCGATTTAATAAACCAACCATTAAAACTTTACTCACTCGTTAAACCTTCGTTACACCCGCATGGAGGCGGCGCGGTCTGTCCAAATAATTAACTTTAAGGGCCGTTCGTTATAAGAGAGAGAGAGAGGAGAGAGATTTAGATAGATACAATGACCACACGAACCTTACGATCCAAGCAAGGTGGTCAGAGAGAGAGAGCAGGAAAACGTATAAGAAGGGAAAACAATGAAGAATATGATAGCTTTAGAAGAAAAAGCAACGGACAAGAACCAAATGAAAGAAGATAAGAATGTTAAAGACAAATAATAACAATACCACAATAAGAAAGATAAGGATAAAAGACAAAACGAGGAAGTATAAGAATAATAACAATAAACAAAGTAAACATCGAACGGGGAGGTGGAAGAGAAGACACAGAAGACAAAATAGAGTAAGAAGAAGCAGAAGAAAAAGAATAAGAAGGAGGAGGAGGAGGAGGATAATAAGAAGAAGGAGGAGGAGGAGGAAAAGATAAATAAGAAGAAGAGGAAGAAGGAGGAGGAGAAGATCAATAAGGAGGAGGAGAAGAAGAAAAAGGAGGTGGAGGAGAAAATCAATAAGAAGAAGAGGAAGAAGAAGGAAGAGAAGATCAATAAGGAGGAGGAGGAGGAGGAGAACAAAACAGGGAGACAATAAGAACAGGAGACTATAGGTGTGTGGGGTCAAGGGGTCGATGATGGAATAATTATAATACTATTTAGGTATTATCATTATTAGGCATTGTGGTGAATTACTGAGAGAGAGAGAGAGAGAGAGAGCGAATGAGTGTGTGGGTGAGAGTGAGTTACAAGGAGTTAAATTGTAAACTTGCAAAACTACCAAAACTGGGACGACACATGATAAAGGCAAAATAACTTATCAAAATCACTATGTGTAAATAATACTAAATCGTTTGTATCTCAAAGCCCTTGCGGTGTATTTCGTAGAGATACTATAAGTGGAAAGAGAGAGATTGTGTAGTGCATTAAACTCATTGCAGAGTATGCCAAATACTATCTCCTCTCCTTGAACTGCCTTACTGAAGAACCGTTTACAACTTCTTGCCTTTGTTGTTGTTGTTGTTGTTGTTGTTGCTGTTGTTATTGTGAGGGATAAGCCTTCAGGTTATTATTTATTATTTATTTATTATGTATTAGTATTATTTGTGTTTTTATTATTTATTTATTATTAGTATTTATTAGTATTTATTTCATTATTATCGTGAGGTTTCCAAGATGGCGACCGTGAATACAAAGATGGTTATAGGGCATTCCCCCCCCCCCCACCAATTCCTCAGAGTGCTCCTTTAACTACTTGGGCCCCTTGCCACTCTGGGTGTAGCAGAGTGAGAGAGAGAGAGAGAGAGAGAGGGAGACGTATACAAATAGACAAACAGAAAAGAGTACTGGAAAAAATAATTGAGAGAAAGATAGAGAGAGAGAGGGGGGGGGGGGGTTAAGGTATGGCTCTGGAGCAGTTCGACCAAATCAGAAGAGTTCAATATATTTATTATGTTTTCTCCACCAACCAACTTTACTCCTAAACTCGATTAATGAAATTAACAAACACATGTGGCAGTCCGGGGATTCGAACCTAGGATGATCACACCGAAATAGAATGATCAATTACTCATTAGTAAGAGAAATTATACCCAATTGACCACTTGCGAATTTCAGGCTATAAGGAAGTTGGAGCCGTGAACATCGATATTAAAGATAAATGCAATAATAATGAGGGTTTATGATGGATACAAAAGCATGATCAATATTGGTTTTATGTATAAAGTATATACAGCATAAATATTATATGTATTATGACCGTATTTTAGATGATCATTCTACTAACTATGGATGGCCACAGCTCCAACTTCTTATAGCCTGAAACTCGCAAGTGGTCAATTGACAGAAAAGAATGTGTCTTGTGGCGACACTTCAGGTGACGTGGATGAAACCTGAAGAGGGCTCCAACGAGAGTCAAACCTGTGGTGTCTATAAGTAAACCCCATGTTATCGTCATGTTGGTATAATTCGTAATATTTTTTGTGTTACGGCACTGTGAGTTTTCTTCCCTCCTGTATTATCCACATTACGTCTGCAAACAGCAATGTTGCATCCTTAGTATTCCTTTTGAGAGAGAGAGAGAGAGAGAGAGAGAGAGAGAGAGAGAGAGAGAGAGAGAGGGGATGAAGGACGAGGAGGAACATACAGCCATTTATAATATTCATGGCTCAACGTGTATCTCAAACATACCCCACATACTGTATATGTACTGTACCTCCCCCCCCCTCTCTCTCTCTCTCTCTCTCTCTCTCTCTCTCTCTCTCTCTCTCAATGATTATTTTTCCAGTACTCTTTTCGGTTTGTCAATATATCTATAGATGTATATATATATTTACAGAATGTGTATGCAAGCATTCAAGTGTTAAAGGGAGACTGACCGTTTGTTTGGTCTATTAATTCATGTATTCATATATTTTTTTTAGTTTCCTCCCTAGACCTCCATCAAACTTAGAAAAACACCCCCTAGACCCCCCTTCAAGATAAATTTGTACATTTTTCGGTAGAAAAATTTCCCGGCCGAAGGCCGATTACTCCTAAAATTGCAGGCTCGCTTTCGCTCGCCAGGAAAAAATCGACACCTAAATGGCACGAAAGGTCTTAAAATTGACAACGAAATGGGGCGAAAGGTGTTAAAATCACCAAACTAATAGGCCGAACGTCTTATAATCTCAAAACTAGTGGGGCTAAACATTAGGGAGAAGGGGGTCCAGAAAAACGGTCTGCCTCCCCTTAAGTTAAATATGCAGTAGACGCTTTCCCTTCCCATCCATTCTCTTTGTCCCTTGTCTTCTTTACTCTTTCTTCTCTATCTATTCCTCTTCTTTACTCTTTCTTCTCTATCTATTCCTCTTCTTTACTTTCTTTGTCCTTCCCATCCATTCTCCCTTTCCCTTGCTATCCTTCCTCTTTCCCTTCCCATCCATTCCCCTTGTCCCCCCTTCTGTACTCTCTCTCCTCTCTCTCCATTCCACTACTCACCTCTCTTCATTTACTCCCCCCTCCTCTTCATTCCTCTTCTCCCCTTCTTTGCTCCCCTTCCCTCCCCATCTATTCTCCTTCTCTTCCTCTCCTATACTTTCCTCTCCTCTCCTTTACTCTCTCTCTTCTCCATCTATTCCTCTCCTCCCCTGCTTCCCCCCTCTCCTCCTTCTCTCTACTACTCCCCTCCCTTCCTACTCTACACCCACTCCCCTTCTGCTACTCCCACCTCCTAACTTTACCAAGGTGCCACTTCCCATTTTCATTAGAGGTATGGCTGAGGGGGGGACTAAAAGCAATCTAACTCAGGTGGGTAAGAGACCTAGTTTGTAACTCTCTTTTCTCTCTCTATCTATCTCTCTCTCTCTCTCTCTCTCTCTCTCTCTCTCTCTCTCTCTCTCTCTCTCTCTCTCTCTCTCTCTCTCTCTCTCTCTCTCTCGAGTCTAGAAGCATACAGTATGATCTTTTGCTTCTATTTTCCACACACCCCTTATACTTGAGTGAGTTTTTGTGCTTTCTCTCTCTCTCTCTCTCTCTCTCTCTCATGAAGTATACAGTACATGTTCTTTTGCGTCTGTTCACTATGCACCCCTTATTGTTTTGTTTGAGTTGTTCTCTCTCTCTCGCTCTCACTCTCACTCTCTCTCTTTCTCTCTCCATACTGTTAAGATTTTTTCTTCCGTTGTTGTGAACGCGTCTGAGTGCTTCTTAAGGGGGGGGGGGGGGGGATGGGAAAAAAATAGAGTAATTACAAGCTTCCTACTTTATTGCCTAAGGGTCAACTCTAGTCACAGTTACGGGCACAATATTTAATTTTACTATATGCAATATTACCCATTTGACTTGAGGGATACTTCCTCTTAGCACTATGATTCACATTGATTTCACTGGCTCTGGAGGGTTTTTCTGAACTGTTTACTACACACACACACACACACACACACACACACACACACACACACACACACACACACACACACACACACACACACACACCAGTATCTCGTTTGGCACTAACACAAACAAACGCAGGAACTAAGGAAGGGATTTATATCAGCAAGAAACCCCCCTTCCCCCCCCCCCCTCGTATTTCTGACCCCCTCTACCCCCCACTCTTCCTGTGCCCCCTTCTTCCTGCGCCCCCTCTATCCCCCCTCTTCCTGTGCCCCCCCTCTTACTGTGCCCCCCCCTCTTCCTGTGCCCCCTCTATCCCCCCCTCTTCCTGCGCCCCCTCTATCCCCCCCTCTTCCTGCGCCCCCTCTATCTGTGCCCCCTCTATCCCCCCTCTTCCTGTGCCCCCTCTTCCTGTGCCCCCTCTATCCCCCCTCTTCCTGCGCCCCCATCTTCCTGCCCCCCCTCTTCCTGTGCCCCCCTCCCCCACTCTTCCTGTGCCCCCTCTATCCCCATCTTCCTGTGCTCCCCTCCCCCCTCTTCCTGCGCCCCCCTCTATCCCCCCCTCTTCCTCCGTCCGCCTATCCCCCCCTCTTCCTGCGCCCCCTCTATCCCCCCCTCTTCCTCCGTCCGCCTATCCCCCCCTCTTCCTGCGCCCCCTTCACACACGCACTCAAATATATTTATTGCTTTTACACACCAGGCTCTGAAAAGTTGGATTTGTTGCAGAGACAATATTATACAAGTACACACACACATATGCACACACACACACACACACACACACACACACACATACATACACCATCAGTGCATAGTTTCAAAGCACGGTATGACAAACATATCTTAGGAGGCGGGAATTAACGAGCATGCTCACTCCCGCAAATACAACTAGTGTAAGTACAACTAGTGTAAGTACACATACATACATGCAGTACTTTCATACATAAATACATATATACTGTTTATAATGAGATTACATACACAAACAATGTGTGAAAAACGGAATCTGAAGGTAAATGTGGGGGAGAGCAAGGTTGTGAACTTTGAAAGGGGTGCAGCCACAGAGTTTGCGGTGAGTCTGAACCGTCAGGCTATGGAGAATGTCAGCTCATTAAGTATTTGGGCAGTGTGTTGAGTAAAGATGGGAGTATGGATGATGAAGTGCGGGAGAGGGTGCAACAGGGGAAGAGGGTTGTAGGAACGCTGAAAGAAGTAGGAAAGAAATAGGGTGGTAAGCATGGACGTAAAGAAGTTTTTGCAGGACAGTGTGGTAATTCCGACATTGACTTACGGGAACGAAGCATGGACGTTGGTGAAGAGACTCAAACCAAGAGTGAGAGGGGTGGAAATGAGTTACTTGAGAAGTACGTGCATAGTTACATGGCAGGATAAACAGACGAATGAGGAAGTACGAGAGAGGTGTGGTGTGGATGTAGATGTGCTGGAAAGCGTGAAAAGGAACACCTTGAGATGGTTCAGCCATGTGGAAAATATGGGAAGCGAGAGAATGACTAAGAGAGTGTACGAGAGTGAGGTGGAAGGACAGAGGGGGAGAGATAGACCGAGTGAGAGGTGGAAGGATGGAGTTAATAAGTATATGAGTGAAGGCGGTGTTGGATGGGAGGAGGGGCGTCGACTGGCTGGGGACATAGGTGCATGGGACCGTTTCGTTCGTGGCCACCCCTTTGGGGATCACGGCGTCCGGCAATAGATAGATAGACATACACTAACGCACATCTATCCTTTTATCTATTTACCTATCTATTTACAGTATATTCCTTTGATCTATGTATGTATCTATTTACGTATGTGTATATTTATGTACTATGTATGTATGTATCCTATGTATGCATATATATATTTACAGCATTAATATATATTTCAATTATGTCTACATTGAAATAAGGATATTTTCTGTAGCTTAATCAATATTGCCACTGTGTCACACAATAAGGAAGTTTATACTTTGCATCACAACCACCACCCCTAGACAGTGATATAATGGACCCAGTGTACCATGCTAGGGGGGGGGGGGGAGCAAGACAATTATTATATTATATTTGGTCTTCACTGTCCCTTGGCTTGATAATTGGTTGATCGTTATCATGATTCCTCGGCCTTGTTATCAGTATTATCTATGACTATCAATACTATTATCACTGATAATAATGATAGCAAAACTACCACTACCATTATTATCATTACCACCACTATCATCACTACCACCATCATCACCACTACCATCGCCATCATTATCACCACCACCATTACCACCATCATCACTATCACTACCACCACTGCCATCACCACCATTACCATCGCTATCATTATCACCACCACCACCCCCACTATCACTACCACTACCACCACCACCATCACCACCACCACCAAGACAGTGATATAATAGACCCAGTGTACCATGCTAGGGGGGGCAAGATAATTATTATATATATATATGGTCTTCATTTGGTCTAGCGGTCTTAATTGGTCTATCTTTTATCACATTCTCTTTACATTTATTCTTTATATGTAATATATTTTGTGTTCCGTGAATTTTCTGAACATTTTATTTTATTGTTTCATTTATTTGTTTGAATTGTTTCATTTGTTTCTATAGGCGTATTTTTCGTGTTTTTATAATATATTTTAATGTTTTTGTTGTTGATTGTTACAGTTAGCCTATCTCTTCATAAACTCCAGTTTTCTACGTAAGGTGTATCTTTGTTATCGTACATATATATGTTTTTCATTTTACTTCATTCTGACGATGTAATTTGTGTTTTTATTATATTAAATTGTTCTTCTTATATAACAACAAATTGGGAATGTGCCTAAGTATATAGATAGATAAATAGATGGATATGTTGATATTGTAATATGGGTTTCAAATAGACATTTGGATATATTGTGTTTTATATTATTTTTGTGTACAGTACATTATTTACATTGATTTCATTACGTTACCGCTATGTTATTTTATATTGTTGAAATGCTTAATTACTTAATTTAATCTCGTGAATTGTTAAAATAAGTTGTTTATTTTTCGTAAATCAACTGTTATTGTGAGTTTTATTTATTTAATTTAATTTTATTTAATTCGCATCATGGTGTAAAAGTTATTAGGACATTTAAATTTAATACCATGCACTTCATCAATTTAATACCATGCACTTCATCAATTTAATACCATGCACTTCATCAATTTAATACCATGCACTTCATCAATTTAATACCATGCACTTCATCAATTTAATACCATGCACTTCATCAATTTAATACCATGCACTTCATCAATTTAATACCATGCACTTCATCAATTTAATACCATGCACTTCATCAATTTAATACCATGCACTTCATCAATTTAATACCATGCACTTCATCAATTTAATACCATGCACTTCATCAATTTAATACCATGCACTTCATCATATTTAATACCATGCACTTCATCAATTTAATACCATGCACTTCATCAATTTAATACCATGCACTTCATCAATTTAATACCATGCACTTCATCAATTTAATACCATGCACTTCATCAATTTAATACCATGCACTTCATCAATTTAATACCATGCACTTCATCAATTTAATACCATGCACTTCATCAATTTAATACCATGCACTTCATCAATTTAATACCATGCACTTCATCAATTTAATACCATGCACTTCATCAATTTAATACCATGCACTTCATCAATTTAATACCATGCACTTCATCAATTTAATACCATGCACTTCATCAATTTAATACCATGCACTTCATCAATTTAATACCATGCACTTCATCAATTTAATACCATGCACTTCATCAATTTAATACCATGCACTTCATCAATTTAATACCATGCACTTCATCATATTTATATTTATCGCGACAATAATTAAGACTGTTGACAATGATCACCGTCATAACGCTCCAACTCCTTAATAATAGTAATTTATGGCTGTGTACTTCTAATTCCTTTACATACACACACATACACGCCACTCACACACACACACACATATATATATATATATATATATATATATATACTGTATATATACAGTATATACACACCACTCATAAATACACACTCATTTCTCTTTTTCGTTCCTACCCTACTCTACTTTCTCTCTCTCTCTCTCTCTCTCTCTCTCTGCTCTCTCAATTTATTCTCTCTCCTGCCATCCACCCTTCCAATTATTATCAATCCCTCTCAGCTCTCCCCTCTCAATTTACCTTCTGTAATGTGCTCAGCCTGACTTCACTCTCTCTCTCTCTCTCTCTCTCTCTCTCAGTATGTGTGTGTGTGTGTGCGTGCGTTATTTTGTTGAGGTGTACAATATATTTCATAGCTCCCAAAGTGCTTGTTGATATCTTTCTTGTGTCATATATCTCTCTTATCTCACTCAACTTTACTCTCACTCTCTCTCTCTCTCTCTCAGTACGTGTGTGTGTGTGTGTGTGCGTGCGTTATTTTGTTGAGGTGTACAATATATTTCATAGCTCCCAAAGTGCTTGTTGATATCTTTCTTGTGTCATATATCTCTCTTATCTCACTCAACTTTACTCTCACTCTCTCTCTCTCTCTCTCTCTCTCTCTGTACAATCTCCGACCCGTGGTAATAATGTGCTTGACCTTGTACTCGCAACAAAAGAAGAATTAATAGAGAATTTGAATGTTGGTGATGAATTCAGTAACAGCGACCATCGTACGATAACTTTCACTTTAAAGTTTACTAGTAACAAATCAAATAGCAGCATTGAGAAAGTCCCTAATTTCAAGAAAGCAAATTTTCATAAACTTAAATCAAAGCTTAAAGAAACTGACTGGAGCTTTCTGACTAACAATAACGACATAAATACATCTTGGGAGTGTTTCACAACCACTTACCTTAAGGCAGTGCAAGACTGCATACCATCGAAAATACGGCGTCCAGGCCATAATGATAAGCCCAAATGGTGGAATAAAGATATTTCAGACTGTCTGCTTGCTAAAAAATTTGCTAATGATAGATTAAAATCCTCACAAAATGACGAAGAACGGGTGAAATTTGTAGAGCTACGACGCAAAGCCAAAAAGTTAATTAAGCAAAGTAAAAAGACCCTGGAGTTTACATGTTGCGAATCAAAGTAAAACAAACCCGAAAGAATTCTATAGTTATATCAGAAAGAAAAAAGTAGTTACTTCAACTGTTGGACCGTTAGTCGATGAAAATGGAGAATACACCAAAGACGAAGTACAAATGAGTAATGCCCTCAATACCTTCTTTGCATCAGTTTTTACAACCGAAGACCTCAGTGATATCCCTACACCATCGCCGATTCAGATTGATAATTCAGATGTTCTAAGCAATATCACCGTTACAGAGAGAGAAGTATTGAATTGTTTAGATAAACTCAAGGTAAATAAACGCCTGGACCTGATACAATCTCGCCTAGAGTTCTAAAGGAAGCTAAGGATGAGCTCTCCAAACCACTGACATTGCTATTCAATGAATCCTTGCAGTCTGGGATTATGCCTGATCAGTGGAAGCTAGCCAACGTAACACCGATATTCAAATAAGGCAGCAAATCCCTACCCAGTAACTATCGTCCAATTAGCTTAACCTCAATTGTATTTAAAATGCTAGAAACGGTTATAAGAGACAGACTCGTAAATCACTTAGAGGCAAATAACTTACTTAAAGATAGTCAACACGGCTTTCGTAAAAAGCGTTCCTGTTTAACAAATCTCTTAGACTTCTTCCACGATATCCTCAACCTCTACGATGAGAGTAAAGCTGTAGATATTATATACCTTGATTTTCAAAAAGCCTTTGACAAAGTTCCCCACAAACGTTTACTGCTAAAACTAAAAGCGCATGGAATACAAGACGGTGTGTTGAAATGGATAGAAAATTGGCTCAGCGACAGAAAGCAAAGAGTAGTCATAAACGGTAAGGCATCTAAATGGACCAATGTAAGTAGCGGGGTACCCCAGGGATCGGTACTAGGACCAATTATCTTTCTAATTTACATCAACGACATAGATGAGGGTCTCACCTGTACAATCTCAAAATTTGCTGACGATACAAAAATTGCAAATAGCGTACTCTCAAAAGAACAAGTTGACGATATGCAACAAAATCTAGATAAATTGTCATGTTGGGCCCATATTTGGCAAATGAGTTTCAATGCGGATAAATGTAAAGTACTACATATCGGATACCTAAATGAGAAAGCAAACTATTCGATGAATGGCACTCAGCTTAAGAATGTAAACAGAGAAACCGATCTGGGAGTAACAATATCGAGTAACCTTAAACCGAGTCAACAATGTTCAGAAGTTGTTAAGAAGGCAAACAAAATAATTGGCTTTATAGGCAGGTCATTTGAGCATAAATCCAAAGAAGTTATCCTAACCCTTTACAATTCCTTAGTCCGCCCTCTTCTGGAATACTGCGTTCAATCCTGGTGCCCTTATTACCAAAAAGATATAAACAAGCTAGAATGAGTTCAACGTAGAGTTACCAAAATGATACCTAGCCTAAAGAACAAACCATACGAAGAGCGTCTTAGAGAATTAAATCTATTTCCTTTAACCCAGCGCAGATTAAGAGGTGACTTAATTCAAGTGTTCAAAATCATCAAAGGCATCGACAATATGAACTGTAGTAAGTACTTCACTATCGACCAATCTAATTACACGCGGGGAAACGGTTGCAAAATTATTGGTAAATCTTTTAACTCACACGAATCTAAGAATGTCTTCTTCAATCGAGTTGTCAACTTGTGGAATGGGCTTCCCCGAGACGTTATAGACTGCAGCACCGTTGATTCATTTAAACTCCGCTTAGACAAATATCTCGCATCAAACCCGCGACTGACTGCGTTTGTAAATGAATAACTTTATTTTATCCCCCCCTCAGTTACTAACTCATCTGTCCCCTACTAACTTCCTAATCCTGCCATGGACATTAGTTCCAGGGCAGTAGTTCCCTTTCCAATGTTCCCATACCCACTCTAAACCACTGTTTGGACACTTGATCCTCAGTGTTTTGGAGGACAAGCAGCCTAGAAGGGTCACTAGACCTATTGTTGCTTGATTTCCTTTGTACTCCTTTGTACTCTCAGTACGTGTGTGTGTGTGTGTGCGTGCGTTATTTTGTTGAGGTGTACAATATATTTCATAGCTCGCAAAGTGCTTGTTGATATCTTTCTTGTCATATATCTCTCTTATCTCACTCAATCTTACTCTCACTCACTCTCTCTCTCTCTCTCTGTCCTCCATTTCTCATTTACCCAGTTTCTTCATTAGTTCCCCCCCCCCCTCTTCTCTCCAACATTTTCTATGCCAAATTTGTCGTCGTCTGTCCCACGCTTTTTAAGGGGAGGTGGGTCGTTTTTCTAAATCCCCTTCTCCCTCATGTTTAGCCCCATTAGTTTTCAGATTTTGAGATGTTTGCTCCATTAGTTTGTCGATTGTAAGACCTTCCACCACATTTCCTTGTCAATATTAAGACCTTTCGTGCTATTTAGATGTCTACTTTTTTTCCTGGTGAACGATAGTGAGCCTGTAATTTTGGAAGAATCGGCCTTCGGCCGGGAATTTTTTTTACCGAAAAATGTACAGATTAATCTAGAAGGGGGATCTAAGGAATAAATAAGTTTGATGGAGGTCTAGGGAGGAAACTAGAAAAATAATTAATAAATGAAAAAATCGACCTAAAAGTGAACCATCCCTCCTTGACTCGCTCTCCCTCTCGCTTCCCTTTTTTACTCTCTCTCTTGCTCTTCTCTTCTCCGCTATATTATTCTCTCTCTCCCTCTCCCCTCTCCTTCCCATTCGTCTCTGCCTCTCCCCTCCTTCTGCCTCTCATCATTTATCGTGCCTCTTCATTAGTCCCGTGTTTTTTATGCATGATGAGGGTTGTCGGGGCGAGTCTCCGGTGAACTCCCTCCGCTGTAAACAAATATAGGTGTAAAATAGGTATGTAGAGTCGTTAGTGAACAAACAAACACACAAACAAACGAAACAAAAGAGTGATTAGCCTGTAGTGCAGTCGGTTAACCCCTTCAGTACCATGATGCTTATTTACCTTTGATTCTGGCTATCACTATATGATGTTTTGCAGTGTAAAACGAATCTATGTTAGTGAGAGGGTTTATGGAGGTCGTTTTTACCTTTTTGAGTCGTAGAGGTAGATTACAAACAAAAGAAAATCGTCTAAAGGTAACCAGAATATGATGGAGATTACGTCATGGTGTTAAAGGGGTTAAGGCTGATGGTGATGATGATGATGCAAAGGTAGTTCTGATGCACGAATACCCAATACCCTCTCCCCCTCTTGGGTTAAGGGGAGGCAGACTGTTTTTTCTGGACCCCCTTCTCCCTAATGTTTAGCCCCACTAGTTTTGAGATTATAAGACGTTCGGCCCATTAGTTTGGTGATTTTAACACCTTTCGCCCCGTTTCGTTGTCAATTTTAAGACCTTTCGTGCCATTTAGGTGTCGATTATTTCCTGGCGAGCGAAAGCGAGCTTGCAATGTTTAGAGCAACCGGCCTTCGGCCGGAATTTTTTTCTACCGAAAAAATTACAAATTTATCTTAAAGGGGGGGTCTAGGGGGTGTTTTTCTAAGTTTGTTGGAGGTCTATGGATGAAACTAAACAAATAAATGAATAAATTAATAGACCAAACAAACGGTCAGTCTCCCCTTAACCCGTTCAGTACCGGTGACGTCTTTCTTCATTTGATTTCAGCTACTGTTAAGCAATTTAGTGAAGCTTAGGAAGGATATATGGGAGCTAAAATGATTGATTGTGATGGTCTGTAGCCTTTTAATGAGTAGACGTCCTTCCTGAGTTGAACAAAATCGGCTAATAGTTGCTCTCTCTCTCTCTCTCTTTTTTGTTTTTTCTCTCTCTCTCTCTCTCTCTCTCTCTCTCTCTCTCTCTCTCTCTCTCTCTCTCTCTCTCTCTCTCTCCCTCTCTCTCTCTCTCTCTTCCTCATTTTCCACAATCTAATCACCCACCACATCCTCATAAATGTAATTATTATTCCTTCTCTCTCTCTCTCCATACTTTCTTACTAGTCTCTCTCTCTCTCTCCCTCTCTGTCTCTCTCTCTCTCTCTCTCTCTCTCTCTCTCTCTCTCTCTCTCTCTCTCTCTCTCTCTCTTCCTCATTTTCCACAATCTAATCACCCACCACATCCTCATAAATGTAATTATTATTCCTTCTCTCTCTCTCTCCATACTTTCTTACTAGTCTCTCTCTCTCTCTCTCTCTCTCTCTCTCTCTCTCTCATATTATTTTCTTCTCCTTCTCTATCCTTCCTCTCTTCTTCTTCATCCACATCATCATCCTTATAATTTTTTATCACTTTCTCCTTCCTCATTCCGTATTTGCTTCTTCTTCTTCTTTATCCTTCCTCTCTTCTTTATCATCCACATTTGTTCGTGTTATCACTTTCTCCTTCCTAATTCCTCCTAAGCTTCTCTCCTTCTTCCTCTTTATTTCCTTCTTCTCCACCTCCCATCCTTGTTGTTGTTGTTGTTGTTGTTGTTGTTCCTCTTTCTACGCCCCAATCTGATCACCAATTATGTTGCTATTCAATTATCGCCCCCGTCTCCATACCTATTTCCCCTTACTGGATGTTGTTGTTGTTGTTGAAATACCGGTAGTAGTAGTTTAGTATTTATAGTGGTAGTAGTAGTAGTAGTAGTAGTAGCTGTTGTTTTATTGTTGTTGAAGTACCAGTAGTAGTAGTAGTAGTAGTAGTATAGTACTAATAGTAGTAGTAGTCGTAATATAGTAGAAATAGTAGTAGTTGTTGTTGTCGTTCCTTTTTTACTAATTGTGGTTGATTTTGTTCTCTCTCTCTCTCTGTATCTTTCTCTCTCTCTCTCTCTCTCTCTCTCTCTCTCTCTCTCTCTCTCTCTCTCTCTCTCTCTCTCTTTCTCACTCTCTCTCTCTCTCTCTCTCTCTCATTCCACCATCTGGTCATCAGGCCTTTGTTCCATCTATTATCCTACCTCCTTTCCCTCCTCGTCCTCCTCCTCCTCCTCCTCCTCCCCCTCTCTTCTCTTCCTCCTCCTCTTTCCGTGCCAGTTTTTCCTTACTACATGGTATTTTTTCAACTGTTTCCATGCCAGCATTAGCTGGAGGGAGTGGTGGGTGGGGAGGAGCCTTCTTCTTTGCTATCCTTTTCTCTACCTCGTAGTCAATAGATTAGTAGTTTTAGATATCCAAACTGCCCCGTAAGGACCAATAGGTCTGTTGCAGTTTGTTCTCCTTTGTATTCCTTCTCTTCTTCTTCCTCATCTTCCTCCTCTCTGTTCCTTCCTCCTCCTTCCTTCTCTTATTCCTCGTCCTCTCTCTTCCTTCCTCCTGCTCTTCTGTTTTTCGTTCTCCTCTGCACCTCATTTAATTGATTCCTTATATCCTTTTCTTCTCAGCTCCCTTTCTCTTCCTACTCTTCTTCTTCCTCTTGCTTCATCATCTTCTTCTTCTTCTCTCAGTCCTCCTCTTCCTTTTCTCTTCTTTTCTCTCTCCTTTATCTTTATAATTTTAGCCATATTCCTATTTTCCTCCTCTTCTTTGCAGCTCTCCTATTCTCTCTCTCTCTTCTTATTTTTCTCTCTACTCCTCTCCCCCGTCTTCTCTTATTTTATATTCATCCTCTCCTATATTTTATCTTCTCTCTCTCTCTCTCTCTCTCTCTCTCTCTCTCTCTCTCTCTCTCTCTCTCTCTCTCTCCACCATCTGGCCACCACCACCACCCCAATCCATTCCCTAGTCCTGATTGCTATTCTCTACAGGGTAATTGCATTTGCATTCTACACGTGTCTTTCACTATTATGTTATGTCATGCGCTAGTCGACGGCCGGCCAAAGATGGGGGGGGGGGATATTAATTTATATATATATATCTTTGGGTTTGGCTACGGAGGTATGCGAAATGTTACTTGACTCTATACTCGGTGTATTTCCAACTGAGGAGCTATTTTGCAATATATTTTGGCGATTAAATCAAAGGTAAATAGGCGTCATAGCGCTGAAGGGGTTAAACTAACTATACTCTGTTTCATTTCATCTGACGGTAAAATGAATCTCTTATACGTTAATTTATCGACACTTAACTCCTTCTGTACCGGCGACGTCTTTTGTATTATATTATAGCTACATTTAGACGATTTTAGGAAGCTTAGGAAGGATATGTGGTAGCTAAAAGGGTTAATTGAGATAGGCTGCAGCCTTTGAATGTAGACGTCCTTCCTAAGCTGAACAAAACCGTCTAGAAGTTGCCCGTATGGAATGAAAAGTTCATCACCGGTACAGAAGGGGTTAAAGGAAAGTACATCACCGGTACAGAAGGGGTTAAAGGAAACATGAAACTACAATGTCCTATTAAGACCAAGTTTATATTGTCAACACCATATTTCACTACTATCTATCTATCTATCTATCTATCTATCTATATGCTCAGGCCCAATCCCCATTTTGGGGGTAGCCGACTCAAGACAAAGCAAGAACAGGGAAAACACAAAAACAACATAAAACAAAAAATAAACACAGATAAAAAACACAAACTCTCACACATCCAGGTCACCCAGGAGAAGACCCAGAGACCAGGGTTACCAAGGTCGCTCCAGCACTCCCCCGCCCCCTGACCACCTACACAATCTTCAAAATAACTGATAAATCTTGATGGGAACTTTGCAATTTACCGTCAGTTGAAAAGAAACAGTATATATAGACTATGGTTGATTATTTTCTATATTTTTGAGCCTTAGATAGGGAGGACAGGTTACGCTATTTATATTTCGTGATTGGATACGGAGGTCGAAAAAAGAGATTGAACTGGTATGGTATAATATTCAACTTTTTTATATATGTATTTTTGACTTTGGATTAGGAGGAAGAACATTGATTTGAATATTGGATACAAGATTCTATTCCGGGTTAGTTTATCTGTATGTTTTGGGTTCATTTGTTATGGATACGATATTGAGGGTACTATAGGGTTAATGATTCTCTTAGGTATTTATTTTCTCCATATTTCTTGGGTTCTTTTGTATATTTTAGTGTGGCTGGATACGCATGAGATAGTCCAAGTGCCAAGGGAAAATTCGGTCCCATCAGATAATTATTTTTTAAAGCTACAACTATTATCTACCGGTACATATATGTGTTGCTCATCGAAAATCGCCTTCTAGATATATTGGTGCATTTTGTGCATTTTTCGATTGCGAAATGCCCCAGGCCGGGGAAAAATCGACACCTACATGATACGGAAAGTCTTAAAAGAGTCAAACTGCTTAGCCGAATGTCTTAAAATGTCGAAACTAATAGGGCTAAACATAAGGGAGAAGGGGTCCAGAACCCTCCCCCCCCCCTCCCCCCTCCTCTCCTTAATCTACTTCCTACTCCCTAATCCGAGGTACTTTAATCTACTTCCTACTCCGGGGTATTTAATCTACTTCCTAATCCGAGGTACTTTAATCTACTTCCTACTCCGAGGTACTTTAATCTACTCCCTAATCCGAGGTACTTTAATCTACTCCCTAATCCGAGGTACTTTAATCTACTCCCTAATCCGAGGTACTTTAATCTACTCCCTAATCCGAGGTACTTTAATCTACTCCCTAATCCGAGGTACTTTAATCTACTCCCTAATTCCGAGGTACTTTAATCTACTCCCTAATCCGAGGTACTTTAATCTACTCCCTAATCCGAGGTACTTTAATCTACTCCCTAATCTGAGGTACTTTAATCTACTCCCTAATCCGAGGTACTTTAATCTACTCCCTAATCCGAGGTACTTTAATCTACTCCCTAATCCGAGGTACTTTAATCTACTCCCTAATCCGAGGTACTTTAATCTACTCCCTAATCCGAGGTACTTTAATCTACTCCCTACTCCGAAGTACTTTAATCTACTCCCTAATCCGAGGTACTTTAATCTACTCCCTAATCCGAGGTACTTTAATCTACTCCCTAATCCGAGGTACTTTAATCTACTCCCTAATCCGAGGTACTTTAATCTACTCCCTAATCCCTACTCCGAGGTACTTTAATCTACTCCCTACTCCCTACTCCGAGGTATTTTATGTAATGTTATGTATTAAGGAGGAAGAGGAGGAGGGGGGGGGGGGGTGATAGTGTTTTAGGGGGCAATGCAAAACACGGCCCGGTTTAGTGTTTTATTTGTTATTGTAGTGTTTCTATTATTGTTGTTGTAATGGTAGTGGTAGTGCTAGTAGTAGTAGTAGTAGTAGTAGTAGTAGTAGTAGTAGTAGTAGTAGTAGTAGAATTATTATTATTGTTATTATTATTTGTATTATTATTGGGATTACACTATCAACACGTGAAAATTCTAGATAAATAGTAATAGATGAAAAAGAAAATGTAATCCGCGTTTCATGGTACACTAGACTAAACATGATGCACAGTATATTGTTAGTAATTCACGGCTGCAGGGAAGGGGAAGGTGACAAACTGCAGTACTTCATAAACTATTGAGAAGGGTCTAGTATATGCAGTTTGGGAGATTGCAGAGGAGGTATGTGAGTAATAGTTTTATAATACGGTATACAGTTTACGGACGTTCTTTATCCTATTTCATGATATTCAGAAGAGGTCTGCTGAAATGGATTCCAAAACATATATATATATATATAAGAAATATTAATACACATCCTACACACACACATACACACACATATACACACACACACACACACACACACACACACACACACATTCATCACGTTGAGAAATAGGCCTGATCGCTACTGAGACTATCATCCTAGATTGCCCTTGTTTGGGAAGCCGGGGGGGGGGGGGGATCACATATACACGATCCTATCTTTTTTTATATATACCAGGTACAGACACTTATAACAGTTAGTATCAACCATTAGATCTCATCCAGTGAGTGGAGGGTGGGGAGAGAGCCTTTTTGTCTTTGCTGTCCTTTTCTTCCGGTCTTAATATATGTGAATGAAA
This sequence comes from Paralithodes platypus, assembly GCA_032716605.1. NCBI lineage: Eukaryota > Metazoa > Arthropoda > Malacostraca > Decapoda > Lithodidae > Paralithodes > Paralithodes platypus. The sequence continues at coordinate 35,766,109 of CM064545.1, read as the reverse complement.
TATTTACCAGTAATTATTACGGCCGGATCACCTCGACTAGACCAAATGGTTTGTGTGGTCTGTGTATCTATGTAACTCTCTGTGATTCAATTTACTGTTAAATATGAAAAGTTGATCTAATGAATATAAACACCGTATGAGGAGGAGCACTTTATTGGCAACGTTTCGCATAGCTTCATAATTGGCCTGCTGAAGCTATATGCGAAACGTTGTCAATAAAGTGTTTCTCCTCATATGGTATTCTAAATTATCTTTCACCCTCTCATAGTACTCTCCAAACTTTATAAAATCTTCTAATTTCAGTAAAGCAAATATGAAGGAAACCAACTAGGCATATTGAAAGGGTTAAGAAAAGCAGATTACGAAACAAACTTGCATTAAACCATTAAACTTGAATATTTTGAAGTTTCGTTTGTCCCTCTGATATGTGTGTGTGTGTGTGTTTGTGTGAGAGCGAGAGCGAGCCCATATTTCTTTGCCTATGCCTCATTAACTTTATCGCCTCTCTTACTGTCACCTTCTCTCACTCTCTCTCTCTTTTTTTTACTCTCTCTCTCTCTCTCTCAATTACAATGTATACTGTAAGTATAGAAGGGACTGGACGATCATCTGATGGAGATTAGATTAATATGAATGAATGAGTATGTACAGTAGGTGTAAGTCCCTTTCAGACTAATATCCTTCTATGGTATATACAAGCTTTTCTTGTGGTAATTTCCTGACTCATAAGGTTACAATTCATCCTATTTTCCGGTACGGCATTTTTAGACAGGGATCGGAGGGTGGGGAAAGAGTCTTCTACTTTGTTGTCTTAATCTTCTACTCTAAACTGTCCCTGACGCTAGTAGCATTAAGGCCGGACCACCTAGTAGGGCCCGCAAGGTCCGTGTGGCCTGAGTATCTGTGTAACTCTGTGTAACCTTAGACTTACGGTAACAATTTCCTTCCACAACATAAGCTCAGCGGGAGGGGGGAGGGGGGGGGGTCCATAATGAATCCTCCCCACCCTCCCCACCCTGTCCCACCCTCCCTATTGTTACTTTATTATTATTATGTATTATTTATTATCTTAGTTAACCCTCTATGTATATTGTCATTTATTCTCTCACGTAATTCTGGTTACTGTTAGACGATTGTATTCAGCTTACGAAGAACGTGTGAGAATGAGAGGGTTAATTTAGAGGGGCTGTATCCCTTATATTGCGTTTATAACTGTTCTTAGAGGCCGAGTTCTCTTAAGGGGGGGAGGGGCGTATTTATTGGCTCATTTATGAATCTTTATATTATTATATTTTTATTTTCCTCCCTAGTCCTCCATCAAACTTTAACCCCCCCCCCCCCTCCCCCGATAATTTCATGTAGTTTCTTTTGATTTTGATAGGTACTCTCTCTTTCTGTCTGTTCAAATATACTCGCTCCTAACTAATCTATTAAATACTATGCCTCACTCACTCCATCTACTGTATATACATAAATTTGAATGCATCTTTACATCAATGGGCGCCTCTCTCTCTCTCTCTCTCTCTTCTCCATACATATTTTGTCTTTGCCACCCTGTAAAACACACACCCTCCGTGAGAATGATCCCCTCGTAAGAACTGCATCCCGCAAAAAGTATTATGTCCACGTGATAAACATACCCCTGTGATAAACATACCTCCGTGATATATATCCCCCCGTGATAAACATACCCCCGTGATAAACATACCCCCGTGCCGAATACACCCCCTTGCATTGTTACCGGCGTCCGTGATATAAAGAGGCTCCACCATGCCGTATGCACCCTGTAAAAGATATGCACTTCGGGGTAAAATGACCCTCGTAGAAAATGTACCCTGGGCGAGAGAGAGAGAGAGAGAGTGAATGAGCGTTATGTAGATTATATTAACTTGTTTATGTACACAGGATAAAAGTTTATATTAGACGAGTAATATGTGTGTGTGTGTATGTGTGTGTGTGTGTGTGTGTGTTCAATTATTAAAAATAGCCTAATAAACATACATCAAGTTTTCTAAATAAAAGATAAGGAAAACTACAGAAAGAGAAAGATAGACAGAGGACAAGAGAGCGAGAAAGATAGCCTCGACAAAGATAGACATTTAAACCAAAGTGCGACTGTGAAACTTTTACTCCCATCATAATACAACCCTCATTAAAAATATACCCCCTCTCACAGATTGAACGCCCTCGACAAGACCGCTTCGTTAACCCCTTCTGTACCGGCGACGTCTCTTTTATTTTATTCTAGCTATATTTAGAGGATTTTGTGCAGTTTAAGAAGGATCTGTGGTAGTAAAAATAGTTACGTGACATAGTTCCAAGCCTGTTAATTGTTGGAGGCCCTTATTAAACTGAATAAAATAGTTTAATAGTAGCCAGATTAAAGATAGAAAGGCGTAGCCGGTACAAAAGGGGTTAACCCATTCAATACTAGGGTAGTATTTTATTTTAATTTATCAGACATAATGCGCCGATCACATTATATCTGTAAACTTCTTTGGGCGGAGATGAAAACCTTACAACCAGATGGACCATATAAAACTTTTGTCAACCGTACCAAATGCACCATCTCGGTGGTAAAAACAACAACACCAACGACAACAACATAAAAAACAACAACAGTAGCAACAACAACAACAAGAACAGCAAGAACAACAACAACTACAACAACAACAACAACAACAACAACAACACACTATTGGACCTTCAATAACACTACAAATATTATTCCCTGCGAAAATAGTCTTGCTTGTTAAAAAAATTTCCCTCCGAAAAGACGTGTCATACTTATCCCGATAATATATTCAATATTCATGTACAATATATATTCTCTACTAAACTATTGACACGAAAGCTCTTAAAATCGACAAACTAATGGAGCGAACGTTTTAATATCTCAAAACTGGTGGGGGTCCAGGGAAAAAAATATAAATTAAAACAATAATACAACAAACTTCTCGTGGGTTGGGGGGATTGGTGGAATTAAGTTGTATGTTGACTGGACGCGGCTTGGGTGTTGTGCGGGAGAATTTTATTATAATATTTGATTCAGCTTTGATGTAACCCGATGACCTGGCTGGCTTGACCTTTGGGGAGGGCCAGTTAGTTCGTGCATTTTGCTGAGGGCTGGGCTATATTTGACCACCTCTCAACATTTAGCCCTTTGTAGATTATGACGTGGTTTGACAATTTATTCTGACTATCATTAGACAAATTAATACAGCTTAGGAAGTGCCTGTGGGAATGGTGAGGTTCTAGACTATTTCAATCAACTCTCTAACTTCTATATACCCTTTGTAATCTGAACATAATCGTCTAATGATAGATATAAAATAGAAAATAAATACGTCATCGGATTGTAACTTAACCTGGTGTCACACGAGCGCTTTTTCCGGCAATTTTCGATGAGCAAGTATTTTTTTTCTAGTAACCTTTTGAGGCTATTTCGCTTGGCATTGAATTGTAGACAAGGTAGATTTAATTGAATTGTAGACAAGGTAGATTTTGTTAGGTAGCTGAATTATAATACAGCTTAAATTTTAGAGTTGCCAGATTACAATTGCCCGTAAAAATTGACGGAAAAAACGTTGGTGTGACACTAAGATGCAGCGGGTGGAATTGTGTTGCCTTTCTGATGCTTTCACAGTTAAATATTCAAAATGTTGAAAGTATGCCTCTTTTCGAATGTCTAGCTTCGTCTCCCGCTCTCTCTCTCTCCCCCCCCCCCTCTCTCTCTCTCTCCCAGCCACTTAAGCACAGGCGCCTCCTAAAGTACACCCAACTCTTTAAAACACCTTTAGTGGAAATGGGAGCAATGAGGCGTGACAATTGGACCCTCCCCCGTTAAATTCAGACCCCCCACTTTGCCCCCCTCTCTTTCTCAATAACTCTGCTTTCATTCTCTCCCGCTCTTGCTCTCCCTTTATTCTCTCTCTGGAGTCTGTGTATTATATAACTATCTCTCTCTCTCTCTCTATCTCTCTCTCTCTCTCTCTCTCTCTCTCTCTCTCTTTTATAATGTTCTCAACTCGTAAAGAAATATGTCAGCTATAAAATATCTTTATATATATACAGAGACAATTTACTAAATGTTTAGTCACACCAAAATTTGACGCCCTACTTCCACAATTTCATCATTTGGTTATCTCTGTAGGAAATATACAGTATAGGAAATAAAGTCCAAAAGTATGCGGTTGATTTTACCTGTGATACACATTGAGCCTACAGTAGGGTGGAAAGTATCGAGACTCGGGGTGTGTGTTTCTGGTGTTGATGAATTCTTCTACTTGGGTGACATGTTCTGTATATTTCCACACCTATTCCCTGGCTGACTCTTCCCAAATGGTAGGAATATTAGTTCGATTACTCTAGCTGTTTTTGAGTTATAATACGATGCATTCTGAGTTTCTGGTCTACCTATGATTAACATGTTATATGCACAAAGGTATCTCGAAGGTGGATCATGGGATATTTTAAAAATCTTAATGGAGGTCTAGGGAGGAAACTAAAAACATAAGTAACAATAATAAATAAATACAAATATAAATATCTCCCTATAAGAGGAACACATAGAAGTGCAATTATGGAGCTAATACACGACTTTAAAACCTGACCAAATACACCACTACACAACCCCGCTGGCAACCATATATTATCAATAAATCAGTGTCATGCAATAGAGAACTCATGAATGTGCAACAATATATTACGGGTTTGCAGATCAACATAGGCGACCAACAGACCGTTATTTATCACCATATACAGGATAGTAGGTTTATATAGCTAGATTGTGGACTGATTTGTCTCTCTCTCTCTGTATCTATCTATCTATTTATCTATCTTTCCATCTATTTGTCTATAACTATATATCTATCTATCTATATCTTTGATTATCTATGCATCTATTTGTTTGTTTATGCATCTACCTAAGTCTCTCTCTCTCTCTCTCTCTATTTATCTATCTATATATCTATTTATCTATCCATCTAATATGCATATATGCAAATCTATATTTGCATAGCTTATTATAAAATATAGCATGGGTATTGAATTGAAGTCTATCTTTCACCATATCCATCTATTTACCAATCTATTTATCTACATATATTACTACCTCTATCTCTCTCTCTCTCTCCCCCCCCCCATCTCTCTCTCTCTCTCACACATACACACACGCACACACTCACACTCTCTCTCTCGCTAATGTAACTTATCGTCGCAATTTCCTCTGCCATTCATAGATTAAATTCTCGTTTTATCTGGCTTCCCATTCTCCGTTTTTTTTCATAATTAATCTTTTATTCGCGTATTCACCTCATTTTTATATTCATTTTTTACTTCAACATCCACTCTAAAATATAACCTGTCTTTTCATCTTTTAATTTTTATGTTCGTGTCTCAATTTCCTTTACATTTTATTTTAGTTTAACAATATTATGATGAGCGTACAGCCATCGATGTTATTCACTTTACGAATTTGTATTCTCCCATTTAAATCCTTCCATCTCTCCTTCGCATTCTATTACCCCTCCCCTTTATTCCTCCTCCCTACTCTATCTCTCACCCTCCTTTTCTGCAGCCTCCCTCCTTTCCCCCCTCCCTCGTCTCTTCCTCTCTCTTCGCATTCCTCCACCCTCTCTCGTCTCATCCCTCACTCCACCCCCCTCCCCCATCTTCCTCCTCTCTACTCTATCTCTCACCCTCATTTTCTACCCCCTTCTTTCCCCCTCCCTCGTCTCTTCCTTTCCCTTCTCCCCTCATTCCCTCTCTCTCCATTCCTCACTTCCCCTCCCCATCCCTCCACCACCTCCCTATTCTCTCTCTCAACCTTATTTACCCCCCCCCACTCTTTTCTCCCTCCCCCTCGCCCTCTTCTTCCTCCCCTCATCCCTCCCTCTCCATCCCTCACTTTCTCTCCCCATCCCTCCTCCACCCTACTTTCTCCCTCAACTGAATGTTCTGCCTCCCTCCTTTCCTCCTCCCCCTCCTCCTCCCCTCACCCCTCCCTCTCCATCCCTCACTACCCTTCCATCCCTCCACCACCTCCCTATTCTCTCTCTCAACCTTATTTTCCTCCTCCTCGCCCTCCCCCATCCCTCCTCCTCCCCCACTTCCCCTCCCCATCCCTCCTCCACCTCCCCAACTCTCTTTCTTGGGTGTGAATGGTCGTTATTCTCGGTAGATTAACTCTAAAATGAGCCTTA